>OW052220.1:163019987-163255342 GCA_932526605.1 Nephrotoma flavescens | reverse complement strand
ATATATATATATATATATATATATATATATATATATATATATATATATATATATATATATATATATATATATATATATATATATATATATATATATATATATATATATATATATATATATATATATATATATATATATATATATATATATATATATATATATATATATATATATATATATATATATATATACCTCGGGAGTGGATCGGAGAAACTCATGTCGAATCCATTTGTTGAATTCCACAATTTTCCATCTACAATAACTACCGCGAGTGGTCAAGTCCAACGAGCATTTGGTTACATAAGAGCTAATGTAGAATTTAATGGAATTATACACACCATGAATTTCCACGATGTTCCTTCGGTAGAACAACCTTTATATTTAGGTATCGATTTTTCAAATCGTTTTGGAATTTCCCCAAAAATCTCTGTGTTAAATAATTCGGACGAATTAGGTGAAACTACCAACACAACCAAATTCACATTTTAACTTCTGATAATCGTTGTAAATTACATCGTAAATTACATCTAGGTTTGGGCCGAACATCCCCCATTTCTCATATGATCGATGCCGGTCCCGCGAAACCAGTCAAATAACGTTTTTATTCCGTGTCCCCAGCTATCAAAAAACTTATGTATGCCGAGTTGTACAGGATGTTGTTTCTGGGGGTCATCGAGGAATCACAAAGTTCCTGGTGTTCACCGGTCACTTTGGTGCGTAAGGCCAATAGCAAAGTTCGTTTGTGTTTGGATGCTATAGAACTGAACAAAATAACCGTCAAGGATGCGTATCCTCTGTTAATCATCAACGGATTGTTGGGTCGTTTGGGACACACCCGATTCATTTCTGCGATTGATTTGAAGGTTGCCTTTTGGCAGATCCCACTTGACCCAGCATCTCGCGATAAAACAGCGTTTACGGTTCCTGGACGGCCTTTGTATCAGTTCAAGGTGATGCCTTTTGGCTTGTGCACCGCTTAATGCACCGCGTGATCCCGTACCAACTGCACGATAATGCCTTTGTGTATCTCAATGACCTTCACATCCTCCACTCTGGTCGAACACTTTGAATTATTAAAACAGGTTGCTCTATATCTGACGAACGCTGGTTTAACAATTAATTTGACCAAAAGTAAGTTTGTGTTGAAAGAATTAGACTATCTAGGTTATATTCTGGCCGTGGGTGATGGCTGCCTCCGCACAAACAGAGATAAATGTAAAGCTATTCTGGAGTACCCTATCCCGAAAACGACGAAACAGATTAGACGTTTTCTGGGGATGTGCGGATGGTACCGTCGCTTCATTCCAAATTTCGCCTCTTTAGCTTCTTCTCTCACCGATCATACTGGTAAAAATACTAAAGTATGTTGGTCTGCAGCTGCGGATTCATCTTTTAATGCTCTCAAAACCGCCTTGTCAACAGCCCCATTATTGACGCATCCTGATTATACTAAACACTTTTTTATTCAGTGTGATGCCAGTGCCGTTGGGGTTTGTAGTGCCTTATTTCAGGTGGATGCCGAGGGGGTGGAGCAGTTTATTAAATTTTATTCACATAAGCTCAATGGGGCGCAGCGAAACTACTCGGTGACCGAGCTGGAATGCTATACTGCCATCCTCAGCGTGCGACAATTTCGTCCCTACGTGAAAGGTTATCCGTTCGTCATTTACACTGACCATTCTAGTTTGCGCCGGTTAATGAATCAAAAGGACCTCTCCGGACGTTTGGCGACATACTCCAAGCGTTTTAAACTCCAAGCGTCTTAAACTCCAAGCGCTGGATTTTCAGATTGGATACCGAAAAGGTTCAGTTAACGTTATACCTGATGCGCTGTCTCGAGCTTTTCCGGATAAATCCTCTCTTTGTGAGGATGATTCTAGGAGTAAAAGCACGCCTGATCCTGGTGTTCAATTTGGAGATCAAGACTTATCGAGTAAAAACATCGACCCTTCTGTGGACGCGTTAATACCTTCGTCAATTCCCATATTACATGCTGATCAAAATTCGGTTGCGTTCCAAGATCCAGAATATGTAAATTTTTCAGTTGAAAGATAGTTCGCACAATTACAAGACCAAGGGTGACAAACTGTTAATATTCCCGTCGTTCGTCTTTAAATACACGGATACCGATATTTCGAACTTGTAACATGACCAGAGGTCATGCTAACAGAAATTTAATTATCCAGCTGTCTAGGCGGTCATTGTTGGTCGGCTAAAGCTCAGGGTTCGGGGTGGGTATTTCTAGACAACTGAATAATCCTAGTTAGGACCGCATAAGGAAAGGGAATAGGGAAGAGGGAGGAGAGGAAAAGAAAGACCCACAGGCAACTCACCATGTTTCCACTCTACTTACCTAAACACCATACCGATAAACAAATTAGTTATTCACTCCATATTCACTAATTAAAGCACTACATAACAAATAACCATAAAAAAAAAATAATAATGAGAAGAAAGGAAAAGAAAAACTAGAGAAAAGAAAAACTAGAGAAAAGAAAAACAAAGCACAAATGAAATGGCAGACGAGCAAGAAAAAAATGAAAAATTATTAAATTTTAATTTCACGTTATAAAAATATATATATTTAATAGTAAAAATCACCATCACCCAGAAAATTAGGTTGCCTAGTACCAAAGATGATCAATTTACATAGATAGAAACCTGCGAACAAAATGCATTTTTGATACAAATCAGCATACTCACCCACATTCTAATAAGAAAATCATGCGAAGAAAAAATTCGTAAAACAAAATTGTTTTTATTCTCTTTGTTGTCTGTCCTCGCTCTTCATATTTTTTTATTATCGTAGCGATCGATACCGATGATCATGTTGGTTTGTTATTATTATTTTTTAGTAGAAATATGATAATGAAAATAGAAGGAAGGCGAGCAAATATATAATTTTTTTATTTTTTGCTTTTTAAATGAATGAATGTTATGAAAATAATTTTTTATTTTTTCCTATTGTGCTATATAATAAACACATTCAAATAATTTTTTGTTTTGAAAATGACGTAAAAGTAGAATATAATTATGATGTGTTGTTTCTACAAATTTATTTTTCCTCGCCTTTTAAATATTATGAACAGAAAAACGAAATTTTAAATTCCTTTTTTGTTTCTTCATTATGTTACAATGATCTTGTACTTTCGACTGCAAAATATTAACATGTATATAGATGATAATTAATATTACATTATTATATATTATCGATCTAATATATGTACATTAAAAATGGCGCTAGACAATTATTTTACGATTTAAGTATGAACTGAAATATGGGCAAATTAATTAAATTTTTAATAATTCTTAGCGGTTGAACAGATAGATGATTGATTTATGTAATGAAAATTTGTTACCTCGAAATTGGATCCTTAAAATTAATGCTGATTACTCATACTTTAACGAATGAATAATTTCAACTTCGTTGGTTTAGGTGGAATTATTTCACTTATTTAAGTGATTTTCTGGAACATGGAAATAGTTCACTAGTATTAACCTTCCTACTTCCCCAAATCATTTATACACTTTTTGTATTTCAGGTCAATATGACCCGAACTTTTATTTAATCTCGTTGAATCAATTTAAACATTGTGCACAATGAAACAAATATTAAATTAAATAAAAATATTATTTTATTAAATCATGAATTCAGTAAATAAAAATAATTATAAAGATATATTAAAATATTAAAATTAAAAATTCTCCGTATTTTCACAAGCTGGACAAAAATGACATACAAGCGGCTTGTATAAATGTTTCGCGCATGACTACATGTTATACTTTTATTGTACTTATTTTGTCTTGCCCGTTTGATGATGGGCATAAATTACATATTTCCGGTTTTGACTAGTGTTGAATCCATTTGTTGTATGAGTCGTATTCTAATCAATGGCTCAACTACACTTCTTCAAAGCTCTTCTAAAAATAAACGTCCTTTGATAGTTTTCCAATTTTCCATTCTAGATGTATTTTATCCCAAAGCACGAATCCTTTATAAGCTGAGATATCACGCATGTTGTAAAACAAAGTTATCGGTCATCACTCTGTTTGTCTTCTGCATGTATATGTAAGGACTAACTTATCTAGGCCCTAGGGTATCAACGGCACCAGGATCATGTTAGGCTTCTTGTCATCTCTGGAGCTTACACCGGCTTCTCTGTGGATTATACTCGTTAACATCACCGACTTGTTTTCATATAAGATACAATGGCTACACTTTCTTTGAAGAAAAATTTTGAAGAATAAACTTCTTTTTTGTTATCCGTAAAATTTATTGGTAATCCAGGTTTTTTTCTGATGGTGCACAGGATTGTCAAAAGTCTCTTTAGCAATATTTGTGCTAGTAGATACAACGTAAAATAATTATCACATGTTATATTATACTCTCTAGTTAGTCCACTAGCAAGGTCCAAAACTACTCTCAAAGCTAGATTTTTTTCTGGTAGAGCTCCCGATGCTTTCCAAGTATAAACTTGTAAATTGCAGACATAAGTTTTTTTTAGTTACACAATGCCCATATTTTTATGTCGTATTTCGCAGCCGCTTTCCAAGTATAAACTTGTAAATTGCAGACATAAGTTTTTTTTAGTTACACAATGCCCATATTTTTATGTCGTATTTCGCAGCCTTGCTTGGAATATATTGTTGGAAGGGACAATGCCAGCGAAATGGCACCAGCTGCTCATCTACCGTAAGATTTACCTTGTGGTTATAATGATCTGGCAAAATTTCAATAGGCGCAAGTTTGTCCCTTTGGCACAGTTCAGTTCTGGTATCTTTGTCGTCAAATCTTACAACCTGTGATATAGCATGAAATCTTTTTAAACACATAGTAGTTTGAATATAGGTGAAGAATTCTACAAGCTTTGAGTTGATTCGTTACGTGAGCTATACAAACCAGCCAATAGTACTGATGTTTGTCAAAAATTCCCGTGTAGATATTGGTTTCAATTCGGCTTGTAATTCAGAAACTCCTTTGTTTGTCATTTCTATTATTTAAGACAGTATATTTCACTCAAATGTATAAAGAAGCTTGTCTTTATGTCCGTGATTCTGGAAGTTGCATACCTTCTGACACCTGGTTTTATATTTATTACATTGGCGCTTTTAACTGGCCTTTAATGATTAGGAGGAATTGTTTTCCAATGAGTATCGCCATTTTGGGATAACACAAAATCCTCATCTACTGGTACTTCAGATGTATGATTATTTGATTCATCGTCATAAAATTCTTCGTCAGTAATAAACTCTGACATATTGTCATCAACTTCTGAAGAATCACTATCGTCACCATCAGTTGTATATAAATGCTCGTCTAAATCACTATCCATTTTCAAAAGAACGGACATGCTTACGTAGTATATTATAGTTCCACTCACCGTTACAATTTACCACAGACTGAATTGTATAAGGATAATAAAAATTATTTTTTCATTTGGGACAATTCATTTGGGAACAGGATTTTTGTGAAAAATCGGATTTATCGGGTTTTTGTAAAACAATAGATTATTGGGATTGAACATGTTTACACATTACAAATAAATAAATATGTTTTATGTATTGTATGTTCTTTAGAAATGTTGAACTTATATGAAATTTATATTTCTACAAATGAATGAAGGATCATATGTGTAACAAACACACATTATACCATAAACTGATAAATAAACCTTTTTTTTAATTCAACATGTAAAATAAAGTATTTGATGAAAAGTCACTAATAGTTAATCGTACTCAATTCAAAAAGAACATTTTATTAACAACTAAAATGAACTTCGGGTCATACAAAATGAAAATCTAATTTGATGGCAGGAAATAGAATCTATGATTTTTTGTTTTAAATTAATAAGTCCAAACAAAATGGAACTGGTTTTATAACCAATTTAATAACTGATTATATTGAAGTGCATTTCAGGTCTGAATCTAAAGGTAAAGGAAGATTAAAAAAATGCTCCTCCTGACCTATATTTGCCTTCACCTAGCATTTCTTCCGCCGAATCGTTACTAAATAGCGATAACCATGACAATCGGATACAAAATGAAACTACAGAAATAAGTATTGATGATTCTAACAAGCACGATCGCTACAAAAATATTAGAACATACTCGCATGCAAAGGGTTCTCCTCCGAGAGATTTAACAATTTTTGATTTTCAAACGATAAAAACGCCAAAAGTATCAAAAAAAGCTACAGAAAAATATGAACTAGAAGCATCGTGCTCGAATTGCTTATTAACATGCTTTAGTTAAACAATCCGACTTCCACCGAAAACAAAACAACCTTTTATAAAGGGAAAATCTTCTTCTTCGTTTGAAACTTCGGAAGTCACAGAAAAGAAATACAAAAGCTAACAAAAATGCAAACTTCAATGAAGTGATAAAGCAACAAGGCATTAGCGAGGATTCCAAAATGTTTCTTGGTATTCTTCTACGGAAAAGCATACAGGATTTTCAACTAGTGAAAGAGATTTGGCTCAAGGGATGTATTTTACATCTCCTGCGTGTTATAGATACATGAGAAAATGCTTGAATTTCTCGTTACCACCCTGGAATTCAATTTTGAAATGGATGCTAATAATAAATGTATTTTCTGGTGAAAATAAAAACATAATTTTTCAAATTTCACAAAAAATTGTATCCCTGGCACCAAAACAGAGATGTGCCATATTATTGTACGACGAGATGAAAATACGAAGCGATCTGGAGTACGACAAACATAACGACATGATTCATGGTTTTGTCGATTTGGGAAATCGAAGACAATCGAATGTTGCCACTCATGTCCTGACGTTCATGGTTCGAGAAATATTTGCCAAATACAAATATCCCACATCATATTATGCTACCGAGAATGGCATATCTGGAACAGATTTAGTCGAGTTCATTACAAAAAAAAAAAACGGCTCGCAAAATGGGTTTTGATGTAAGAGCCACCATATGCGATCAAGGATGAAACAATCGGAAGGCATACAAATCTTTTGGAGTGCCATCTAATAAACCTTCTTTCAATGTCGAAGGTAAAAATGTGTTGGCATTTTATGACGGTATTATTTATGTCAATTCGGAATAATTTAATTGTAGCTGATATAATAACACCAGATGGCACCGGAAGTTGGAAGGTTATAAAAGAGTTGTATGAAATGGAACGTCATAGTATCACCAAGCTCTGCCCAAAATTGCAGGAGAAACACATTTACCCAACAAATATTCAAAAAATAACGGTTAGCACTGCTGTCCAAATTTTTGGCAACACTGTAGCGGCAGCAATACGAACAAATTATTCTTTGAATAAATTCTCCGAACAAGCAAAACCGTTTGTAATACCAACCGTAAACTTTGTAGAAAAATTGAATAAGCTCTGGGATAAGCTAAACAGTTCCGACCTTCTTCCGAGAAACCCAAACAAACAGCCTCTAAGACAAAACAATGTCGTTTTTTTAAAAACGATTTAATAAAAAATCATAAGATTTTTGTGATAATAACATTAAATGGAATTTTAAATTTAGCTGATGAACTCATTTAAAGATTATTTTTTTCGGTAACATATATTTTGACGAAAAGATTAGATCAGGACGCCTTAGAAAATACATTCGCAGTTACCAGAGGAAGAGGAGGCTTTTGTAGAAATCCGTCAATCCTAGAATTTAACAGATTTTTTGCACAAATATCGTGTAAAAAATTATTAAAAATCACAAACTTATCTAATTGTATTGATAATGAAGACGGATTATTAATGGTCGTTGAAGATCTCCAGCACAATGATCGGATCGATAACGACAATTTACTTAAATTGGGCACAATGATAGGAATCAACAACCACAATTTCCCAGATGAATTAGACGATATCCAATGCATAGAGAACATAGTTTTGGAAAACCAATTTGCATATGGTGACAAGTATAATGACGATGCGTCACTAAAATATTTCATGGGTTACGTTCTATGGAATGAATTAATAAATATGAACAGAGTAATGATTGTCAAGAGTTATTAATTAAATCTAATGAAAAGAACAACAAATAGTGAATATTTTATTTACTATAAAAATTATACAGCGAATTCAGATTTTGGAAAACTAAATCCACCAACAGAGGAATTTTTTCAACTCGCAAAACACTTAACATTAATTTTTTATGAGGTGTTTAGTAAAACACCACACTTCAAATAATATTAAAAGTTGTATTATAAAAAAATGTCTCGAATTGATTGAAGGAGGCGCAATTCAAACTGATTTTTTAAACCTAATGTGAGTGACGTGGGTACGCGGGTACCTTTTGCCCTTTTAGACGTCTATTTTTGTATGTTTTACTCCTAATAAAATAATACTCTTAATAAAAACTTTAAATTTTATGAGAACTTCTAGTTCAATTGGTACAGATTACGATTATACTTGAAAATGAGAAATGTTACAACTTGGACGAATGTGGAAAAAATATGTTAATCACTCAAATTAAGATATTTTTTCTTCACTCACATGAGGGTTAAATCAGAATAACAAATGCTACGAGCATCATTTAAAAATGGTAGATCATATGATTCTTGTACTTCTCTGGAAGCACTGTAAATGGGCAAATAAAAAAAATTACACCAAGAAAAAAATGGCAATATTAAAACCAGAAATTTTTTTTAATATATGTAAATAATTGATTATGTTTTCAAAAATTTTTATAGAAATAGCATAATAAATAATACCGTTTTTTGTATTAAAATGAATTTATAAAAATAAATATGTATTCTAAATATCGATACTCCATTAAAGTTCAAGATTCACTCAATATTTTCACCTTCATGTAAAATTTAAAATTAATTCTTTAAAGTTTAATTTATTTTCGGCTTTTTTATAGACAAATATTATTTTCTATGGCATTCACATTGTTTGAGACCTTTCGGGCCACCAAAAAATGAGGTCATTTACTTACAATACTTTACTAAAAAGAAGTAGAAAATGCACTCAACCCCCCGTTAACCCCAAGGGTATTTGTGTGTACAGAGCCACCATTTAAAGGTTTTAGGAGGTTCGATTTGATCGTCGTGGAAGAAAGACGCGTTTTTGTCTTTCTCTGTGTAGTGGAAGTTAAAATTCCTTTTTAAGTGATTTAAGCGATATAATTTTTTATTTTAAAGTGATTGCGGTTATAGTTATATAGTTATATAATATAAATTATAATAAAAATTTGTTTAATTTTAATTTTAGTGACATTAATTAATATTGATAAAGATAAAAAAAGATTGTGTGGTGCGCGGCAATGTGGGTGTATTACACTCATTTTTGTGTACGTGGTGTTTGCTGTGCGATTCCAAAGGATTTTTAAGGGAAGTGTTTTTATTAATTTATTAATATTAATTTTTTTCATGTTTTATTGAATTTTTAATTTAAATTTTAAATTTTAGTTTTATTTATTTAAATGTGTTTTATTAATTGTTGTAATAAGAAAAACGCATTTATAATATATCGTCGTAGTAGTGATATGGTACGGTTTGCGTGTGTGTGAGTGGTAGTTGTGTCCTTTGCGTTAGTATATACAGTTAGTATATACAAGAAGAATACATATTTAATACATATTTAAAAATGTAAAAGAGAAAATATTCTTGTTTCTATGTACATACATTTTTTTTGTATATACTGTTGTATGTACATATAAAAGAATGCGGTGTGTGTTCTATCGTGATGATCAAAAATAAAAAGGATCATTGAAATTACGAGGCGTATTCGCGCGTGTGTGTTTTTGTTACTATGGGAATTGTATTTCCGAATATTTTTTGTTTTGAAATGAATGAGCAAATTTGTATGTGATATATGGTAAATATATATAAGTGAGTGTGTGTATTACGTATGTATGTAAAAAATATATATATATATCCCTTTTCCTGCCAAAAAAATTTTTTTTTATTTTTTTTTTTTTTTAATTTTAATTTGAGTTGAGCCTACACAAATGTGTGTGTAAAAAATTACAGGTTGTATAGTCTTTGGGATTTTAACGGATCTTAGTTAAATCGGAATTATTTTCGAAAAAACATTATAGTTTGATAATACATATATAAATTATATAACATACTAATTATTGTTTTTGATAAAATATTAATTATTTTACTATTATGGTTTTAGTGTTATTTTTCGGACGAAAACGATTTCAGTGGAATGCACAAATGTGTGTGTTGGCCCAGAATGCATTCCAAAAATAAGTTTTAGGCATGATTCTTTTGCCTTACCCACACAATTGTGATGGCAGGCAGGAAAGGGGATGTTTAAATATGTATATATAATTGACTTTTTATTTATAATTATTTTAATAATTAGTTTAATACATATATTATTATATATGTGTAAAATTGCGATTGCTTGAGTCCGGTAGCTTCTTCGTTTCTTTGTACTTTTTTACCTATAGAATTATAAGTTTTATGGGTGGGGTGATTGGGAAGACGGGCTGGGGTTGCCGCTGTGTGGACGTACACGATTTTATATTGGGTGAACTATGCGAAGACATTTTAAAGTGATTTTTTCCGACATTTTTTTTACACATACATAGAAATTTATCGATGAGCTGGGACTCATGTGACGTGTGTGCGTGTGAATGGTTTTTTTTTAAGGTTAGAAACCGGTTGCAACTCAAATGAGTCCTCGTGTGATTTCCCCAATGTAATTTAAATTCATGTATGTATTGTAATAATAATATGTACATACATTGATAGGTGTTATTATTATTTATTTTTTTTTACAGTCTGCTTAACTGGTTTATAATTTATTTAATTAAATTATTTTTCTCTATAATTATTAATAATGCGCGGTAAAAATTTGTATTTGAAAAAATTTTAAAGATTTGTATCGCCGAGGTATGGACGGGTGACACAACTGAAAAAAAAATTAACTTTTTCCGTTAATTCACTAGAAAGATGCGCAATATTAGTATCCATATCCCTCAATAAAAACAGTTTTATTTTTCCTTCATCGAAAATGATAGAGCACAAAGTGCCATTCTTCGTTTTATGATTTTGGAATCTAATAACGTAATTAGCATTTTTTGTTTTTGCACTCCTGCAAAATTTTAATTTTTGAGTTGTGTCTCTTTTTCATGTCATGAGCGATATGTGTTACGGCATGGCAAAGGGAAAATGGTTTTTAATTTTTATTTTCGTTGTAACGACAAGTAAATCTTTGAAGTGCCTCGGGCTATTAATGTTGGTTATTTTTTAGATTGCTTACTGCTGGCACTGTTTTCTATGAAAGAATTTATCTGACTCAACAATGGGAACGTCAGACACAAGTATTGATGAGTTCAAAATTCTAATCAATGACTTGCTCATGCACCAATTATGTAAGAAGCATTCCGCGTGGTTTTATTTTCCGTTCGTGTCATCACCTCACGTAAACCTTGATCTTTTTTGAATGACTGAGATGCGCGAAAATGTCTCAGTAATATGTTTCTAGACAGTATACTGCAGAAGATGCATAAATTAATTTTTGGGTATGAATTGGGCTGGATTGGAATTCTAGCAAATTTTAGTTTTGGGAAGCTGGATTTGACTGGTTCATCTCTTAGCGGGGTAAGCGAAGTTTGTTTCAGCTATGGTGAATAAACAAACTGGATAGTTAATTGGCCGGTTGCTTTCGGATTTGTTTTGTGGAAAGATCCAGAACTTCATCCGGGATTTATGTTGGAGTCGCAATTTAGATCAACATACCAGATTCGAACATGATTGATTAATAAATTGCTTAGGACGGTCGAATTCCAAAACTTCGCTAAATACCATTTTTAAATCTCCACCCAATTCTGAATACCTGATTTGACAATATATAGATTTTTTTAATATGATTTCCAAGTTCCATTCAGAATGGCTGAATTGTAGAACTTCATCAAAAAGACACGTTAAAATCCCAATTTAAGCTGACCTTTCTTATTAGAATCCTAGCCCAGCACTGTAAAATGAATTTTAAAGTTGTAGGTTACGAGGCGGCCTGGTTTAATTCGTTATATCCGAATCCCAAAATTTCATCAAATTCAGCTTTGCACACTGAATTTGACCATCATTTATTGAGAAATGGCCTAGCTCCATTGAGCATAATGTTATAGTGAAAATCCAATTCTGCATACCATATTTGACAGAAATTGGCTGAGGAACGATAAAGCTCCATTGCCATGCTCGGCATAATATGTCCAGTGCAGTATAAATTACTTGGTAATTAATCGAATATGTACCATTGCCTTTGGGATGCCTCAGATATTTTTTATTAAATACTTATGGATTTTAAAGTAATTTTTAATATAATGTAAACAATTATGGTTTCAGGAAATTCTACTTTAAGTTGTGGAATTGCATTAGGATTAAATTAATAAATGTTTATATTATTTAGGAAGCCGGAAAATATTAATTTAGAATTAAATTTCAGGAAATCTACCGATGTAGGTGAAATAATATTCCTTTGAAATTTTAATTGGAATGGTTATCAAGCCAAACCGATTAACTCCATTTTTTGAATATTTGTAAATTTTAATATCAACGTACTTGATTGGCTCTATACATTGAAAATAAATTACAGTAATAATAAGTGTTAACACCATTAAATGACAAAACTAAAAATAACTAAAGTTGCAATTTATAACGAATTTTAAAACCATTTTTATATTTTCTCAGTTTTTATCAACTTTTTGTTTTACGGAGTTAATCGTTTTGGCAAATGAAGCATCCAATTGTAGATTGTGTAGATTAGAATTGCGTTGTTAATGTGTTACTTACTATCGACTTTATCTAAGTGTCTGTAACCGGGCTGATTCAATAAATCAACTTGTTCAGGAAGCCGGAAAGCATTCATTTAGAATTAAATTTCAGGAAATTTTCAGATGTACGTGAAATAATAAAATTTTTCCCTCAGGTTGCTGATTTAAAGAAGCAATTGTTGAAGACCAATACCATCGTTATCCATTAAACCTATTAAGCCTTTATCCTCCCTCTAGTAGTTAGAAGTAGATTAGAATTGTGTTGTGCCGTACGATCGCTAGGTGTCTGAAACCGGGTCGTTCTGTCCCAAAAAAAAAAAATTACCTTTCCTATCCCTCCTATTGTTATGTGTAAACAGGCTGTAGGAATAGGCCCGGCGTTATCCGGGACCACCTGTCAAGTACTTGGTTCTACAGTCCAATCACAGAGCCACCATTTAAAGGTTTTAGAGCACGAAACTTTTTCTTTGTACTTCTACTAGCACTTCTTATCAACTAACAACATCAATTTACACATGTAGTGGTATAATTCCAGTATAATTTTAATTTAATACAAAAAAAAATGAAAACGGAACATTAATTTTAACTTGGGAATTTTTCATTTTTTCCTATTTTTTTAATAAACCCATTTTTATTGTTTTATTGGGTTATTTATCACTTCATAGAAGGTTACTCTTCAAAATTTTATACTTGACTGCCGTCTATTTTTCTATTTTTTTCCTTCCTATCTTTCGCCAAATATAATATTGCCGATCTCATATAAATTTTTTCGACAAATTTTTTTTAAAAAGGGAACCAATGCACAGTAACCACACCATGCGGACACTTTTTTCATTAAATTTTACTTCAAAAAGTTTAGCTAAGACAACAATTTTTCGTGACATCTATACGTTTAATAAACAAAATTTTACGAAGTTTTCAAATTTTTTTATCGATCTGTATTTTTGACGGTTTGCACATGCTGGATGCACATGTTGAAGTATTTACATACAGACTTGAATAAAAACGTGTAAAGAAGAAGCAAGATCAACTTTGAATTTTATCAATGGTTTTTACTTTTCGTAAAATATTATTTTTTTGTTTTGTGTCCTTTTAAAACAAAATTATGTTTTGTGTCGTATATTCCCTATGTACCTTATGTGATATTTTATGATACGAGAGACTCCATTAAAAAGAAGTTTTTGTAAATAAGACTTATTATTATTGTTTTAAATTTAATCAAAATAATTTTTTTCGAGTTATATGCAACATTGTTATTCGTATTATTAAGCGATAATTTGTTAATCTGTGGATAATTGATAGTAGGGATAATAAATATGTAGATTATAATTTTTTAATTTTAAAACTAATTAAGCATACATGTGCTAATTTTATCTTGTCCTTATGAATGTGTATTTTAAAAACGCATATGAAAAAAATCGACCTTGAACTAGTTTATGAACTAGACATTTTTGTTTTATAAACTTATTCTTAGTGTGGATTTGTGGAATACCGTCGATGACGTAAACTAGTTCAGCGTTGCCAGCGTTGCACTTTTTTATTTATTTATTCTTGCATGGATTGGTTTTGCTTTTTAAATGAATGAGTTATGAAAATAATTTTTTATTTTTTCATATGATGTATGTGCAATAAACTTTTATTTAAAAACGTCCAATTTTATAAATGTATTGTTTCTACAAAATTATTTTTCCGAGGAATTAAATTATTTTCCCTTTAAACAGAAAAACGAAATTTTAAATTCTTATTTTGTTTCTTCTTATTTTTTACGTTGATCGTGTACTCTCGACTGCAATTTATTCTAATGCTAATATATAAACGATAATTAATATAACATACAAATTACAAGATGTAATATACATTAATAATATTAAAAGGCAGGTAGCAAATTTTTTTAACGATTTAAGTATGAAATATGGGCAAATTAAATAAATCTTAAATTCTTTAATATTTCTTAGCGGTTGAACAGATGATTGTCTTATGTAATGATATCTGGATATTTGATCCTTAAAGTTATTGCTGATTACGAAAAATTCATCGAATGAATAATTTTAACTTAGTTGGTTGGTGGGATTATTTCACTTATTTAAGCGATTTCCCGGAACATGGAAATAGTTCACTAATATTAATTCAAAATGAAAAATCTAATTTGATTGGCAGGAAATAGAATCAACTTTAGATTTACATTTCCATATATGTATATAGATTTTTTGCTTTAAAATATTAAGTTGGAACTGGTTGCATAACCAAATTTAATAAATGATTACGTTTGGATTATTTAACGATTGTTATTTTTATGAATTAATTTTATCAATTTTTAAATTTGGTGCAATAAAAGAAAGAAGCTTGGGATGAAAATTAAAATTTATTATTTTATTTCCAGTAAAATTTCATAATACGAGTTATAAGTAATCATGTTCCTAACATTTACGAGTATATTATATAAAGAAAACTTTTGTTGACATTTTTTGTAAACATTACGCAAGAACGCCGGCGTCTCCGTGGCAAATATTATTGGCACAAAGTGCATTGATGCAGAAAAACTTGTAAACAATTAGAGTGGTGAATATGTTGTGGCCAACACCAGGCTTTTTTAGATAGATCTCGAATTACACCCCACTTGATTTCTAAAGCGAAAAATTAAAGTTACTTTTCTTTTGGTAAAACTGTTTTGCACAATCAAAAATCATAACTCCTGCGTAAATTTCAGAAAATCAACAAAATCAACCCTTGTTGAAAACTTAATCTTTAAATCTATAATTTTTTAACATCAGTGAAGAAATTGAAAAAGCCCCCGTGGAAGCTAGTGGCAGCTTCTGGTACACAGAATTCCACTAAACTTCGCAAGAATCTCGCAATTAATACAAAAATGTTAAGTATGAAGATTTATTCAGAATAGTCAATCCGACTGGGCTATATAGATGTCGAACTTTGGTGAAATAAAGTTTTATTTTAGAAAAAGTCATCATTTCCTGTATAAATTAAAAATTAAACTAAAAAAAAATATTTTATGAGCCAATAATATATAAGGTTTTTATTGGTATATGGCTCAGATTTTAAAATTAAAATAATTAATTGCTATAAGCTTTCGATGTCAATTCGACATCGTTCTCAAAGCTAAACTCCAAACTGATGTGTTTGAAATTAAATTTACGAGGATGCTCGATTTTTAAATGTAAATAAAACATGTTGTGTGAGATGTCCACTCAATTTTTTTTTTGGTTTGGAAGAATATTTTATAGTATTTAAGCTTGAAATATAACGTCGTTCAAATGTCCGCCGGGGCTTATATATATATATATATATATATATATATATATATATATATATATATATATATATATATATATATATATATATATATATATATATATATATATATATATATATATATATATATATATATATATATATATATATATATATATATGTAAATTCTGAACAAACTGTTTAGAATTATGTTAGGAAAAAATTGAGTAAAATCACTTTACTATTTTTTATGTGTTGTTGAAATTGACTAACGCTTTATTTTTTAAATTTTATGTTTTTATACAAAAGTCGTGGGAAACGAAAACACAAAAGAAAAACTAAATTATGTTTCCCACGTCAAGAAGGAATGATAACAGAACATGTACAGCATGTGAGCGGATGATCATTTGATATGCATAGACAGCGCAAAAACGTCTATGTGAAAATGATACATCCGCTTCCATTCTTTACAGGTTCTTGTTATCGTGTGAAAAAAAAAACTGTTCAAGATTGAACATACTCCCGGGCGACTATGGCAAGGTTGTACTATGCAGTAGCGTCCGTTGATTGTGGTCGAAGTGGATCTAATGGGCGCCGGCGCCGTATGTAAGCTATGATCCAGACTATTCCGACGATAAGAGCGCTCCAGAATAAAATATGAATCATGGTGTAGTGATGAACATGATGTTGATTTTGGTTGGTGAAGAACTCATTTCTCTGGATCAGGTGCTCATTTTCCCGAAGAGCTGCTATTTCATCTTCCAACTTTTTAGTGTCCAGACCGGAGATGAGGTCAGCCGCGGCGTCATCACGCACCTTGGTTTTGATGTGATTTCCAAGATTTTTCAACTGCTTGGAAGTGGTAATGCCCGAGGTTGATCTTTGAAACGCCTTGCTTATACTGTTGGTTGCTGTGCCCACAGCTACAATATATAAATCCCTGTCGCGTAATATACAGCCTGCATCAATGCTAATTATTCCCGAGCCTTGAAGAGTGAGCGGACTAGATTGGGATCCACATAAGACATCGACCGTAGTTTCGTTGGGAACTGCATAAATCCATTGATTGGGTGCCTTGAGGGGAATCCATCTATTAGTGGAATTCCTAGTTTGAAAGCTGCAGAATTGCTCAAGAGCGGCTTTCCGCTGAAGGATGGCTACCTCGCATCGACCGTTGTTAGAGATTGCGTTGAAGACTTGTGATGTCTCGCATAGAAAATGTGCTGAGGAAACAATCTGACAACGAGATAGTTGTTCCGTAGAGAAGAACGCGAAATGTTCGCGATGGCTGTCCATGGCCAGATACTCAGTTGAAGTTACTATGCTTGACTGTGTGTGGTCATGCAGAATGTCCGGTACGGCAATCACGGAGAGAAGCGTATACTCTGTTGCGAACGCCAGTGGAATGATGACTTCGATGATCACGTTCTTCTTGGTCATTCTACTTCTGACTGTTAGACTCTGATATACATGTATCAGATCAGACAATTGGTGACCAGGGACGCTGACGGCTGTCGGTACATGTTGCCGAATCAGCGAAAGTTGTTCTTCTAATTGGTCCGGCGTGAGTATGGTGGGATGCAAAATCTCATGATGAGCGGAGTACACTATGTTAAGCAAACTGTGTTGGGTGTCTTCCAAGTTCTGTAAGATCAAGGTTAACTCGATTATGTTTATTACCACCGAGCGAACCCTGTCCTCATAGCTTCGATACTCTTGTAGTACCTTTAACTCCTCCCTTAATCGCCTCTGCTCTTGTAATAGGTTGTTCATGGACATCATGGTGAGGTTGGAATTATGCTTTATCAATTTTACCGTGTTATCTATTATTGATGTTTGATTCTGTATTAATGTCAGTAGATGATTTTCGTTGGTGTTGATCGTGTCAACCTGGGATTCGTATTGGGCTGCATCGCGTTGCGACAAGATGCCAAATATATCGCCCAAAGCAATCCCCAACGTATCTCCTAATCCTCGCTTGGATCGCTTGCGTTCCTTATTGCTATCTTCTAGTAACTTGTTTTCAGCTATTAGGTTGTTGAGTCGCCATTGCAAATGTTGTAGGGTAGTATTACAGTTGAATCCTGGCAGATCTTTACAAGCTCCTTGTAGTTGGGCTATGGCTTGCTTACAGTTTTCTACCTCTTTCCAATAGTCGGTCAAGTTGTAAAAAATTACTAATTTCCATTTCATGGCGACGGCTTCTAGGGTTCCCATTTCCTCAAAGTATATGCCTGATGGATGGTCGAAGGGGCGGATGTTAGTGATACCTCGCGCCAAACCTAGAATGGTGCATACTGATAATAGCGCCAAGGCTAAATTGCTACCCCTTAAACCACACTTTGCTCTTCTCGGCGGTTGCTTCCTGATAGGTGGGGCTTCGTTGTTGGCAGCTTCGAGTTCTGGAGTATTTGTCATCTCCGCTTCTATGGGGAGCTTGCATAGTTTGGTGATTGGTCGTTTGTACACATTGTCCTTGCATTTAACCGTGGCCACGCGAACTAGACCATCAGCACCAGCTTGAGTTTCAATAATTCGACCTAATTTCCAATATGTTGTCGGTAGTTGATTGTCTCGCAAGAGGACTAAGTCGTTTATCAATAAGTTTGGTTGCGGCGTTTTCCATTTGCTGCGTTGCTGTAATTGGTGTAGATATTCAGCTGACCATCTCTTCCAAAAGTCTTGTATCATCCGTTGTACTAGGTGCCATCTTGTGGTCAGAGGTATGTTCTCGACCATGCCAGAAGGCTGGCTCTTGAGAGCTTCCCCGATCAAAAAATGGCCAGGAGTTAATGCCTTAAGATCGGATGGATCATTGGTTAACGGCGTCAATGGTCTCGAATTTAGGCAAGCCTCTATTTGAGCGGTGATGGTACTTAATTCTTCATAGGTAAGAGTAGTGGCACCTATGACTCGTTTTAAGTGACCCTTTACGGATTTAATTCCGGCTTCCCAAATGCCTCCAAAATGAGGGGCGAATGGTGGTATGAAATGCCAAGTTGTCTCGCCTTCGGCTATTGCATTTGTTATATCGATTGGCAATGTGGTCAAGGCGACGTGAAGGTGCTTCTTCATTTCGGCATCGGCACCAACGAAGTAGGTGCCATTATCCGAATACAGATCCGTGCATAAGCCTCGTCGTGACGTGAATCGTTGGTAAGCGGCAATAAAGGCGGCCGTTGTTAAGCTACTAACTATTTCTATATGTACGGCCTTGGTCACCATGCAAACAAATAGGGCTATGTATCCCTTATAAGATTTATGACCTCTGCCTTTTGTTGTTCTCAGCTGAATAGGTCCAGCATAATCGATCCCAGTTTTAGCGAATGGTCTGCCTGGCCATACTCTGGAACCTGGAAGATCACCCATAAGTTGTCTCGTGTTTTGTTGTTGGTGCCGGAAGCATGTAACACATTTATTTATCACGAGTCGTACGACTCGCCTTCCATCCAGGATCCAATATCTGTCTCTTAGGTGTGATAGCGTTAGCTGTACTCCTCCATGCAACATTAACTTGTGGGCTCTTTCGATGAGTTTCCGAGTAATTGAATTATTTTTACCCAAAATAATGGGATTTTTGGTGGCTGTTGGGATGTTCGCGTTCTGCAGTCGCCCTCGCATTCGTAATACACCATTGTCATCTAGAAAGGGGTTCAAAGATAAAAGCTTGCTGTTATTCGGCAATCGTTGTGTGTTTCTCAGACATCTCAGCTCCTGGTAGAAGTCTTCCTCTTGGCTCATGCGGAATATAATGGTTTCAGGCGCGATCGCCTTAAATGTTGGAATTTTCCGTGCAGCCCGATTAATGAACGTTGCGCAGGTTGCTACTACTCGTTTTACTTTGTCATAACTGGAAATCCTTTGAAACAATTCCCACCAGACGTTGGTTACATTCGTTGTTGCTATGAAGGTTACCTTCTCCTCGTATTCCTCAGGGAGATAGGCTTGTGGGTCCGTCTCACTGTTTTGCTCGATATTTTCAGGGAGTCCCCATAGAGTTGAATCATGTTGTAGAAATTCTGGTCCATGCCACCATAACTTGCAGTGGACTAATTCTCTGGGAGATGTTCCTCGAGAAGCGAGGTCTGCGGGATTCTCGTGGGACCTTACGTGATGCCAAGTGGCTGTTGGTAACTTTTGTTTTATGCACGAGATGCGGTTTGCAACAAATGTTTTGAAGCGCCTTGGTTCTCCCTTGATCCAGCTTAGCGTGATGGACGAATCGGTCCAAGCGTGCGTTTCACACTCATTTAGCTGCATTGCAAGTTGCACATGCCTTAATAGTTTAGCTAGTAGTCTAGCTGCGTTTAACTCTAATCGAGGAACTGACAGCTTTGTTTTGATGGGAGCCACCCGTGTTTTGGCCATTACAAGATTAGTGGTTATTTGTCCTGCCTCGTTGGTAGTCCTGCAATATACTACAGCGGCGTATGCAAGTTCGGAGGCGTCGGCAAAGCCGTGTAATTCCTTTCTGGTGCTTCTTGTTGTGTTGACCCACCTAGATATTTTTATGTTCTTCATAGCGGGCATTTCGTTCTTGTAGATCAACCATTTTTTACCTATTTCTTCTGGTAGTGGTTCGTCCCATTCGATCCCAGAGACCCACGTACCTTGCATCAGAATCTTAGTAGCAATGGTGACGGGTGCTAATCAACCGATTGGGTCAAATAATTTTGATGAATCAGCCAAGAGTGAACGTTTAGTGGCCGTTCCCTCAGACAATTCCAAATTGTCTACGTGAAATTCAAAGGTGTCTTTCGTGGGGTTGTAATGAATCCCCAAGGTTTTGATGCAATCGCCTAATTTTAACAACACGTTACCGGTAGCTTGCAATTCTGTTGGTATTTGCGCTAATAGCTCCTCACTATTGGAAGACCACTTCCTTAGTTTTAGTCCACCTTTCTCGGAGAGCCCTATTAGTTGTTGTATCATGGCCGAGGCTTGGTCTAAGCTGTCGTTTCCTGTCAGCAAATCGTCTACATAGAAATCAGACAATATGGTTTCGGAGGCGATAGGAAACGATCGCCGTTCGTCTTCAGCTAGTTGTCTTAAGGCACGCACGGCCAGAAAGCTGGCGGCTGTGGTGCCATATGTGACCGTTTTTAACCTATAAATGTCTATGGGGTTTGTTGGTTCCGTCCTCCATAGAATTAGTTGATAATTTCTATCTTGCTCGTGAATCCATACCTGCCGATACATTTTTTCTATATCGGCCGTCAGAACGTACTGATGTTTACGCCAACGAAGGATTATGTCCGCCAAATCTTGCTGTAACTTTGGGCCGATCATCATTTTCTCATTAAGGGATGATCCATTTGTTGTTTTGGATGATGCATCGAATACTACACGTAATTTGGTAGTAGTGCTGTCCTGCTTCATTACACCATGGTGTGGAATGTAGTAACTATTATAGTTTGGCTGCTCTTCTACCTTGGGAACCAATTCCATATGGCCTAAGTCTAGATATTCTTGCATAAAGTTTTGGTATAGTTGTTTAAACGGGGCGTCCCTTTTAAATCTTCTCTCTAGTTGTAATAAACGAGCGGCAGCCGTTTTCTTGGATTCTCCTAACTTTGGGGGATCCTCCTTGAACGGAATGCTCACCGAGTACCTGCCGTCACCTTTTCGTTGAACTGTTGATGAAAAGTGTTCCTCCGCTCTCTGCTCTTCTTCGGTACGGACCCTTTCGTCTGGAATATCGTCGTTTTCCACTAACAGTTTTAGTTGATTCTCGATGGCTTTAGTGGTCACCATTGTAAGCTTTTCTCCAGAACGTTGACCCATGTTACCCATCAAAATCCAGCCCAGCTCAGTTTCTTGAGCCATCCGGCTCGAAGGACCACTGTAAATTCTGAACAAACTGTTTAGAATTATGTTAGAAAAAAATAGAGTAAAATCACTTTACTATTTTTTATGTGTTGTTGAAATTGACTAACGCTTTATTTTTTAAATTTTATGTTTTTATACAAAAGTCGTGGGAAACGAAAACACAAAAGAAAAACTAAATTATGTTTCCCACGTCAAGAAGGAATGATAACAGAACATGTACAGCATGTGAGTGGATGATCATTTGATATGCATAGACAGCGCAAAAACGTCTATGTGAAAATGATACATCCGCTTCCATTCTTTACAGGTTCTTGTTATCGTGTGAAAAAAAAAACTGTTCAAGATTGAACAATATATATATATATATATATATATATATATATATATATATATATATATATATATATATATATATATATATATATATATATATATATATATATATATATATATATATATATATATATATATATATATATATATATATATATATATATATATATATATATATATATATATATATATATATATATATATATATATATATATATATATATATATATATATATATATATATATATATATATATATATATATATATATATATATATATATATATATATATATATATATATATATATATATATATATATATATATATATATATATATATATATATATATATATATATATATATATATATATATATATATATATATATATATATATATATATATATATATATATATATATATATATATATATATATATATATATATATATATATATATATATATATATATATATATATATATATATATATATATATATATATATATATATATATATATATATATATATATATATATATATATATATATATATATATATATATATATATATATATATATATATATATATATATATATATATATATATATATATATATATATATATATATATATATATATATATATATATATATATATATATATATATATATATATATATATATATATATATATATATATATATATATATATATATATATATATATATATATATATATATATATATATATATATATATATATATATATATATATATATATATATATATATATATATATATATATATATATATATATATATATATATATATATATATATATATATATATATATATATATATATATATATATATATATATATATATATATATATATATATATATATATATATATATATATATATATATATATATATATATATATATATATATATATATATATATATATATATATATAAATATATATATATATATATATATATACTTTCATTTTACTTATGTA
This sequence comes from Nephrotoma flavescens, assembly GCA_932526605.1. Classification (NCBI taxonomy): domain Eukaryota; kingdom Metazoa; phylum Arthropoda; class Insecta; order Diptera; family Tipulidae; genus Nephrotoma; species Nephrotoma flavescens. The sequence goes on along the minus strand of OW052220.1, from coordinate 163,232,200 downwards.
CTTAAATTTTGTAATGCATTTATATACGAATGCAATTAATGTCTCTCACTTATGTATTTTTTCTTTGTAATGCATTTATATAAAAATGCAATGATTCTATTGCTCTCGGTACCAAATTATTATGTATTTTAAAAAATCAAAAGTTTAATTAGTTACCCAAGTATAACAAAACGAAAGTAAAAATTGAGCACAGTATTTTCCTTCGTTTTCATCCAAAATTAACGAAAGTTAAACTTCACATTATAATGTTAATTGTTAACGTCACATTATAATGTTAATTGTTAATATGTAATGTATAATTGTTTGTAGCGTATAAGTATTATATACATATGCGTATTACAAATGGCGTTATTTAGTTTATTGTGAGAACGCTAACTTTATAGTAACTTTTAACTATGCGGATACATTTGTCAACTTTGATATTAATTTAATTGAAGATAGGAAGGCTGTAAAACAATTGGTAATGTAAAGATTCATTCGAGATAATTTGGTACAATCTATTATATTTTGTTTTCCTATTTTATATTTAGAAATCATTATTTATGAAGCAAGATGGCCACGAACTAAAAAAGTGCATTAGGGCAAACTTTACAGAGCTGTTCACCGAAGAGCTTAGCTGCAAGTTTACGTTTAACGGTCAATAAAGATAATGTGAGGTATGGTTTACGTTACTCCGTGTTAAATTTAATAATTATAATATTATTTTAAACATTTTAGATTGTACTATGGAAAAATTTACGAACTCCATAGAAACCGATTTAATATCCACAAATTACTTTTATTATATAAAAAACAAACAAGGAAAATTATTTTAAAAAAAAATCTAGTGTAAATATTAGAAATTAAAAAACAGAATAATTTAATCGAAATGTATATATATGTTTGTCCAAAGTAATCAATAATGAATTAAAATAATGAATTTAATAATTAATTGCCGTTTAAACAAACACAAGCACAATTGTTCCCGCCAAATATTTCTCAATACGTATACACATGCAATAACATGTTTATAATGAGTTTCGTCCAGTTTCGGATTTTCGCGACACGCTTCATACGTTTTATTTTAATAAATTGCAACTCAAACTTAGAAAAATACTAGACTAAGTTTAGTACTTAAGTACGAATATCGCCAGAAAAATTGAAAGTAAAAATACTTGGGTAGTTGTGTAAAACGAGTGGCTGAGTAATATCTAAATTATATAATAACTAAAAAATAAATTATAACGTGTTGTGAAGTGATTTTGTTTATAATTAAAATAAGAGATTAACATCCGAAATCCAGATTGCTGCTTAAATCGCAACCTACTCCAACCAAAACCAGCGGGCGACTTAAATCCAACCTACTCCGACAAAAATCTATCGTGCTGTTTAAACCTAGCCTGCACCGCTATAAACATATGGTCCTTCGATCCAGATAAGCCAGAAATTTGGAAACGTGTCATCAATCAACTCTCAACAAAAACCGATAAGTATCACTTACATATACAATTATATTAATTTTCGGGATTAAAAAACTATTTCTAATGGAACTAATAAATAAATAAATAAATAAAAAAAAAAAAAAAATATTTCAAACCCCATGAACATAAACCGATTTGTCTACTTAAGAAAACATAAACGCAAAATTCAATAATTTAGTTGCTATTTATTCAAAGTAAGAGTAATAATTTAGTATAAGTGATTGTGTTAAGACATTTTAGTGAAGTATACGTAGATTATCTTTGAATAAAATTGTTGCTGAAGGATTTGTAAGCCGCATCATCAATATTCTAGAAAGTTATCCGTTGTGCATTTTAAAGGTCGTTCAAAATAACGCTAAATCCGTCATAACAAGATATTGTTAAAATAATTGAAGTACATTTTTTTTATTTAATTGTTCCAGTTTATTGTTTATTCGTAATTTCAAATCAATATCAAAAATTATTTAACGTAACATTCTTTACTTAAGTTGGCCTAATAAAAGTGTGATTGTGTTCTTAAAAATTGTCGAATCAACTTAAAATGAATGCACTAACACAACGTAGAGGTATAATCAAGGGACAATTAACGAAGCTTGTATCATATGCCGAAGCCCTAACGGACGGGCACAGTTATGATGAGGTTAAAGCACGATTTGCAAAAGCAACAGAGTTGCTAAATTTGTTTATAGAAATGGAAGATAAAATGTTTGCTATTTCTATTGAAGAAGAATCCGAGCAACTAGATTTTGATGAAAATTATTATCGCGCAACATCAATGTTAAATGAATGGCTTAGACACCATAATATACATAATATCACTCCAAAGGATGCATCATTGGATATGGATACATCCGTAGCCTTAGGGAATTCCACCAGTTTTAAATTACCTCGAGTCAATATACCTACATTCACGGGGATTACAGAGAATGGCAATCATTCTTTGATTTATACAATGCCATGGTTCAGGAAAATGCTGCGCTTTCAGCTGCACAAAAGTTTCAGTATCTGAAAGGGCTTCTCAAAGATGAAGCTGCACCGTTGGTAAGGCATTTTGCAGTTACTGACCGAAATTATTTGGAAGCTCTTAAAAAATTCTGTAAACGATATGACAGGAAAAAACATATAGTGAATTCCTTCATTCAAACCTTTATGGAACAGGGAGTCATACGTCAACCTAACGCCGCAAATATTCGTAAATTCACTGATTCATGTGACGAAGTTACGAAAGGGACTTAGAGCACTTGGTACAAGTGCTGAAGCCCGTGATCCCTGGCTAATATACATAATGGTCAACAAGCTCGATGAAGAAAGCCGCCAATTATGGTTACGAGAATCAGCCGAAAATGACTTCCTTACACTCAGCCAGCTAATAGAGTTTCTAAACGTACGAGCAGATTCTTTAGAAGGAAATCTTTTATCAAGTAGAAGGAGCGTGCCTGTAAAACGGTTAGAAGCCCCAAAAAGTTTTGCAGCAGAAACAACCGATTCACGCTGTCCAGTTTGTCAAAATACCGATCACCAAGGAAATCATTTATCGAGTAGAAGTAGCGTGCCCTAAAACAGTTAGAAGCCCCGAAGAGTTTTGTAGCAGGAACAACCGATTCAGTTTGTCCAGTTTGCCAAAATACCGATCACCATTTGATTGTAGAATGTTCCAAGTTTAAAGGTATGGGCGTCGATGTACGTAGAGTATTTAATAAAACCTCTATTCGCTGTTTTAACTGTTTCGGAAGGAATCACTCCATCTACGATTTCCGATCAAAGAAGAGATGTCATGAATGTCGTTCTAAGCACCACACTCTAGTCCACAAGGCTCCAACAATCAACATGCCATCTACTAGCACTGCAACCAACGATTATAAAAAAGAAACCACATCAACATACACCACTTCAATCAACGAATCTTCATTAGCAGCACACAATCCAGACACTAAAAATCATGTAAGCGCAAACATTTTAAATACAGAGCCCTGTACTCAGCAATCAAATATTAGTCCAAGATCAGATCATTTAAGTGATCCACAAGTCAAGGCGTTACAAACTTTAAATGTATATTCACAAGCACTACTACCAACAGCTCTCGTTTATGTGAAAGATAAATATGGTTGTCTACAAACATGTCGTGCACTGCTGGACTCTGGATCCCAGAGCTCCTTTGTTACCGAGTCTCTAATGCAAAAATTGCAAATTCCACGGCAGAACACCCGCATTTCCGTTATCGGCCTTAGCTCAGCTGCACCCAAATTCCGGTTTAATGATAAATGGTAATGGGAAATGGTAATGGTTTTTTTTCGACCAGTCATTTACCATTACCATACAATTTTCGATTCCGGTTCAACAAATGGGTTTTAACCTGGGAAACATTTAATAAATTACGTTTTTTGGTTTATTGGGCTATATTTTGACAGAAATTGTTTTTCTTGCGATGAGCAAACATCAAAATACATAAAATATAAATATGTACTACAAAATGATTGTAAGAAATATTCAAAATAAATTACAAAATTACTTGAATTTTAACTTAATTCTATTTTCAGTAAAAAATGTAAAAAGTTGCGTATCGAATACAATCGGAAATATTCTGCTACCACAAATTATGGGTGAATTATAATCGTAAATCCTTAGTAAAATCGAAAGGAAGTAGTTGACTGAATACTACGTCGCCGTTTCACCGTATGGATTTTGGAGAACCACCTATAAAGCGTACGACTACCAGTGCATCGAAAAGGGATATGTAGTAAGCGCGGTCCAATATCTCAGCGATACACGAAATTAACGATGCCATTGAATCTCTATGTAAAGGGAATTACTATCGTCAAATTATACAAGGAAACGGATGATCCGTGCGCAGCAGGAATTTTTGATAAGTGGTCGGAATATTTAATGTTTTGTAGAAATTTTGTAGGATTAGGGCTGCTGTAAGTGATTTGGCATCTTCATATCCACTTATGTTTCAATATATACTTAATATAAAATAAATCTTGATGTTACCGCTATCAAAATAACCTTGTTAAAGTTAGCCGACTCGCTCCAGCCGAAAGATAATGCAGATAGTGTCTTGACTATTATTGAACTATCTTTATACTCTCGCTCCTATCGATTTTTAAATTCCTACAAACTGAAATAATTTCTCCTTCACCCGAATGATATAACCCGGTCCTAAATTCTCCTAAATTCGAGTTCATGACTTATTTTTGCTGTATTCAAGTTCATTCGAATCTGCATTATCGACATTATTCGGCTGGAGCGAGTCGGCTAACTTTAACAGTATATCAAAATAATATTTTTTTAAATTGGAAAATACAAAACCAACCAATTCTCATGAAAAAAATTCTTATGGTGTTTTTTGACATTAGTTATGGGTTTTTTTTCTCAGTCATTTAACAGGAATCGCTTTTCTGGGTTTTTATACCAATTGCATTTTTTCGACTAATAAAAACCATAATGGTAAATTTACCAGCGAACCGGAATTTTACCAGCCGCTGGAGCTGTTACGTCGAGAGGAAGAACATTTATTGAAATACACTCTCGTATCCATCAAAGTAATCGTCAATGCCTTAATTTTACCCAAACTGACGTCCAATTTACCGATTACCAATACACCCAGAGAAATGTGTATGGATCAATTATACTTAAGATAAGTATAGTAACGATAATTTATATTTAGGTATTATTCATTCTTTATAAGCACAATTTATGCAAAATTTTATAAATTATTCCAATTTTTGATCAGCTTATTCCTTAGTAAGTACGGATTATTCATAAAAACTTATCCTTAATAATTCATGTTTTATGATTTTTTTGAATAAGTTTGGAAAAACGCAAGTAATGTACCATTCGTTACTGTACGTTACAAAACATCTCATACTTCATGCAAATTAATGCAATATACATGTCTAATATTCATATTATGCACATTTAAATTAAATAGAATTGTCCCATTTAATTTGAGAGAATGTAATTTGTACAAATAATCCATATGCAGCACATTTTCGTCTGAAAATTATGAAAGTGTCGACGTTCCAATAATTTGTTTAAGTTTAAAGTGATAAATTTTAATTGTTTCTACATAGTTATAATATAAACGAAGAGTGTGATTTTTTTATTGTATAATTCAGTTTTCGTGCCAAGTTAAGTGTTATTATACGAGTAAATTAATTGGTTTATATAAAAATAATACAATATTTGAGATACTTATAACGCGTTGTGATAACATTTTTCTGTAATAATTTTGTGAAATTCAAACAAAAAATAAAATGGAGTTCTTGTGTACACGTACACCAAGCTTATTGGTTTAGTATAATCAAAAAGTTTTATATTAAAATACCTAAAATAATTTATTACTCGAAAAAGTTTTATAAAAAATTTGTATTGCTTAAATTTTTTTATCGCTAATAATTCATTATTCTTCTTTCTATAATAAGAATTTATTTCAAAGAAGTAAAAACTATACAACAAAAACAGGGTCGTGTCAGAAATTTAAGGAACGTTGGTTTCCTAACCGACGCAAAAATACGGCGGAACAGTGTTGTGACTGAACAATTCGCAGTAGATTTAACCGGTAAATATTACTATCTAAATAATCATTTGTATTCACAAAGTATTTTGTGATTTTTTTAAATATATATCTCACTTAAAGGAACAACAGATTCATGACGTGGAGAAGGAGTGGTTAAAATCACATAATTCGCCTTGGGATATAGTAGAGCAGAAGTGGAAAGTAACATCTAACATACATGCGCAAGAGCTGTCAAAAGGAAAGGTTCTCTCTTCGATAGTTAAACAGTAACCATTATATACCAACACCTGTTCAACTTGTAAGTATTACCAAATATATGCATATATACTATATAATATTACTATATATTACTTTTGTTTCTTAATTAGGTTGAAATTTATTTTGAACGGGAATATCCGGAAAACAACGCTCATCTGCTTACAAAGTAGTCTGACTGCAAATCAAAAAATTTGCTATTTTTCAGAAAAAAATGAACGATAGGTCAGCATTGGAAATACTAAACACTCTATCGAATAACCAAGGTAAAATTATGACTTTTGTTAGTGGCTCTACATGACACTAAATTACTGTTTCAAATTTCAGATATACATAATACGCAGATATGTAAGCTGTTACATTTTATATTAAAACCATCTGCAAAGAGTAAATTGGCAAGGATCGTCAAAAAATATGATTACATAGAATCATTTTGTAAGGAGGGTTCAAATACATCGCACATCAGCGGAAAAATAGAACAGGCAAATCAAGAGATGAAACGGTTGCGCATTATATATTATATTATGATGACCTAGAACCGGGAAATGCTTTAGGGAGCCTTGCAGGATCTCTATCTACCGCGGAGTTTTATGTTATTTTCCAACTCTACCCTCAAACAATTTAAAGTTAAATAACATATTTGTAGTTCAACTAATGAAAACTAATTATTTAAAAAGGAAGATATTGAAATTCTTAAAACTAAATATATTTAATAAATTTTAAAAATATATATTTTATGGCTATTTATTTATAAGGGTGTTCCTTTTAAAGGAATGATACATGCTTATACGTTTGGAATAGTTTATCCTTGATCATGCATAAATAATGCAAAACGTACCCCATAATACATGACTATTAATCGGATTATTTTATCCATAACGAAGCACAAACCATGACTAATTATGAATAACCTATATCACTATTTCATGGAACAGTTGAACTTTACAATCTATGATTCATTCTTACTATAACAGCGATTATACAAGTTCGGGAATAAACTAAACATATTTATTGCATCATTCATACATACAGCACTGATTAATTGTTCATAAATTGTGTAATCACTACTTAATAAAATTTGCACAAAGTATACTTATCCATTATTATTCCTAAGTTAGGTACGGTTGAAAATAGAACATAATTTTTGCACAGACCATGCGTTATATGAATTTTTTATTCAAACATTTCTCTGGGTGATTTCTCGCTCAGAATGGATCCACCTAAATGGTATTGAAATGGCCGATCCGTTATTCCATCTTTCGAACCCTATCGATCTCCTAATTGGCGCAGATCAATTTTTTAATATAATTACCGAAGGCCGTATATCTGGAGAAAAGGGAATGCCTATTGCTCAACGAACAGTTTTGGGTTGGATAGTAGCCGGTCAGACACATACCCAGCAAAACTCAAATCCTCATGAGCAAACAACTAGTCTATTCGCTGAAGTGGATATCGATCGAACCTTAAAGAGATTTTGGGAGTCTGAAGAAATAATTGCACCGAAAATCCTCACCGAAGAAGAACAAAATTGCCAACATCATTTCGAAAGAAACTTTATGCGTATAGTCCCGATAGAAGAATCGTAGTAAAACTTCCGTTTAAAATCCCAACACCAAGCATAGGAAATACGAGAACGAGTGCTATCAAACGACTCCATGCCATGGAACGCAAATTTAGAAATGATGAACATTTTCGAGTAAGTTACGTTGAATTTATGACCGAATACGAAAACCTACGACACATGGAACTAATTCCTGATAGTGAAGTTGATATCAAATTCGGGTATTACCTTCCACATCATGGCGTAATAAAGCAGAGCACCAACGACTAAATTACGCGTGGTCTTCGAAGCTTCTTGTTAATCATATTTGGGCACATCATTGAATGATTGCCTAATGGTTGGCCCAAATATTCAATCAAGTTTGGTGTCTATTCTACTTCGGTTCAGATGCCATAAATTCGTGTTATCAGCCGATATAGAAAAAATGTATCGGCAAGTCTTGGTTGAAAAGTCTGATACAAATTATCAACGGATTGTTTGGCGATCGACTGAATCTCAACCAGTCAAGCATTACAGGCTTCTCACAGCCACGTATGGCACCTCTTCAGCCGCATTTTTAGCTACCAGGGCCCTCCATCAAGTAGCACTTGACAACAGAGAACAGTATCCGGAAGTATCTAAAACTATTTTGCGGGACTTCTATGTGGATGATCTAATGACCGGAGCACAAACGCTGGACGAAGCACGCAATAACCAAGTTAATATATCTAATGTTTAGAGCTTTGCTGGTTTCAGGCTGCGTAACTGGGCTTCAAATGATTTAAGGTTATTAAAAACCATTCCTGAAGAGGACCAAGAATTAAAAGCGCTAGAAATTACGGAAGAATCAAAATCTGTAAAACTTTTGGGTGTCGAATGGAACCCAAAGAGTGATCATTTTACCTTCAGAACTAATTTTGCTGAAAATCCAAAATTAACTAAAAGAAATTTACTATCAGAAATGTCGCAAATTTTTGACCCACTCGGTTGGCTTTCACCGGTAATTGTGAGCGTCAAAATCCTTTTTCAACGTCTATGGTCACATCAACTAGAATGGGATGACGAATTGCCTGCAGCAATTTCATCTTCAAACCATCCCCATAATATTAAAATGTCAGCTTTCCACTCACTCATAGATATACTAATATTAACATCCTTTTGACAAATTCAAATTATATAACATAGAGCTTAATATAATTCTACAAATCGCAACGAATAACGGATATGCAACTAGGACTATATTAAAGTTATTGAATAAAAAGCTAAAGCGTAAAACTGTAAAGAGGATTTATCCACCGGATAGTCCGATTCGGGAAAATTGGCGTCGCTTGGAACACAACGCCATTTCTACTGATCAATTCTGGACGTTTTAACTGAATTGCTTGTCTTAAAGGCGTTATTTGCTGACAGTAAAGATTAGAATCAATCGTTTGACCCGGTGGCAGCACCTCATAATGCACGTTTCCTTTCCAATCCAACCAAACACAGCATTACCTTTCTTGGCATCAATCCTGGCTTTGATACCTTTTGCGAAGCTTCACCTCGTTCCGTCCACGATATTTTTCGCACAACGTTATCGTATCTTATCCACTTTTCATCACCAGCAATCATTCGCTTTAAAAATGGCTTGATTTCGTTCCGTTTCAGCAGCGTTTCGCAGATAGAAACCCGGTCCATTAAATTTTTAACTGTTAATTCATGGGGTCGTCAAGCTTTTTTTGTATCCAGCCATTTTCAAATGGTTTAGAACTGTTTTGTGATCAATATTTAGTTCTTCACCAAATGAATAGCTGCTTATATGCCGGCCATCTTCAATTTTCGGCATGATTTCATCGACTTTTCCAGTGGTTGGTCGACCAGAGCGAGGTGCATCTTTGACATCCATATTTCCAGAACGAAAGCGCGTGAACCATTTCTTTGCTGCTGATTTTTCTAAAGCACCTTCTCCATAAACAGCACAATTTTTTTCGCAAGCCTGAGCTGCGTTTTTACCTTTGTTGTAATAAAATTGTAAAATATTTTTTTCATTATTAACTTATTTTATTTTCTTATTATTTAACTTTTTATTCACTTCACCGATTTTAATGTTAGTAATCAATGGTTACTGGGTACGAGAAAAAGGCGCCCTGCCTATTATAATCTATATTCCGTGAATTATTATTTAATTTTGTATATTGTAGCTGAAAAAAATTTGCGGTTGGCAGTTTAAAAATAAAACACAGTTATATATATTTTTGCATAAAGGAATAACGGTTTATTGTTTATATTGTAATAAAAAATAACAAAATTTGAAAATGAACATTATCTATTTTATATTTATTTGTTTTAGAAATATTGCTTTACTTGATTAAACTTTATTTATTTTAATTATTTCATTGTAACTTTTAAATTCTACGACTGATTATGAGAGATTATAATATTTTTATAACAATATCTATATTAAAACAACATTATTAATAATTGTTGATTGACATTGACTTAATTTTCTTTTCTATTGTCGATGTTTGAAGCTCTAAATTTTTTTGTTAATAGGGGCCAATTCTAAATGCAAAGCCATTTTACGGTGTTTTTCTTCCTGTTTCTTTAAATTTAAAATTATTTTTGTTAATGTTATCAAAATAGATATGTAAAGTTGCGACAAATACATTTGCTCCAAAAAATACAACAAAACTTATAATGAATTTAAACGCAAACTGTGGACCTGAACAAATTGGTTTCATCGCTTCTAATGAATTCAATCATGACATAGCGTCTTTACTGTAGTTCGCAATAAAACAAATTACATCAATCCCTCGCTTATCAAATTAATTCTTTCCTGATAACTTGTACGTAAATTGAGATTTCATTACCAGTCGTTGTCTCTATGTGTAGGTAAACGAACGACGCACAATATTATGAGATCAGTGGCCCTATTCTGGTAATTCCCCGGGAATGGGAAACAATTTCTTTTTGTAGCAGCTATTCCCCAGACATTTTCCCCGATTCCCTATTTTCCAAATGTTAATTCTGGCGATTGGGGAATAAATTTACGGGGAAATAATTAAATTATTTGCGGTCGACACGCGATCGCAATAAAACAAGAAACTAATGTCTAAAAATAGTTTACCGCTTTTAATTGGTCTTGTTGGTATTTTAATCGAATTTTACTTAAAAAATAATATTCTTACCAGTTAATTCTTTCCTAAAATAGGTATGGAATGACCAACACATCCTATAAAATTGTTTAACATACCCAGCCGTTCTTATTTTCAAAGGGGGCCTATTCCATAGTATAGCACTTCTTACAGAAAGCGCACCACTCATAAAGCCTTATGCCTCAACCAGTCAGACTTAAGAGCTTAAGTTACACGCCGATTGCACCACTTCAGTTAATGCTACAATCACCAAAATTTTATAGGCTTCTCGTTACAAATAAACAACAGACCTCTAAAATTTTGGTGGTCGTACCGCTCTCCTAAATGGTCCAAAACGGAGCACAACTTAAGCTAATGTATCTGGGAGAATCCGAACAATTTAATACATATTTTGAAAATAAATAGGACCACTCGATAGTCTAAGTAATTCTGAAGGGGTATCCCAAAAATACCATCACTTACGTGAGAAATATGATAGAACCGTCTCAGGCCAAAAATATATCGCAAACAGCTATTTAAGGCTGTAACAACTTTGCCCTTTAAAAAAGTGTTCATATATACGAGAAAACTATATCGCAATAGAGTAACTGACTCAAGACTAATGAACGAACTAAAAATAACCTGGTAGAACGAGGAGTGCCATTCTGTTTGCTTCAACATTAAAAAACCTAAATTCTTAACAAACTGATTGTAGGGAATAGTATTACTAACAATTATGATCTTGTTGAATAGTTCATTAGTTTATTTTAGTTCATTTTTCCCAAAAAACAATGGCTTGTGACTTGGATGCGTTGAGAGACAATAGATTGGTACAAGCTCATTGATTGATCAATCGTAGGCCATCATTAATCTTCCTAATTTCCTCATTAGTTGTTCCACCATCAGAACGAGTCAGCTCCTGGAAAATTTATACGTCATCAGCAAATATATGATGGAAACAATACAAAGGTAATCTAGAAATGTCGTTAACATACAGCGAGAAAAGAATGGGACCGAGAATAGAAGAGAATGGGACCGAGAATAGAAAAGAATGGGACCGAGAATAGAACCCTGGGGTACTCCAGCTTGTAAAGGAAGTTCAGATGATCTATTAAATGAACTAGAAGAAACGTCAAATTGTGATCGACCTGACAGATATGAAATTATTAAACTATTTGCATCATCCGAAAAACAAAAAATTATGATTTTAATTTCCTTCCAAGTACTTCAAAATTGATCGAATTAAACGCTTTAGAAAAGTACAATAGAACAAGAGCAGCATAATTTCCTCAATCAATGCATGATCTTATAAAATCTGTAACACTACTTAATAATGACAATATACTATGGAAATTACGAAAACCAGATTAAAATTCCGAAAGCAAATTTTTGATTGAATATAAGATTTAATCTGTCCCACTAACAAAATTTCAAATATCTTTGAGATAATGGATAACAACGATATTGAACGCATATTCGAAACATATTTTGGATCTGGCAAACACTTTGCTGATTTTCCACGCAATTGGATAAGGACTTTTTTGAATAATATATTTACCAAATACGGAAGAAGAGCTGGTATACAAACTTTTCTAAATTTAAGTGGGATACCATCAGGACCCATAGCGTCCGATTTCAAGGCATGAAGCGACTAGTTAGTCTTCATTACATTGAACAAATTTAAGTTTGTTACCATCTTCGTTAGATGGAATAAAAGCAGAACTTTGGCTAGCTAAATCAACCTGTGAATTTAAAGATGGATAGTTATGAATTGGTTGTACAAAAAATGTTTCTGGCGTCTTCTGGCGAATCTGAATCATATTTAAGACACAACTATTCATCTACGGTGGTTTACTATAATTAATCTTATACGTATTACAAACGGTACGTGTTTATCCATAAGAAAGAGCAGTTCGTTATTCAAGATATCGACAACATCATCAGAATCGTAAAGCCTACCAAGACCAGTATTTTCGAATTCTTCCTGAAGTAACGATAAATCAAGATGCTTATAATATCTAAATATGTTAAACTCCTGTTTACAATTTACTTTAAAATTCAATTTGACCGCCGCCATTTCGTGATCAGAGACTCAATCATTAATATGACAGAATCATTAATATGACAGAAAATCATTAAAATATGACATAAAAAATAGACCAGAATTAAATCAACGAGAGAACTACCATTTTCAGTAACTCTGATAGGCTTTATTTGAGGTGTAGAGAGATTGATGATTAAAGCAGGTCAGTATTAAAATCCCCCATCAATAATATATTATCATATTTCTCATTAAGAGAATACAATAACAAATCCAGCTCATCCAACGGCAACCCTTTATGATGAATATACCCAACCTAATATAGACAACACTCCAAAACAAGATGATCAAGATTAAAGCAAGTCCCTCTTATCAACGATACTAAGTGTTGCAGACTTAGATAAATCATTGCAGACATAAAAAACTACCCCACCACCACCACCACGCCCGGTTCTATCCTGACGATACATCTTATACCCATCGATTTTTATCCATTTGTTGGTGTGATGAGCTTTCAGCCAACTTTCGGAAAACCAATAATGTGATACGAGCGATTACGGAATAGCACTTGCAACTTTCCAAGTTTAGCTAGAATGGAATTTACATTTAAATGACAAATCTTCAAAAACTCTAGTTTGAAATACAATTTCTAGCGGAATACATAAATGAAAACAATGGTAATAAAAAATAAGCACATCATAAAACCAAACTCTTAACAAATGGAAAAGATTGAAGTTAAAATTACTTGAATCATTAATTCTGAGATAACTGATACAAAATTTAAACAAAATTCTACCACAACAAAAGTAGTTAAAAAAGTAATACAAATAATAATAAATAACAAATAATAAATGATAAAAACTCATAAATTGCAAAAAGAGCAATACAATCATAAAGCATAAATTCATATACTTATTACAAACTATGTATATATAATAATAATAATTCACATAGAGCAAGAAATTGTAAGAATGCAAATCAATCAATTTATTTAAACTTATCCAGAATTTCCATGGAGTCCACAATGGTGAGATTGTCATCCTTAACTTTTTGTTTATCATCATAGCTCCATTCCGAATATACATACACGTTATTAATTTGCTTGGCTTTCTCGAGCGTTCTCGCCTTTTTGTCAACGTGTTCGTTGATATAAATGGCTGATGACGGGTAATTATCATTCAACATTTTTAAATTTAGGTTACCTTTCTTGATAATGGGGTAGATACTCGATCGGCTAGCAAGCAAGCAATTTGCTAGTCAAAATCCTGGCTACTCAATCAATTTTACCAAGAAAATTTGGATTTCAAATCACATTTCTTATAAAATTTTTGTTTTCTTTGCGATTGCACAGTAAATTTTGCGGCTTCAAAAAATAAACAGCAAATTTTGGTATTGTTTTACTGTGCAATTGCAAAAAAAAACAAAAATTTTATAAGAAATGTAATTTGAAATTCAAATTTTCTTGGTAAAATTAATTGAGTAGACTGGATTTTGGCTAGCAAATTGCTTGCTTGCTAGCCGATCGAGTATCTACCCCAATATCTAGATATTTCCCGAAGAATTCCCATTTAATTACAGGTTTAGAAAAGCGTATTATAACCGGACAAATTCGATTGCATTTGAAATCGAAATGCGATGATTTAATTTGCGAGGCATTTTGGAATTCCATGTATATCGGGGGAATGTTGGAATTGGTATGTAGAAGGGATGTGTGTTCTGCGGGATCGTATCTTGTTTTTTTTTTAGTGTTCGGGTTGACTTTGTTGTTCAATAGGTGTATATTGTTTTTGTTGTTGTATATTTCCGGTTCTTCGGTTCGGTTCATCACCCCCGTTTGACTTTGTGTAATATCTGTGGATTGTTCTAGGAATATATGGCTTGATATTTTTGGTTGTTAGATGGGGGGTCGTGCGTGATTACTATTTATATCAATTAAACGAACTCATCCTAAAGGCTTCATGCATTGAAGTGGACTCTTTCTAATTGGATTCAAGTGTGTTATCTATTGTATTTTGTATTGTATATCCAAATGATTGAAATGATTGGCATAAGGTAGATAAATATATGACAATACTGAACTGAATTTTAATAAGCGACAATATAAACTAAGAATTATAAGGTCATCGTATGTATAAACATGGTGTCGATTTCTTATGATCATATTCCCTTCGGATTAGAAGGTGTAAGGCGGGTGTTAGTGCAGCAAATTTATACAGCATAATATGAGATGACCCATTGATGCAGGCCAATTGAATTATTATTCCAGTCGTGCTACGACTGAGGACGATAGATACATAAGAATGATGAAATTTAGGAATCCTATACCTAATCATAACTGATTAAAAGTAATAAATTAACATTCTTTCTATATAGAGCGTGTATGTGCAGCTACTTCACAAATTATATAAAAAATTTATTAACATAGTAGTTACATAATGATTTTGGTCGGCTATAGATAGTCGTCGAGGAAAGACGTGTTTTTGTCTCTCCTCTAAATTAATAAATAATTTAATTTAAATGTGTTTAATTAATCATCTAATAAATAACTAATATATATGTATTGACATTCAAATAAATAATATTAATATTAATAATAATTTGTGTAAATTAATAAGTAAAGTGGAAAGTTTTACATATTACGTATTTGTATTAATTTGTGTATGGTGCTCGCAATGGGGTAGAATACATAACCATTTTCGTTTACAATATTTTATTGTATTTTTTTAAATAAAGAGTTGAAAAACACCTTTTTGAAACCACAAAAATAAAAATAAAATTCAAAAAACAAAATTTATTGTTTTAAAATTTTTAATTTTATAAAAAACAACGTTTTCGACCAAGGTATATGGTCATCATCAGAGTTTTGTTTCAACTGGTTGAAACACCAGTTGAAACAATACTCTGATGATGACCATATAAGTTTTTTTTTTAGAATAAAATTAAAAATTTTAAAACAATAAATTTTGTTTTTTGAATTTTATTTTTATTTTTGTGGTTTCAAAAAGGTGTTTTAACTCTTTATTTAAAAAAATACAATAAAATATTGTGAAATGGAAACCACGGCGGTTCAAATATAATATATAAAAATCATTTTCGATTATATGGATGTATTTAGATACCGTTGTTTTGAGTGCATCTTACGCATTGTGTGTTAATTTTCAATATGTATGTGGGACTATTTTGATTGCAAAAAGGATACATAAGATAACAACGCATCACCAATAGAATTCCTTATGACTTTTTCCTTACAGAAAAGTATGAAAAAAAAAACTTGAGAAAAAAAATGTTTTTCTCAAGTTTTTTTTTCATACTTTTCTGTAACGAAAAAGTCATAAGGAATTCTATTGGGGATGCAATGTAAGTGTTTTTTCATTTTTTCATTATTTTACCTATGTATTTTATTACGTAATACAAAACTTTTTTCCAAAATATTTTTTTTTTAAGTATTTAAGTACATATTTATAACCCATGAAGATGTAGGTTAAGGGTTTTTTCGACTCTACTCTTTTTGTTACACTAACAATTTTTGTTTTTCGCCGTAGTAGTGGTGTAGTATGGTTTACGTGGGTTTGTGCGGAAGCTATATACATTGCGTTATATTATATCCCATTTCTGGGGGGAATAATTAATATGTTATATAATTTATATGTTACCAAATTATAATTCTTTTTTTCAAAACGAATTCCGATTTAACTAAGATTCATTAAAATCCGAAAGACATTACAACCTGTCATTTTTTACGTACACACTTGTGTACGGTGCAGCTGAATTTAAGTAGGAGGTATTGTCTGGCCGGAAAAGGGATATACTTTGATATCACACACTCAATATAAAAGAATGCGGTGTTTGTGTTTATGCCAGTGTGCTACCTAATGCTCTTAGTTGCTTATTATTCATTTTTCTTCCATTTTTATATGAATTAGTTTATGCTAATTTCTTTTCGCTCTTGAATAGTAAAATGAAATTTCAAACATGTTACGACGGAATTCCATTATTGCGGCTTTTTTTGTGCAGAAAACCAGAAAGAGATAAAATCAAAAATCCCTATGTGTGTGAGCGGCCCACCAGTTAAATTTTTTATATTTAAATTTTTTGTTGTTGTTGCGGTTTGGTTGCTGTAAAAAATACAAAACGAAGTATTTTTTATGGCTATACCAAAATGAAAAATACCCCCCACTCTCAGCAAATTTTAGTTTAGTAATATTTTTATAGTGAGCACTTGGCTCATACATTTTATATGTTTGGATGAGTGTGATATAAATCGCGCTTTCATGATAAATTTATATTAATGTTCAAAATAAAATATTTTACAAGTTTTAATTTTTATTATTTACTCTGTATTACATAATTTTAATGCATCTGATATTTTTTAGGTTAGGCCACAAACGCGGTCAAATAATCTCTTAACTTTTTTTTATAGAACAGCGTATTCTTAGTTTTTAGTTATTGAAAGGAAATATTTAAAAAACATAATAAAATGATGCTTCCAAATAATATTTATACTTTTTTTAGTAATTAAGAGATAAAAATAAAATTGAGGATTGACTTTATTTTTTGTGTTAACAAACGTGATTTACTGGGGTGGAATCATGAACGCCGGACGGAAAATTTAAACGGTAGTGAAATTTTATATGGAAAACAGCAATAATTGTACCGGTTTTGTTCCATTGTTTCGCAAAAAAACACAAATAGCAAGCCAGAAAAAAAATAATTCATTCGTCAGCTTTATAGCAATCGAACGAATTTGTAAGGTTTTTTTGAAACAACAGAATAAAACCGGTAGAATTATTACTGCTTTCCATATAAAATTTCTCTACCGTCTAAAATTTCCGTGCGGCGTTCATGATTCCGCCCCTGCTCTTTTGTTTTACTTTATTCTATTTGAATAAGAAAGCGAATATTAATTGTAGTAGGAATGGATGAAATGTATTGTTGTCTGTATTGAACGATCGAATAAAGAATATAATTTCTTTCTACATTATTCTTCATAACTGTTGACTGTTTTTAAATATTCAAATGATGTTGCACCTTGAACATTAATTAATAGCAATCGTAAGTAGAAGCATTCACGTTGTCTTGGATGCACAGTGTAATGCCTGCCTAGTGTGTTCGTAGAAAAAATGCTTGGATATTCGGTGAGCGGTTTACCTCTTTTACGGGGTTCCCAAGTCTTTTTAGACGTATTCCATGTAAAATAAGTTGGTACGTCTGAACAAAGAATGGTTTTTGCGAAACGTCCAAAACATTTTGTTGGCATAATTTGAAAAATTCCGTTAACGTTGTTTTTGGCGATGCTTCTGCTCGACTAACTAAATTGCTTCTGTGAAGTCAATACGTTGCCCATTTTCAAGGCAACGATGGCTGAATGATGACTGAATGATGGCTAAATGAATGACAGCTGGATTTCTTTCGTGAATAGGAAAGGGTAGTATTCGTTAGATCGCTTCATTACTGCTTATATACCTGTACAAATATTTACAGATGTAATTAATAGATTTAACAGAGCTGCAAAATTCTATATTTGCATATATGTGTTTTGTAAGTTTTTGATAGAAGAGGACAATAAGGTACAACCCATCTATTATCTATTTCAATATACCCTCCTGGTTATAGTTTGAATTTATTACAAAGGAATGGCCACCATTTTTAGTAGATCGGTGATGATATAGTGGATATCCATCAATTCCTGTAATAGTATCCGATAATAAATCCTTGGGAAAACGCTTAGTACATTTACCATTATCCATATATGGTGAATTGAGGTTGATGGCACCACATGGACCATGTATCATGTTTGTCGTTACAATCTGGAACAATTCTGGATCTACTGTTTCACCTGGAATTTCTGTTGATATAATCTGATCGATATCTTATGGTCTAATTTTGTTAATCAACGAAATTAAAATATGGACATGTGGCAATCCACGTTTTTGCCATTCAATTGAATACATCCAGAAGCGCGTTTCTCCAAATAAGTGGTGTTTTACTATAAAATCAATTAAAGATTTTAGTTTTTGTTTGAAAACCCGTGCCGTTATGTCATGTCGATCATGATGATTGGCTTGGCAATAAATAATTTTTGATTTCGTCCCACTGCGGGTTACATGTAAATGTGATGAATAAATCTGGTTTACCGTATGAACGTACGTAAGCCATTGCATCTTGAAAATATTCCTGCATATACCGAGGACTTCCAGTGTTTGACGAAGGTAGGATGCACATTTGATCAATTTCATTAGGGTTTACATTGCCATCCATATTATTGTTTATGGCATTGCGCAAATGAATGTATTCTTCGGACCTTAACTTAAACTGGATGAATCGAATATAACGGAGACGTTCACTTTCAGTTTTAGCGAACATATCGACAGTAAATTGGTGGTATAAATGTCTGCATTTTAATATGTGATTGTCCATATTGGTCCGAATCATAAGCTTTTGTGCATAGAAATTCATGGCGCTAACTGTTCTATTCATTTCTCCACCTAAAAGTTAAAAAAATGTATTGTAAATATAAATTTATTTATTGAATTTGTAATTATTATATTAACCTGTTAAAGGATTCCTTTGTTTGATGTTTATATGGTAGCCATCCTCGCCCTCGCAAAAAATTAAAGGATACTGTAGTGTGTCGTAAGAGCGATGTGTATCTGCAATAACTTGTGTAGTGTTGTTGCGGCGCATAATGCGTATATCGCGTTATTCGAATGTATCGCCAACCATTAATATTCCTACTTCAGTCACTGTTGGAGCATTAAAACGCCGCGCACGATCATATAATTATCGTTTTGTAATTGATTGGAAACTTGCATAACATAAACAATAGGATGAGGTTATTTTTTCTGCCAGAAATGTTTCTAAATCGGCTACGATAGCTCGTTCCTGTATTATTTGAATGTGATTGTACTCGCAACGGATTTTAGACTGCTCTTCTTCATATCCCATAAAGTAAATTTGTAGAAATTTTGGTGTTTCCGTGGGTAGGGGATGTAAAGAGCCAATTTTGTGATAAACCTGGTCCTGTATTTTGAATGTTGAATTAAATGTGCGTCCTTGTCCATCCGTATTAGTAATGATATTGACAGCGAAGGAAGTCATTTGAAAACAACTATTAAATTTCCTTATTTTTTTCAAACATAATTTGGACTCTGTGATGTCGCCATCCATTAGCATTTTCAGTGGCTCTGGTGGATGGGTTCAATGTAGGTAGAACCACTTTGCTTGATGAACAACACATCTGTACAGTACATTTAATTCGATGTCCTTCACACGATTGCGTGATCTTTGAGTTGTAATTCTCATTTGTGCAAGACGTCTTATTCTGTGTGCATCACTTTCCAAAGCGCGAGTGGTTGAAATGAGCAATTGTGCATCCTCTCTTGTCGCTTGTTGTTGTTGTGGTGTTAACTTCGTTTTGATTCGTTGCCTATTGCGAATTTATCGGTCACTACGACCAATGTTTGAACATCGTCGTCAAGGCATTTTTCGTGGTATTATTTCACTATAATTTGGGGGTTCCGATCTATATATGCTAAAATGTATGCTTTGCGGGTCTATGTATGCTAAAAAGGAAAATTTTCGTTGGTTTTGTTATTTGTGCCTTTAATCGAATTGTGTTATTTATTACATTAATATCACTATAAAATTTACTTACCACTTCACGATCACTTTAAAAATATTTGTATTTATATTGTAGTTAATCAATACTGTTTTCAAATTTCGTATCATAAATTCACCTATTTAAAATTTATTGAAAGCTTATGATGAAAGTTAATTGAATTAGAAGTTCCAAATGATTGAAATTTTCGTCCAATTTATTTCTAAACAATTGTACAGCACAATGAAATATCTAATACTGAAATGGCAAAGGAAAAACCATTTTGATTTTGTTTTTCAATAAACACCATTTTGTAATATATGTAAGGTTACTACGATCTATAGTTTTATTTTTAACATAATTTGCAGCAGGCACTTGGCGGAATACACTTACATTTAATAAACACATTTATTAAACACTTTTGATTTTTTTAAAAAGTTATTGTAAGATGATTGTAACCTTGAAAATACTGAATATGTATGTATGTATTTATCATATATTAATTTTGAGAAACAAAAAAAATTCATAAAAATGCATTAAAGACAACCAACGCCACCTATAGGATTTTTGTGGTTACATTTAAATTTAATATTGTTGAAATGAAAATTATATACAGGGAAAACTACATTTTCGTAAATATTTCTACCTCAGCGCCACCTATCGGGTTCAAATTTTGCCAAAGACTTTCTTTTTCATTAAATATTGTATGGTGTGAATTTGAGCCTAATCGGTTCATAAATAAGAATTTTCGAAAAAAGCGACCCCCACCCCGCACTTAGGGGGGTTCTAACACGAACAAAAACCATCCGAAGCACACGAACATATGCTATATGAATATAAGTTAGATAGCTTTCGGTGGTTCAGGTGTGTTTGTCGGTCATACATACGCATTAACGTTTTTATATATGTAGACTATAGTCAACTCTGTCTATCTCAAACTTTGTCTATGTCGAAATCCTTTTTATGTCGAATTTAATTAAAGTACGCTGCGATTTCTTAGGAAAATAGCATTTCCTATCTCTATCTTTTTCTTTATCAAACTGCTTTTTATGTCGAAGTAATATTGGAGGAAAAAATCAAACAAATTCCTCTTTCTATTTCGAAACGTCGGTTTATGGACATTCGTTACACTCTTATAGTATACATAGTATGTTTGTATAAATAAAATTACAATGGCGCTCTCACCGAACTATTTATTTTTGCCCCTGCAATAATTTTACATAAATTGAGGAATCCATTTTTTGACGTGTATAGGTCTTTAAATTTGCTTTCATATAGGGAGGCAATTCAGAAAACTGATGATAACAAAATCGGGGGATACAGTTTGATGTTGCAGCTATACCTATCATCTACTACTACATTTAATTATACCACTCGATAGCTAAAGGATCAAAGAATTCGTTACCTTGAGTGTGTGACATTTTCATTTTTGCCGTTTCCGTTGAACTCTGTATTTTCTTAACCGATTATGATGGGGTTGGGAATGTTGGATGGAAATGGGACTCTTAAATGATTTTTGGAAGAAATTTGGTAATATGACCACCTGACTGGGATTGGGTACGTTGGATGGAAATAGGATTCCACAATTTAAGAAAAATTATTGCAAACAAAAAAGGGAATTAAAAAAGTGGGTGACTGCACCACGTGTACGGACATATGACGTGAATACGTACAATGCTTCTGGAAGGAAATGGCCTTAATGGCGGTTAAGAATATGCAGAGTTCCAGCCCATGAGGCCATATTCCAGAACTTCATCCAAAAATTATTTAAGAATCCCATTTTCATTCAACATACCCAATTCCATTATAATCAGATAAGAAGTTATCGAGTTCCGCCCCAAGTGGTCATATTCCAGAACTTCTTCCAAAAATCATTTAGGAATCCAATTTTCATCTAACATACCCAATCCCATCATACTCGGTTAAGAAATTACCGAGCTCAGTCCCAAGTGGCCATATTCCAGAACTTCTTCCAAAAACTGTACACCATCCAACTATCCCAGTTCCATCATAATCGGTAGGGAAATGAACGAGTTTCGTCCCAGGTGACCATATTCCAGAACTTCTTCCAAAAATCATTTAAGAATCCCATTTCCACCCAACAAACTCAATCTCATCATGACCGGTTAAAAAAATACAGAGTTCAATACAAACGGCGAAAATTAAAATAGCGATGCTTATCCTCCACCGCAAGCGATGTGTCACAGTCCCCCTCCAGGTAACGATATCTTTGATCGTTTAGCTATCGAGTGGTATAATTAAATTTTGGATGTAAATGATAGGTATGCTGCAGTTCATCAAACCGTATCCCCCGATTTTGTTATCATCACTTTTGTGAATTTCCCTATATAAAAGAAAATTTAAAGATCTATTCACGCCGAAAAATGGATTCCTCCAAGTATTGTAATTTTGATTATATATTCTTTCTATTTCGATTTTTTCGGTCTCTTGGAACTTTGAGATAGACAGAGTTGATTGTATATACATCCTCATACCGAGAATGGCCTATATTAAGCCGTTTTAAGAACAACCATAATATTTAGTGGAAGTGGAGATTTTGGGTATTGGTTATCGTCTCACTATGATTTTCGGACATTTCTTGTCCTAGCTTTTAAAGCTAAAAAGTTTCAGGAGGTGGTGATGGGATCCTCGTATCGAGAATTACCCATATTTTACCGTTTTACGAACAACCACAATATTTAGTGAAAGTAGTGATTTTGGGTATTGGTCATCGGTCTCACTATGATTTCCGAACAGTTTTGAGGTTGTAATGGGTTTCTCATACCAAGAATGGCATAAATAGTGAAAGCCCTCTTTTGTTAATTTGAACTGCGTGTTCTGTTTAGATTTTTTTTTTCTTAATGATATTTTCTATTTGATAACCTTTTTGCTTGAGAACCTCAATAATTTCCTCTTTTGCGCATCTATATCTTCGATTGGACGATCATTCTTATTCTCGTAGGTAAATCATTGATCTCCCTCGGAATTAAGCTTTGTAGTCAAAGTTCTCAAGGTTTCAGAGTCTACAACATTAATATTCTAGATGCTGAACAGCCGAGAATCATATATTCAAATAAATATTGAACTATTAGAGGAGTTGGGAATTCGAAATTTAGCAGATTGCATCATTTCAGCCCCGCCAAAGAAGTGTTGTAATTAAACATTGGTGACTCAAAAAATTGGTCAAAAACCCTTTGTCCCGTAAACACTGAATACTTAAATAGTTACAATCAGCCGAAGAAATTCCAATTTGAATTAAATTCCATCGTAAATTAAAATGCCGTACAGAAGCATTATACGGCCTACTGTAAAAAAGAGAATTACCAGGATCAATTCGATGACATTAAAATCACCATTATTAAAATAAGAAGTGATAATCACAAAGTCATACCTCATTTAATTTTATACACAATGAATTAAGCATGGTTTCATTACTTGCATTATATTAGAATAAAAAAAAAACACTTCGGTTGCCTCCGTGTACAAATAGGTAACACCTAGATAGCCGCATCCACGTTGCGAGGGGCGAGTACTGCTTCGGCAGTATTAAAGTGCTACCGGGGACCAAATGCCAATGGTATAACTTAGCTAAAACAAACAATGAGTGCAATAAATACGAAATGGAATACTTTTGTGTTATAGCAGCAGAAATGCGGTAAATCCACAGTTTTTGGAGGCAAACCCAACAGATTCTGGGGTTGGCAAATCATTATTTAACTCATTTGGAAGAATTTTAAAATTTTCAAGATAACCAAGGTCGTCTACCGGAAATATATTTCAGTACGAGAAGGAACGAATGATGTGCCAAACTTCGTGAAAAATTAATAGAAATAAAAAAATCTAAAGCTAAATTGAACGAAGCATTTACAATTTTAAAGAAAGAGAATGAAGAACTCAAAAAAATAATTGAAACACGTGCAGAACTTGGGACGACAGCTAACCTAACCCTGCAATCGATGATGACATTAATCCATTCCATATGGGCGAAGAAGAATTAGAAATAGAAACAAACTTATTGTTGAACCAGGGGGGGGGGCTATTCCTGAATACGATACGAAAACGAAAGTATAAGATTCCAATTCAATTTTAAATAAGATTCGTACGAATCTGATTCAATCCAAATATGAATTTTGCATTTTCGTTTTCGTATCGCATTCAGAAATAAGGCATCAGAACAAAAGACCAAGAAAAAAAGGAAAACTATGCACTCACCAGAAATGGCAGGATCTTTACCATCAACTTCAAAAGAGGTTTCTAAAACCAGTTAATCATCAAGAAACAACTACTTCTAGAACAACAACCAGCTATACCAAAAAAAAAACTCACCTCCACCAATAAATGTCGTCGGAATATCAAATTTCTCCACAATACAATCGATCCAGTGGCGTCTGGAAAATTAATGTTGTAGACCCTTGAACCTTGAGAGCTTTGGCTATAAAGCTTATTTCCGAAGGGGATCAATGGTTTACTTATGAGGGCTAGAGGTCTTGACCCAAAATTAAGAAAGAAAAACAGACAAGGAGATCACATTAACAAAAAAAGGCTTTCACTGTTTATGCTCATTTTTAATAAAAATCTAGGCAATATTTGGTGTGGGGATCCCATTACAACCTCTTGAAACTTTTTACTCGTAAAGGTTAGAATCAGAACTGTCCGAAAACCATATTGACACTGATGGCCAATACCGAAAATCTCAACTTCCACTAAAATATTATAGTTGCTCTTAAAGCGACTGAATACAGGCCATTCTCGGTATGAGGGCCCCATCACAACCTCCTGAAACTTCTTACTCGTAAGGGCTAGAACAACATATGTCCGTAAACCTTAGTGAGACCGTTGACCAACACCGAAAATCTAAACTTCAACTAAACATTCGTTGTTCGTAAAGCGGTTCAATATAGGCAATTCTTGGTATGAGAGCCCCAACACAACCTCCTGAAACTTCTTACTCGTAAAGGGTAGAACCAGATCTGTCCCGAAATCGTAGTGAGACCGATAATCAACACTGAAAATCTCAACCTCCACTAAATATTATGGTTGTTCGTAACGCGGCTTTCTTTAAATTAGGACCCCATCACAACCTCCTGAAACCTCTTACTCGTAAAGGCTAGGTAGGACCAGATCCGTCCGGGAATCTTAGTGAGACCGATGACCAACACGAGAAATCTCAACTTCCATTAAACATTATGGTTGATGGTCTAACGGGTGAATATAGGCAGTTCTCAGTTTGAGGGCCCCACCATAACTTCCAGAAGCATCTTACTCGTAAAGGTTAGAACCAGATCTGTCTGAAAATCTTAGTGAGACCGATGACGAACACCGAAAATCTAAACTTCCACTAAATATTATGGTGATAATAGGACATTCTCGGCAGTATTAATGAACAATCAAGATGAAGTTATTAATACTATCGATGAAGTTATTAATACAACAAACTCACCAGATTTAGTTCTTATGCTTAGTGATTTTAATCTTTCAAATGTAGCTTAGAATTTGGACAATGATACTTTCGAACGACATTGATACTTTCAAATTTTCAGAATCCGTGTTACCCTTTTGTCATAAACGATATCAATCACAAATCTTTGGATATTGCATTTGACTTAACTAAAATAGCGAGTTCGGAACACCTACAATCAATCATATACAACTTCAAAAAAACAAACCGTATGGGGCTACAAATATTACCTAGAATCCATCAACTGGCAAATAACTCTCAATTCCAATGATATAAACGAAAATGTGGACAAATTTTAGAACATTATGCTGCAAGGCTTCGAACTTTATGATTATGTACCTAGGTGCTGTAAACCACAAAATGCTCATCTCCACTGGTTCGATTATAGACTAGTTAACTTAAAAATCGGAAGTCGAAAGCGTACGCCAAAATTTTAAAAAGCGGGTTAGAAACGGACACAACTATGTTTGTACAGCATAGTAACGAATCTGAAATTTATTTCAAATCCAAATACAGGTCGTATCTCGATTAAATTCAAGAAAAAATCAAAGTAAATCCAAAACAATCTTGGAAATTCTTTAGGAATAAACGCGAAATTGAAGGATACCCTGCTAATATACTACCTAATATGTATATACCTACAACAATACCTGCTCTTCAAACGCCAAAGATGTAGCTGACATGTTCGCACCGTTTTTTCAATCAGTCTATAGACCAAGCGTTACTAGTGGATTGTATGAACAACCCAGTAATAACAACGTATCAATAATTCCTCCTGTTATCTTTGAGGATAACATTTTATCGGCTTTAAAGAGGTTTGGAGATGGTTGTGGTCTTGCCAATATACCCTCATCTATTCTGAAGGAGTACGCTGATATTTTAGCAATTCCATTATGTTACCTATTCACCCACTCCTTAAGCACCGGTGTGTTTTCCGAAAAAATGGAAAATTTCAAAGATTACACCAATTTTTAAATCGCGTAAACGAGACGACGTTACATGCTACAGAGGAATGTCGACTACATCATTAATTCCAAAATTGTTTGAATTAGTATTATGCAACAACTTTAAATCCAAAATTGCGCACGTCATATGTCAATAAACCAGCATGGGTTTATGCCTGGCCGATACACATCAACTAATATTCAACAGTAAAATAATTAACGACATAGAAAACACCATCAAGTAGATGTAGCGTACACGGATTTCAGTGAAGCAAAAAGCACTCCAGAGTTTTTCTCGTTTGTGAAACGATTACATAAATCAAACTATGTATCTCTATTTATGTCTATCAAACCGGCGACAATTTGTAATAATGAGAAATGAGAAATCAGACGTTATTAAAGTTACGTCTGAGGTTCCCCAAGGATCTCACATCGAGCCTTGGATATTTATTGTTTTCATACATCGAATAACCTAGATAATCAAAAACTTAAACGTATTTCCTATTTAATATTTTTCGTACTGTTAATGGAATGCAAGATACGAAGAAACTTGAAGAAGGCATCGATAGATTAAGTGAGTAGTGGGATCGAAACTCGCTTTACTTACATATTAAGAAATGCAAAATCATGTCTTTCCATCATAAAAGAAATCCGTTAATTACTTCATGCAAAATCAACAACGAAGTATTGTAAAGAGTCAATGAGATCATAGACTTAGGTGTTACATTTATCGAAAATGCCAGTTTCAATAGGCATATTGAAAATTGTATTGCGAAAGCGAATGCCATTTTTGGATTTGTTAAAAGATGGACACGTGGATTTAAAGACATTCAAACCCCATATGTTCACTCTATTTCGCTTACGTTCGATCTCAACTGGAATATGCTGTAACGGTCTGGAATCCATACTATGATGTGCACATTTAAAGAATTGAAAGCATTCAAAAGAAGTTTCTGATATTCTTGTTAAAGAAAAATGACTGGGATTACGACCACAACTTACCATTCCATGAAAATGTGACTCGGTTACCTCCGTACTCAACAAGATGCACGGATTACAAAATATGCACGCTTAAAAATAGGCGATTTCTCTTAGGCGCGGCTTTTCTTGGTAACGTTTAGCTTGGTCACACTCTTTCAGCATACATTTTGGGAAACATATCAATTCTTGTACCATGCAGAACATTTCGAAACCATGAGTTTTTAGCACTAGAACACCATTCTACAAACTATGGAGAAAACAACCCCATTAAAAGGATGGCTAAATCATTCAACATCATCGACGACCTACTCGACTTTAATTCATCAAAGGACAACCTCAAAAATATCTTGAAGAATTATTTTTTAAATTTTTAAATGTTAAATCAAAATTTGATTTATATTTTTTTTTGTTTAAAGTTTTTCGTTCAATTTTTTAATTTTTATTTTTGTTTTTATTTTTGTTTATTTATTTTTGTTTTGTGTGTGTGTTTTAAACTAACTAATTTGAAATCATACATGTATCACAGAATAGATTTCTTTGAATAAATAAATAGTAAAAGTAAACAGAATTTTCTGAAACCAATTTGTAAGAACGACATACATATGTGCGTTAAATGTGTATGTATATTTTTAAGCATTTTTGTTAAAAAATGCTATATAGTTTCGGTTTGCCGTCTGTCCATCTGTGTGCACGATAACTTGAGAACGAATGAAGATATCAACTTAATTTCTTCACTAAAAGTTCAAGCAATTCTTGGGAATGATCCCTATTCATTTGGACATTTCTGTGTTTAGGGTATTCGGAGGTAAGTACGGTTTTGTTAACCCCCCTCCTTAAAATTGATAGATTTTTTTTCATTTTCTATTCTGTTTTGGTTTCATAGAGCATGTGAATGTGGAATCAAAATATATCTCGTTTGGATGTGGTTTTGTGTGGGTGGTGTGGTTATGGGGGTGGTAGGAGTGGTGGTATGGGAGGTGGAGGGGGTGGGATGAGGCATTTTGGGTTTGGTGTGGGAATTTAGGATTTGGTGGATGAGGGTTTGTGTGGGTGGTTTGTGTGTGTGTGTGTGGAAGTGGGTATGGAGGTGTTAAAGGGTGATAATATGGGTGGTGCGGTATAGGGTGGTGCGGGTCAGATAGGTTATGGTATAGAAATAGGAAATGGTGAATGGTGGGTGAGGGTGGTAAGGAATGGTGGGTGAGGGTGGTAATAATGTTTAGGTGTGGTGGTTTGTGATTTTTTTATGGAAAAACTATTTTCTTTTATTTTATAGGCAACAAAAATGCTTATAGGGTTCGGCTCCGAACCTTTCCCGTCTTTTTTATTTTAATATTAGTATAATTTTATCATTTTGAAATACAATAATATCACATACACTCAGAAAAAAAATATGATATATACATGATTGCATTTACCATAATATTATCATTGTATGTTAAATACAATTATTTAAATGATTGATTTTATCATACTATGATTGATTTTATCAAACTATGATATTTCTGATCATTTTTATGATCTTCTCCATCATAATAATGTTGATCACTCATTTTTTTTTCAGTGATCATCATTGTTATGATGAAGAAGATCAAGAATAATGATCAGGAACATCATAGTATGATAAAATCAATCATTTAAATAATTGTATTTAACATACAATGATGATATTATAGTAAATGCAATTATGTATTTATCATATTTTTTTTTCTGAGTGTAATTTTGTATTATTTATGTATATTTATAAATTCATATTAAATATTGATTGATTGATTGATTGATTGGACTGTAAGACCAAGTACTTGACAAGTGTCCCGGATAACGCCGGGCCTATTCCTACAGCCTGTTTACATATAACAATAGGAAGGATAGGAAAGGTTTTTGTTTTTCTGGGACGGAACGATCCGGTTTCAGACACCTAGCGATCGTACGGCACAACACAATTCTAATCTACTTCTAATCTACTAGAGGAAGGATAAAGGCTTAATAGGTTTAATGGATAACGATGGTATTGGTCTTCAACAATTGCTTCTCAAAATCAGCAACCTGAGGGAAAGAATTTGTTATTTCACGTACATCTGAAAATTTCCTGAAATTTAATGCTTTCCGGCTTCCTAAACAAAATTGATTGATTGAATCAGCACGGTTTCAGATACCTAGGTAAAGTCGATAGTTAATAACACAATAACAACGCAATTCTAATCTACACAATCAACAATTGGATGTTTCATTTACCAAAACGGTTAACTCCATAAAACAAAAAGTTGCGAAAAATGAGAAAATTCAAAAACGGTTTTTATAAATTCCTCATAAATTGCAACTTTAGTTACTTTTAATCTTGTCATTTAGTGGTGTTACTTATTATTACGAAAATTTGTTTTGAATGTATACAATTAGGAGCCAATCAGTTACGTTGATATGGAAAACAAATTTAATTCTAAATTAATGCTTTCCGGCTTTCTAAACAAAAATGATTGATTGAACCAGCCCGGTTACAGACACCTAGTAAAGTCGATAGTTAATAACACAATGACAACACAAATCTAATCTACACAATTAACAATCAGATGCTTCATTTGCCAAAACGATTAATTCCATAAAACAAGAAGTTGAGAAAAATGGGAAAATACAAACGAGATTTTTTAAATTTCTTGTAAATTGCAACTTTAGTTACTTTTAACTTTGTAATTTAGTGGTGTTAGCACTTAATATTACAGAAATTTGTTTTGAATATGAATATACAGTTAGAAGCCAATCAAGTGCTATGATATTAAAATTTAAAAAAACTAAAAAAATGGAGCTAATCGGTTTGGCTTGTGAACCATCCAAATAATATTTAAAAGATATATTAGCTGTTCCGCACTCGCAAAGCCGCCCAGCCCCAATGCCAGAGTCCAAACTCGCCCCCAGCAACACCCGCCTGCGAACCCCCAGCAACGGAACACAACTGTTCATCACAGCTGGCCTTCATGTCAGTAGTAATTGTAATCTGAATCGGTTTTATGAAAATCTTTTTTTTTTTTTAGTTTTATTTAACAAACAAATACTGCTGAAAGCAAAATTGGTCTCCAACACCAAAGCCAAGCGGACTTCACGAAAGACACACAGCTACTATTTCACGTACATCTGTAAATTTCCTGAAATTTAAATCTAAATTAATATTTTCTTGCTTCCTAAATAATAAAAAAAATTTATTAATTTAATCCTCCTATATTGTAATGTATGGAATTGCATTCCATACATTACAATATAATTTCCTGAAACCATAATTATTTAAATTATATTACAAATTACTCTAAAATTCATTAGTATTTAATTCTTGAATTGGCAACCACGAGATAGAAAATTCAAAAAGTTTTGGAAAATATGTGAGGCATCTCAAAGGCAATGGTTCCCGGAAAACTATCAATATTATTCAATATCAACTAACTAACGGATTGGATATTTCAAATAAATTTAGCTTATTTCATATTATGAAATGCTCAATGGAGCCTTACCACTCCTCAACCAATTATTGTCAAATATGGTATGTAGAATTGAATTGACACTCTAAAATAATGCTCAATGGAACTAGGCCATCTCTCAACAAATGATGGTCAAATTCGGTGCACAATACTGAATTTGACGAACTGTTGGGATTCGGATATAATGAATGAAACCAAGTCGTTTACCGTAACCTAACCTATAACTTTCCATTTTAGTTTGTAGAGCTCGGCTATTATTTTAATAAACTAAGGTAAACTTGTATCAGGGTTTTAACTTATCTTTTTGGTGGTCAAACAGTTCGACCATTCTGAATGGAACTTGACCAAATCCCAAAAAATTATTGTCCCATAAGGTATGCAGAATTGGGTGGGGATTTAAAAACGGATTTTAGAGAAGTTCTGGACTTCATGTTAGGCAATTTCTTAACTAATTATGTTTAAATCTGGTATATCAGCCAAATCGAGATTCCAACATAAATCCTGGAGAAAGTTCTGGATTTTTCTTCAATATAAATTTGAAAATAATCAGCCAAATAAAAATCCAGTTCTAACATTCGCCATAGCTGAACCAAACTTGGCCTTAGCCCGTCAAGAGATGACTCAGTCAAATTCAGTTTTCCCAAAACTAAAGTTTGCTAGAATTCCTATTCAGCACAATTCGTACCGTTTAGAAACAGAATAATGAGACAATTTCGCACATCTTAATCAACCAAAAAAGCTCAAGGTTTACGTGAGGTGACGGCACGAACGGAAGATAGGACCACGCGAAAGGCTTCCTACATAATTTTTGCGTGAGCAAGTCGTTGAATAGGATTTAGAACTCAAATCAAACTGGCTGTATGATTCTCTAAAGTTAAATGATTATGGAAAGTTGATTGATTGCAACCAGATAAATGTTCTTTAGCTCTAACTCCAAAATTGCGCCCAGTCTGGCCAATATAGTAGAAACTACAATCATTGCAATTGACCCTATAAACGCCAGATTTGGAAAGGCGATCAACTCTAGGTTTATTGTTAAAAATCATTTTCTTTATCGTGTTATTATTATAAAAAGCAAAACTAATATTGGTGTAATTGGACACGATGTTGCTAATCCGTTGGCTCGTTTTTCCTATATACTCTAAGCGATGCCAATTTTCCCGCGTTGGACTATCCGGTGGATAAATACCCGTTAGAGTTTTACGCTTTAGCTTTTTATTCAATAACTTTAATATAGTCCTAGTTGCATATCCGTTATTCGATGCAATTTGTAGAATTATATTAAGCTCTGTGTTATAATTTGGATTTGTCAAAGGGATATTTATTAGTCTATCTATGAGTGAGTCGAAAGCTGACATTTTAATATTATGGGGATGGTTTGAAGAACTAGGGATAACAGCGTCTGTATACGTGGGTTTCCGATAAATTTTGAAATCTAAACAGGAATTAATCCTGGTTATTGTAATATCAAGAAAGTTAATACATTTATTTTCTTCTTTTTCTAACGTAAAATCAATAGTGGGATATTGAGAATTTAACCAAGTAAGAAATGAGTGTAACAGTCTATCAGTTCCATTCCATAGACATAGTATGTCATCAACATATCTATACCAAAAGATTATATGACGAAAATAAGGATTGTTATTTGATATGATCATTTGTTCGAAGAAATTCATGAAAATTTCAGCCAACAAAGGTGACAGAGCCCATGGGAAGACCATCAGCGAATTTGAAATATTTATTATCAAAACAGAAATAATTTTGTTTAATACAAGTCTATAACACTAACTTCAGTTCAGGACGTAAGCTCTCATCTACAACATCCCTATCTAAGTAATTACAAACTATTTGGGACAAAGTGTTAATTAGAATAGTAGTGAAAAGACTGGCAACGCCAAACGAAACTAGTTTTCAATTTAATGGAATGTCGACGTCTTGAATTTTGTTAATCAATTCTACCGAGTTTTTAACCGAGTAAGCCGAAACGAAATTGGTATGACAATTGAAGAAATTTATGAAACCCTTACATAGCTTGTAGGCAGGAGCATTGCAATACGCGACTATTGGTCTAATCGGAATGCCCTCTTTATGGATTTTTGGTAAACCATAAAGGATCGGAGCGGATGGATTCATGACAGAGTATTTCCAACCAGTTGCATGAAACAACTTCGGGCATTGGTTGATACACTTACTAACCAAAGTCTTAGAAGACTTAGTTGGATCCCTGCCAAGCACTATTGCTTTGCTTTCTGTAATAAAATCAGAAATTTTATTACCGTTATCGGCTTTTGTGAGCACGTTAATTGTATTGCCTTTATCCGCTTTACACGCTATCAGGTCATGGTCAAGTAGTTTTTTCTTTATCGCACCAATTACTTTGAGGTTAATATTATTAGAAGCAGCAGAAGAAGAGTTTGACGGAGTAGAAGAGTTATCAATACCTTTCTTTATTTGTAGCGCGCACACTGATTTTAATTGGGTTGTCTGGCCAAATAAGGCAGTTTCAGCATCTACAGCGAGATTCTCGAATGATCGAAGGCTGATTTTGTTTGGTGTATGAGCAAAATTCACACCGTTGCTCAACATTTGAATCTCTGTATCACAGAAAGCGATTGAGGAAAAGTTCTTAAACCGTGGATGAAATTCGAAATCAGATGAACCACTATTACCTCTATGGTATAATGGATAAGCCTTATCCCGCAACACATCCAGTTAGCTTTTTGTTTCACATATTGAATATGTGAAATTTCCGCTACCTCTGCACGAACTTTTTTGTCCAGCCAATCGAACTCAACAGAGTGCAAACGAATCGCTAGCTCAGTGTGAACAACTTTAAGATGGAGATATAAGTTGTTCCTGGTAGCATACCCTTTAAGCAGTTCGTTATTCCTCCAACTACAACGGGCTAGATTGATAGCTCTTCTTCCCTCCAAAGATTTACTATAAATATTAGTATAGTTAGGAAGCAAATTTAATTTTTTACAACTTCTATTAAACCATATATAATTATTATTATAAGAAATTCTTACAAACAAACGACGATAAATTACGGTGAGAGTGGCCAAATCTGCCAACTTAATACTTTTTACGTTATTTGCCGTAGGCACTTGGCGAAACACACATACTTAATAAACACATTTTATTAAACACTTGTTTTTTGTTTCGCAGAATTAGATTTTTGAATATTTTAACCTAACAAGTCGAAATCGATCGAGTGATTTTTTAAACTTTTTGAACGAATATTTTAATTCAAATATTCAAAAATCAATTTAAATAATATAATTTTTAATAAAATGTGTTTATTAAGTATAAATGTGTTTCGCCAAGTGCCTACGCAAATAGCGTAAAAAGTACACACGAATTGTTTTTAAAAAATAATTTTGTTTCTTATTCTCTGCTCACCACTGTATATGTATTTATATAAATAAAAATAATTTTATAAAAACGAATTACGACAAAATCTGTAGTTTCGAAGTGTGAAAAGTACTAAGAAATTCGTTTTTTTGTACGCAAAAAAGAAGAAATTAGCAAAGCAAATCGTATAGAACAAACCCGAGTGGTTTATCGCAACTTAACGAAAATAATTTACAGTTTTTTGATGTGTAAACATCTTTACGTGCGTATGAAAAAAATTTTTGTATGGTAGTAAACTTTCAAATGAAACGAACGGAAATGACGTACTACTACGTTTAAATATCTTCATTGAAAAAAGAAACAAAATATAAAATAATAAAAAAAGAACAAAAACAACAAAATACATATATAAATTTTGTACTATACATACACATAGTCTGAGTGTATGTGTATATATAAATAGTATGGAAAGAAAACAAAGAAACATTTATAAAATTAAATAGAAACGACGAATCAACGAATCGACATTTTCAGCGAACAGAAAAAATAAAAAAATTTAAAATAGCGTGTGCCACCACAATTTATGCACTATAGAGAATGATACCTATAACGAGATAGTATACTCTTACGGTAAAAAACACAGTCAACAAGTGTATGTGGCTTTATCACGATCTCGTAGAGCAGTTCATCACGTCGGCTAACAATGATTATGTCTTCTACCATGAACGTAAAAATGCAACCTCAATTGGTTCTCTTCAAAATGAGTTAACGCGCCTCACCACAAAACTGCTAAGTATAGCTCAGGATGTAATGGCGAATTTTGTACGAGATAATAATGACGTCTGGTTTTTAACATTGAACTGCCAGAATCTCAGGTCGCTTCACCTCGACCTAACTGATATAGTCACGCAGGGATGCTCAATTCTTTTGCACTCCTAGAATGACATGCATGTTCAATTTTCCTAATTTTCAATGCTGCGTTCAGTTCAAGAGAAATAGTCAGCGGGCGGTTGGAGTAGCAGTATATAAAAATTCAATTAGAACTCATACAGTCACCTCGCATAAGGAAATCATCGTTGGACAAGCAACTGGTATGAGCGTAACAACACTACCCATTGGCGATATAAGATGCTTTTGGTAGTTGTATACACCTCGCCGAATAAAGCTGTCGAAGACATAATCAAATACATACATTTCGTCCTTGCTCCATATTCTGAAAGAATTTCAAAAATTCTTCAAGGAGACTAACATCTTTTGTCGATGAGCATGAGCAGGGATTTCATTTTGCTGTACCCTAAGATCAGTGATGAATAACTTATAAACTTCCTGCGATACGAATTCGATTTGCACAAGAACTCAAATCGAAATATATCTTCTACGAGATATGTGAGAAATATAAGATATATGTACTACGAGATATGGGACCACGTCTTTGATGCTTGAAGCTACCATAGGCCAATTGCGTTGATTATATCGAAAGAGTGATAGACCAATTTGACGATAATAAAATGATTAAATTTGGTTAATAAAATTTCATTTCTTCTTCAAAGTAAACCGTACACACGCACTATACTCAAGCCAAGTTTACACATCTCCTTGAGAGTACTAATGGACTCACTCTTTTTTTTTAAGTAAATACATAGATAGAAAATGTTTATGTAAATCGGAAGTTGAAAGCTTGTTAAAAAATCAACTTGTTAGAAAAACGGAATGACGGAATGCTGAACGAACCTATTCAAATGTTAGTTTTTGGGATGGTGGAGGAGAGCTTATACTATGTATTCGAATATACACTAAAGAACAAAAGTCTACATACACGTGGCGACATGTTGTAACTATCACTTTTTTCGCTTCGATGCATTTTCGATGGAATAACGGTATTTTAGAAGTAATATTTTTACAAAAAAAAATATTTTTACTTCTAAAATACCGTTATTCCATCGAAATTGCATCGAAGCGTAAAAAGTGATAGTTACAACATGTCGGGGCTGCTGTTTCTAATATATTTCGTAAGCTACATTCGATATCCAATTTTTTTTTTTTTTTTTTTTTGAAAAATGTTTATTTTTTGATATATAAATTAATGTTATAAATCACATTTCAATTTTATAGTATACATATTCTGATAAATAAAAATTACATAAGTAATTAATAGGACAAAAATCTACATACAGTATTCAATATTATTAATTAAAATTAAATAATAAATACAGATAATAATTTACTTAATATCGAGTAGGTCCTCCATCACCATCAATCACCGCCTGTAGACGGCGACCCATAGATAATACTAAATTGCTGGTTATTTCGGGAATAATTTGCGCCCAAGCTATTATCAGCGCATCCTTAAGTGTTTCCTTGTTAAAGATCTTATATTTACGTAATCTCCGTTCTAGTTCATCTCAAATATGTTCAATTGGGTTCAAATCTAGCGACTGGGGTGGTGAATGGAGCTGTTTGGGTGCATTATACAGTAACCATTCTTTTACAATGCGAGCTATATGTTTCGGATCATTGTTATGTTGAAAGATCCAAGACCATTCGAGCCCTAGTCTTTCAACAGATGTCTTCAAATTTTCTTTCAATATGGTCATATACTGGAATCAATCCATAGTTGTATCAATGAATACTAAATTACCAGCCCCAGCCGCGACCATCGCCCTCCAAACCATAACACTACCTCCTCCATGTTTAGTAATATGTATCACATTTTTGTTTTGCAAACCAGTGATCGCTTTACGCCATATTTTCTGCCTACCATCGGACCCGAATATATTGCATTTACTTTCGTCTAGAAATAAAACACTATTCCACGATCCGATGCCCTCGTTAAAATGTCTTCTAGTGAAGTTAAACCTCAATTCTTTGTTCTTGGTAGAAATTAGCAGTTTTTTCGTGGAATCCTGCTATTATATCCAGATTGTTTGAACACTCTACCGACACTATCTGATCGACCGATTTTGGGCATCCTATTGCGGGATTTTGTACTATTTTCAAAATTGACCGCACATCTCTTTTGGATAGCTTCCTTGGGCGGCCACAGCTGGATTTATTAAGTATAGACCCTCGCTCTTCATAGTCTTTAATTATTGTTTGAATAATAGCACGACTGAGTTTAACAGTTTCAGCAATTTCACAAATGATTTTTTTTTCTTTTTCTTAATTGAACTACTAAATTCCGAATACTGGCACTAATTTTTTCACTAATTTAACGGGTAGAAGTCACCGGTTAATTGCAAACTGCTTCCCGATTAATTGCAAGCTGCTGCCCGTTTAATAAAACATAACTAAATAATGGACCTAACGGGAACTGCGCGTGCATTCGAGTGCAATCTGGTTTTAATGCTAAGTGAATGTAGACCTTTGTCTTTTCAATTTTTATGTTTTTTGTTATTTATCAGAATATGTAACTGTAAAATTAAAACGTGATTTATAACATTAATTTATATATAAAAATATAAACATTTTTCAAAAAATAATTTTGGAAATCGAATGTAGTTTACGAAATATAATTGAAACAACAGGTGTATGTAGATTTTTGTTCTATAGTGTATTTGCCTGTTTTTGAGAATATCTTAATCGAATCTTTATTTCGATATATTCAAATGATTTTCCTAAATTGTTTTACCAAAATATACAAATAACATGATGTAGCGCAATGGAAAAGACTTGTAACCTGATTTTTATAAATTCAGAAACGTACTACAAGAACGTTCTAGGTGTAAATGAATTTAAATAATATTATTCTACGGTTCAAATGCCTTGTTTTCGGGAGAATCTGAATATATATGTAATGAGAATTTGAGAACTTTGAAAAACTCTAACAGGGGTTTTGCAATTTGGAAAGTAATAAAACCGGCGTTAGTGAGGATATTTTGGTTATAGCTAAGGGACGAGTTTCATTTAGGAAAGTTTTGTATTTCATGGATTTAACACTTTCTATAATATTTTTAAAACTGGAAAACATTAAAAGAAAATACAATATTGTAATTAATTTTATTTGGAGACTAGATAAAAGAATGTTCTTAAGAATATTGATGTGATTGATCACATGTATAATATATTATTACTTGTTTTGTATTTGTCTAAAGTACATACAATTGATTAAGCATTTAATTATGAGTTACTTTGGCATGTTAATACACAACAATGTTTTAAATTTTTTTATTCAGTGTGTGCCTAAATATATTTATTGGTATTTTAAATTTTAAATTGAAGTAAACCTCAATAACAAATTATATATTATATTGTAAATGTAATAATTTTCTAAAAAAATATTCATGTAATAATTTTCTAAAAAAATATTGTTAGTTACAAAATAAAAGCTATATAATCAAAACAATAATTAAAAATAAGTCGTATCTGTATAAAACATTTTAACTATTTAAATATATGAACACAATTATTACTTTTAGTACTAAAATGATTCCTATATTTTTATTATTATTGTGTATATTAATTTTAGAATTATAAATATATTTGAGCTTAAATATTTTTATTATAAATATTATTTGGTTTGTTTCTATTATTAATTCATTTTATGTGTGACTATGCATATGTATTAAAGAATTCACAATCGAGTTGATTGTAGCAAGATCATTAAAAGAGATATTTAAATTAAATATAACCAAAATGTTATATGTAGATTAATCCTGAACTATGCTAACAATTAAATTAAATATTATTATTAAATACGTTTTATATAAAAAATTAACAGCATTTCTTTGGTTATAATTTTATTTTTTTCACACAAAATTCGACTTATTATGTAAGTTTAATAGAAAAGGATTTATTTACATATTATGTTTTCGTTACTGTATTTAAAAAATTATTAATAGCATAATTTTGGATTGTCACTTATTATTATTTATTCATTCATTTTTTCGTTATAAATAGGCTACTTGTTACTATTAATATTTTTATAATAAACTTGCAATTCTTTGTTTTATATTAATTATAATTTAAACATATTCAGTTGTTTTTTTTTAAATTTAGTATCACAAGTAATATATTTATTTATTTTTGTTCGATTTTAAAATATTTCGATTTTTATAAGTAAATTTGATGATTGAAAAATATTTTTTTTTGCTATGCTTATACTATTGTTATTAAACTTATACGACCGCTTATGATATTTAATAAAAATGCTAATTAACTTGTGAATTTTTTAAAATTAAAGTTTAGTCTAAAAATCAATTTATTGAAAAATATTATATGAACATTTTACATGAAGAGTAGTTTAAAGCTGAATCTTCTACAAAATTTACTTGTATTGAATCTGTGCATGCACCTTTAACCTTAACAAAAAGAGAATATATAAAAAAACATTTATGATTCTGTCAGAACTCTGTGACAAAATGAGAATAAAGGCCTTATTCCATGGGAAAACTCTGCTGTCAGCAAAAATAAAAGCGAGAAAAAAATATAGATTTTATTGGTTGTGTACGAAACAAAAAATGTTGTCAGCAAAATTTTACTGAGAGAATAGTTGTAATGGTGTTAGATGCTGCCATAATGCTGCCATAAAAAATCTAAACTGAAGGATTTTTTATGGCAGCATTGTTCACGCATCTACAAAAAATGTATGTAAAGATAAGAAATTTTTCTCACACTCATACAAAATACGTCGTGTCCCATTGTTATAGTCAAATGTAACGATTTGTTTTTTTCGAGTTAAATTTGTTGACAATAGTGGTTTTTTGTGGTACATATATAAAAATTAAAATATTAAAATATATATAAAAAAAAATCGAAATGTACGAAAAGGTACAAAATTAAAACTTTTATGAAATGTTTAGGTTATGCCAAAATGTAAACCATAAAATTTTACTATAAAAATGAAATAAACAATATTTGTTTTCTTTGTCACTCTTATGGAATTTTACAATAAGATTTTTTTGTTTTGCGAGTAAAAAAATGGCTGACAGTAAATTTTTTCCATGGAATTAAGGCATAAAATCAAATTTTCGTATCACTTGAGTATTAAAGAAAATTCAAAAGCATTATATATAACAGTTACTTATTAATCGCTGTGAGTGTAAAGGCGCCTTTGTGGCTGCGTTTGTTCGTTTATTCAAACAATTTTTTTCGACTAATCATATTGACATGGTAATATTTTATCATTACATTGTTTTGTTATGACAATATATATTATATGACGAAAAATACGTCAAATCACAAATTTGGTATATGGGACCGGAAGTCGTGTTTAAATTTTTTACTTTTTATGTATTAAATGTGTAGTAATTGTTAAAAAAAAAAACTGTAGAACAAAAAAAAAATTTGTATTTGTTGTTGTTAAAGTTACAGGGTGTCAAAATTTGATAAAAATGATGAACATGATGTTGTATATATGGGTATAAAACAAAAACTAACTATCCGATACTTATAAATGAGGGCTCATTTTAAAGATAAATAAATAGGGATTCTAAAAAAATTATAAAATTGGTACCATGTTTCAACTCTTCCTATTCAAAATGGCCGCCAAAATACTATTTTAGAATTTTCTCAAAAACCTATTTTTTTTTTTTTTTTTTTTAAATTTTTCCTCATTTAATTCTATTGAACATACCAAAAAATTGTACTTGTGTTATTTTTTGTTTTCTTGCAAAAGACGTTTGAGTATGAAGATCTACCCATTTTTTGTTTATAAAATCAAAGTCATTGTGTTATTTTTTATTTTCAACTATTTTTACGATCAACTTGATAAAGTAACTGTTTAGAATTATTCAGTTCACAAATTGTTCATAAATTACATCACAATAGGTTTGATCATTTTTAACTTTCGCGTGTTTAGCAAAATTATTTCATTTGATTAAAATTTTTTGCGATTTTCAACGCTATCTTGTTCAAAAGATTGAACAATAGCTTCTGATTGCAAATTGTTATATTGAATATTTGTCCTATCAAAGTGACTGCTGTAATTATAATTAGACACGTTGTCACGTGACGTCACGTCACAATCTGTCATTTTATAAAACTGTTCCTCCTCCAAGGACACGTCATAACAATCGATACTCCTTCCCTCGTAAAAATGTGAGATAGTTTATGGATAGCCCCTAAAGCAATTAGTAGAACAATAAAATTTTGCCATGAGTCATTTATATTGTTAGGATTAAGCGTATTTTCTGGGGGAGTAGGCCTATAAAATAACATAACCAGTGGCTTTTGTAAACATTTTTGTATAAATTAGAGTTTAAAATAATATTTCAGTTAATTTAACTTGTGACGTTCTATTTGAAGCATTTGCTTGTTTAAATAACAAAAAATTAATTTAAAGTAGTTCAATTAATAAGTGTAATAATGTCTGGGCTCAAAAAGTGTTGTAAGCCGTTTCCTGAGACGAAATGTTCGAAAAATTTAAGAAACGTTTCTGATTATATTAAAAGTCATTTGCCGCGCTCGACTGAAGTAAATGAAGATTCATCGACCTGTACAACGTGTTACCTGGTATCTTCTAAACGTCAGAAAATTGAAAGCGAAGTGTTACCCGTTACTGATTCATCAAATTCACCTGTTACCCCGGAGACATTATCAAGTCACGCGTTCAGGTACAGAAAATATGCTTAATCATAACAAAATAAATGACTCATGGCAAAATTTTATTGTTCTACTAATTGCTTTAGTGGCTATCCATAAACTATCTCACATTTTTATGAGGGAAGGAGTATCGATTGTTGTGACGTGTGTCGCTGGAGGAGGAAGAGTTTTATAAAATGACAGATTGTGACGTGACGTCACGTGACAACGTGTCTAATTATAATTATAGCAGTCACTTTGATAGGATAAACATTCGATATAACAATTTGCAATCAGAAGCTATTGTTCTATCTTTTGAACAAGATAGCGTTGAAAATCGCAAAAAATTTTAATCAAATGGAATAATTTTGCTAAATACACACGCGTGGACGCAAAACGCTGAAAGAAAGTTAAAAATGATCAAACCTAGGGTGATGTAATTTATGAACGATTTGTGAACTAAATAATTCTAAACAGTTACGATCGTAAAAATAGTTGAAAATAAAAAATACCACACATTGGCATTGATTTTATATACAAAAAATGGGTAGATCTTCATACTCAAACGTCTCTTGCAAGAAAACAAAAAATAACACAAGTACAATTT
This sequence comes from Nephrotoma flavescens, assembly GCA_932526605.1. Lineage (NCBI taxonomy): Eukaryota > Metazoa > Arthropoda > Insecta > Diptera > Tipulidae > Nephrotoma > Nephrotoma flavescens. The sequence goes on along the minus strand of OW052220.1, from coordinate 163,189,349 downwards.
TTTGGTGTGTTCAATAGAATTAAATGAGGAAAATTTAAAAAAAAAAAAAAAAAAGGTTTTTGAGAAAATTCTAAAATAGTATTTTGGCGGCCATTTTGTATAGGAAGAGTTGAAACATGGTACCAATTTTATAATTTTTTTAGAATCCCTATTCATTTATCTTTAAAATGAGTCTAGGCTTATAAGTAACGGATAATTAGTTTTCGTTTTATAGCCATATATACATCATGTTCATCATTTTTATCAAAATTTGACACCCTGTAACTTTAACAACAACAACTACAAAAATTTTTTTTGTTCTACAGTTTTTTTTGCAACAATTACTACACATTCAAAACATAAAAAGTAAAAAATTTAAACATGACTTCCGGTTCCATATACCAAATTTATGATTTGACGTATTTTTCGTCATATAACGAATATGGATTTATCAGTTTCGAAACTAAGTCAAATTGGAATATTTTGACCCGAAACATTTTATAGAAAAAAATAATTTCCATTTGTTTTTGAAATATTTACACCTTATGCAACAAAAGTTCAATTCAATCTAATGAAAATAATTTTCCCAACTCTCTATTTCCAGAATAGTGTTACTGGGGAATGTACTGTACAAATTAAATGGTAAGTGGTTTATAAAAATCTTAATCAAATAATTTAAATATTCAAAAACCTATAATTATACTACACAAATTAAATTAATATAAAACAAACGTTATTTTTGTGTAATAAAATTATAAAAAATAACAATTTATAAAAAATTTTTCTATCATAACGGAAGACAAATTTGTTTCAATAATATCAACAATCTAAAAAATTTAACATTTTATTATTTAGAGATTTACTAAGGCAAAAATTTAAACGGAATTTTTATATAAAAGTTTGGCAATCCATTTAAAAATTAAAATTAATTATTTTGTGCTGGTATTAACTAAATTGTTTTGTCACTCACTTGTTTGTCAATAGTATTGGAATTAATTTCGAAATGAACCTTAAAGGTGGTTCACTCACATTCGAATCTGTATTAGTCTTTCTAAATTTCTGTACGTTGGTATAAACAACATTTTTATTGTCACGAATTATGAACTACTACTCTATCGATCAGTTTCGAAAATAATATTTTATCAAATAGATAAGCTAACATATTATGATCGTGCTTTAGCAACTGCTTTTAAGTTATATTATTTATTTAGGCAGAACTTAATTTTCAGTTAGTTATAAATTATAAATAAATATATTATGTAATTCATAATTTTATTTGTCTACTACTTAACATATATGGACATATACATTTTTGTTTGTTTAATCATTTGATTTTTAGGCTAAAATTTAATTATTTTAAACATTTACTTTATACAAATCTTGTTACATATTGCACCGTTAATTTTGTTAACTTTTAGTAATGTATATTAGTAAATGTTTGAACGGTTGTAAATACTAATATAATGAATAATATATGTGAACTATTAGCGTACTTTTATAAATTCTGTTTGGTTCACAATATCCGACTAATAAGACAACAATTGCAGTTATTTTCAGAGATGATGCAAATAAATTTACGGCACCGGATATAATTGTGGACCAAACATATAGTGAATTTAGTATTATTAACCGCTTTTACCAGACTGGGCGGATTAGAAAAAATGTAGGCCCTTTATAAAATATGTTGAAAATCACTTACAAAAAAAAAAATAAACTTTAAAGTTTTATTGCAGTTATCTTATGAAATTAAATGACTTATGCTTTAATATAATTAAGGTTTAACTACATTTAATTATATGCTTTAATTTTGTTCATTTTAAATACTTATTGCTAAATTGCTTAATTCCAGAAATAAAGTGGTTTATATTATAATATCATAATAAATACGAAACGGTTTATGTTCTAATATCATGATAATTAGAAATTATTACTAACAGTAATATATTACCATTCATTGACCACCGTACCACTTAATTCTAATAAATAATGAGTAATAAATAGTTACGCTTACATATACGAATAAGTGATGTACTGATACATATTTTGATAAGGTAGCTAAAATAATTTTCTTTTTATTAATTACAAAAAATATAAATTTATAAAAAATAAATTTTTATTTTTTAATACAATATTTTTGATTTAATTTTATTGTTGTTCTATTACGTAAATATTAAATTTATATGGTACAAAAAATAAATACAAAACAAAACGATAAATTGTAGTTAAGCACGTTTAAATAAAAAAAAATATATATGTATGTTTAAATTATTTTTTGTAATCTTGAGTTTTAATCAGTTAGTTTTTATATATTAAATTATTTATTACAAATTTTCAGCTATATTTTCACTAGTTCTTCGATCTGATGGATGGTGCCTCAGGTAACTTTCTGAATAAACACTTTTGAGGCGATTATCATAGCGCAATGATGTTCGCCTTATATCAATACCATTATGATTTTCACGCCACCACGTACAGAAGATGCATTCGAGCGTATTTTTAAATGCTTCTCGGAAATCACGATTAAAATATGCATAAATTAATGGATTTAATGTTGAATTAAAATAACCAATCCAAAATAATAAAGCTACTATGAAATCAGGACATGGACATGTTTGTTCGCCACATAATGTTGTTATGACATACCTAAAATTCATATACAATAATATGCTTGCAGAAAAATAGTTAATAAACTAATTCAATTCATACCATAAAAAGAATGGAAGCCAACATAATATAAAAGTTCCCATAATTATACCCAGTGTTCGTGCAGCCTTGTGTTCTCTTTTCATCTTTATTAGATGTTTATCTTTGGTAGGTGTATGATCCGAGTCCACTTCCTGCATTGTTAGAGTTTTGGAAGACCCTGAGCCGCTTAAGGCTTCACCTGAAATTGGAATAATTAAATTTAGTATAATAAAATCAAATAAGTCAATTTGTGCTATAATGGTTGAAATCCATTTTAAGCCTTATTGTTAACTTTTGTCACTTATAAAATTGAATTAAATTGCTTAAATGAAAAACACTTGTAAAATTTCCTTAGAGTGACAATATTTGATTATTTTTAGGAATATCAATTTCGAAAATTAAATTTCTTCTTCAGTTCCTTTTACCCAACTAATACAAATTGGGGTATTATTAGTAAAAAGGGAATTGAAAAAGAAATTTAATTTTCGAAATTGATATTCCTAAAAATAATCAAATATTGTCACTCTAAGGAAATTTTACAAGTGTTTTTCGTTTAAGCAATTTAGTTCAATTAAATAGGTTAGGTTTCAGTGGTTGCTATCGCACACTTAGGCCAATCTTGGCTCATTGTAATACCACTCATTCACACCACATCATTAACCCATTCACCTACTCACACAAGTATAGTGTACATTGACACAACCTGTACATTGGACCGACATGGACGGTGGGTCGGTGCTGAATTCTGCTTCTCAAAGGATCTTAGTTGTATTTATTAATATCACAAATCGTAATCGATGGCGAAAATTCTATTGCATCTAGCCTCTGATGGGATTCGAACCCAGTACCTACCGGTCCAAGTGCCGAAGCATTAGCTACTGCCCCACTTGTCCGGTTTCAATTAAATAAGTCAAACAAAAAATATCAAACAAAAACATAAATTATTTCAAAGACATAAAGAAAAAAGGATATAAGTAAACGAATACTTGTTTGTTGGAATAATATTAGGTTGTGCTTAATAAACTCAAGATAGACTTCAATGCAGAAATTATTGAAAACCACCAACAAAAAGGTTATTTACAAATTCAAAAGAATGTCGTATTGTTGTATAGAAGCTATTACAGATATTAATTGAGTTTTGAAGCAGTTTTTAACAAGACTTATCTATTTAACGAATACACTATGGTTGTGCTGTCATGGTTTTATTTCTAACGGAATTCTCTGATTACAATGAAATATTTTATTTATTCTCAATGATTGTACGATCGGTTAGTTAAATAAAATGATGTAAATAAAAAAATAATGGGTATGCTGTGGCCAACACCCGACTGTCTTTTACCGTGAATGTATATAGACCTCGAACATACCACACGTCATTTCTAACAAGAAAAAATAAACTTAACGTATTTTTGAGAAAAACTCTTGGCAATTCCGAAACACAGATATCATTTCGCAAGGATCTCGCAATTCATGGAAAACGCTTTAATATGAAATTTCATCCAATAATCATCCACACGGACTGTGTAGCGACTGCCTGTTCAAACGTTCCTCAAAATAAATCAAGTTTCTTACATTTATGTCTTCTATTTGACCTAAAATTTAAATTTGCAAAACAATTCTGGTTCGAGTAAATAATTTTTGGAAACGCTAGAGAGAACAGACAACCTCTAAAGCCCGTAAAACACAAACCGACCGAAATTTATATTTGCCTCCCTACAACGGTTTAATAACAGTCCGATATGTATCCAATCCTTCGGTTTTGTTATATGTAAAAAAAAGTGTACGGTGGGCCCGATGTCACCCGGGAACTCCTGTGTAAGAACTTGGTTCCAAATACGATTTCGAATACAGAATTTTATCACAATTTTTGAAATTATTTGCAAATAAAATTCGAAAATAAAAATCGTACATGCTCCTTAAACATTCACCTATCAAACGATGCTCACCGCTAGTTGGGCCAAAGAATAGTTTCCGATTTCTAAGGACTATAATTTAACTCTTTTACACAGAAAAATTCTACCAAAAATCGTACTTGCACCTTAAATAGTTCCCTATCAAACGATGTGCACTGCTAGTTAGGCCAACGAATAGTTTCTGACTTCTATGGATTACATCTCAACTTCCATACGTAAAAAAATTCTAAAAAAAATCGTACATGGGCTAGATGGGCCAACGAATAGTTCCTGACTTCTATGGACTATTTGCCTTTTAAAGCAAGGCGGCAGATATCAGCCGGTATATTTTAGAACTATAGCCAAAGGCGATCAATTTCTCAAACAGATAGTTTAAATGTAATAATATACACTTTATATCGTTGTCTATAATTCGACTGAACATTATGTCAAACGTTCAATCTGTTTACAATTAATGTAACAAATTTTGAAATAATAATAACATGGCATGAGACTTTTTCTCATATAAAAAAATATCACCTTTCGCTCGCAAAGGAAGTGGCGCTAACTAGGCGGCATTTAAAAGGCCAATATCTCAGCCCATTTTTAATTTAAAAAAGCATAGAAACTATATGATCAAATAATTCTCGGACTTTTTTATATCATATACCGTTGATTGAATACATATAGATAATACCACTGCAAATTACAACAACAATCTTGATTTTTCTTGCTTCTTACACATTGTAAAAGAAGAGCACAACTCATTTCATGTAGGTGTAAGAAGAGTAAAACATATTTTCGCGGAAAGGAATGTATTGTTGAGAAATAACAAATTTGTCGTCTTATTTCTTAAAAACGGAAAAAATTGAATGACTGATTAGCGCGAAAGTGTTAAAAATGAAAAAGGTGTATGAATGCTATAGCATTCACGTCCTCAAACGTGTTAACAAAAAAAAAAATAGAATGAAATGTGTTTTCCTCTCTCTCAACTGAATATATGCAATATATATGACAAAAATAAATAGACAATAATAATGAAATTGTGAAACAAAAAAATTTCTCTATCAGATAGGCTCAATAGAAACCGGTTGCCGCTACTAATGTGTTTTGGTGACACCACTTTCTTCAATACATATTTAAAAGTTCTCTAGCTGCTACTAGGTCACCACAATTTTAGTTCAGGTATATCCGATAAATATTACATTTCATTTTATCCCCCTCATTGTCTGTCTAAAGTTTTTAATGTGTTTGAGTATATAAGAAAATAATAAATTGGTTTCGCCAATTTAGTTGTTATTTTGAATAAAAGCTGTTGAGCCTATCTGTAAGAGAAATTTTTGTATCATGAAATTGTGTTTATGTTGTTCATTCTGTTTTCGTTTTGTCAGTCGTGTTCCAACCATGTTTGTGGAGGTTGTTCATGACGTTTTTACAGATAATATAGCGATGAGAATATTTGTTCACAATATTTTTGTTTGCACTGCAACAATTTGTTTGTTATTATTTTTTTAATTTCGAAATAAAATTATTCTTTAATTCTGAAATAAAATGGTATGAATCCTAAAATTTCCAATACACGCCTCAAATATTTTACTAATATTAAAGTGAAATTTCGATGCAATGTAAATACTAAAATTAATTTATTTATTTTTTCCTTTTAGCGGGATAATGAACTTATTGTTAATTAAATATTTATCTTCCTTACGCTTGATAAATTACAAATATTCTGTCTTCCAAACAACATACAAACCAAAAATCCTATAATTATTGTGTTGTAAAACTTGAACCTGAAAAGTTGTATGGAAAAACCATGTTAATATGATTTTAAATGATTTAATCTGTAACGGTGACCTCAAAATTAGTTTTAATTATAAAAACATGTTTTCCATAATCATTTGTTCATACAACATACATTATTTATGATTTGCACAAGTCTTCTTTTTCTTGCATTGCATTATAAAACAGTAAAGCGCCTGATCTGACTTGTCATGCCGACGGTCGGTCCGACCAAATCAGGTGTTGCATCCACACGATCCAATAAACTACCTGATATTCATTTTTCCTTTTGCTTGCGTTGAGTAACAGCGCATCCCCAATAGAATTCCTTTAACTTTTTCCTTACAGAAAAGCATGAAAAAAACTTGAGAAATTTTTTTTTTACAAGTTTTTTTTTCATACTTTTCTCTAAGGAAAAAGTTAAAGGAATTGTATTGGGGATGCGCTGTAAAAATGATAAAATCTTGACGTTTGTGATTTTTCTGTTTTAATTGTTTTACATGAAAGTTTGTACAGCTAAATGAAACTAAATGAACTAAATGAAAAAAAAATCGAAAAAATAAAAAACAACTGTTATCGCGCTTGTAGCGTGTTTAACTTTAAATATTGATGAGTGTGACAAAAAACGCAAAATTATGGTCTTCAATTGGTTGTTAGACCGTAAAAAATTAAGTCATGTTCTTAAGTCATTTATTATTGGCATTTATTTGGGATGTCATATGGAAATTTACTAAATATCATTATATCGTTAAAACTGAATTATTTACTATTAAAATATATTTATTAGTTTTTATTTTTAACCAACCATCCTTTTTGACATATGGTTGGTTATGTCCAAACAACAACGCCACACACGACCTCATTTGGTCAGGCGGTTGGATGATTGGATGACGGTCGGATGGATTTTCCACCTGACATCAGCCAACAGAAAAATTGTTATAAGACAAACCTACACACGACTTGATTTTACTTCTTATCTGATCAAATCAGCCCGACCGCCTGACCAAATCAGATCGTGTGTAGGGAGTAGTAGCGTTATATAAATGTTTCAAAAGCAATAATTTTTTAATTTTCATATTTTTTCCTGCGCCTTATGATCAATCATAAGCTTCTTCGTTTCATAGTTGTGCTGTCTTTATTTTGTTATATTATATTGATGGTACACTTGGTAAGAGTAAGTGAAACAGCAGTCGTAACATTTCAAATAATATTTTTTTATGTAACAAAAGGTTGATGTGCAATGTTTATATGGGGAAAAAACAAAAAAAATAAATAAATTCTTCGGTGTTTATGTTGCTAGAAAGAAAAAACCACTATCGCACAACTATGCCTCTATCTATATGTGACTAGTAGAGACATTAACCAAACGTAACGGCAGAATTCCGAGTAGTTATATCTATATGTATTCAATCAACGCATATACTAAAGTTATATAGATACTGTGTTACGATAGTAAGCAGTAAATTTTTTGTTTACTGTAATTTATTTAGGATCTCAGAATGTTGTCCATATTGTGTTGAATGGTTCGTCTAGTTTTATTTATACGATTTCGAATACAAAATTTTATCACAATTTTTGAAATTATTTGAAAACAAAATTTTTATTTATTAAGTTTTTGACATACATATAAATAGTATATTGTATAAGAGAGCTATAATTATAATGAAATGTCGTAACAGTAAAGGGTGTCCCAATAAGAAATTCAGATTTAAAAATTTAATAAAACAAAAACGGCTTAATATATTTCCAAATTAGTTTTTTTGTTTGAAAGTAAAATCCTCCAGGTTGTTTATAGAAAATGATTTCATTCAAATGAGAACTGCGGCTGGTCTTGGCGTACTCCATTCGTCGGCCTCATTTTCGAATAAATACAGCCCAATAATGCCGCCACGCCACAAGCCACACCAAAAGTAACACGCAATAGATGCATTGGCTTCTCCACATATCCTTGTGGATTTGCCGATCCCCAAATGCGACAATTTTGTTTGTTTACGAACCCACCGAGATGGAAATGCGCCTCGTCCGAAAAGATGATTTTTTGAGCAAAATCCTTATCAATTTCAAGTTTGTCGCAGGTCCACACAGCTGCTCGATATCGAAGCGGATGGTCACGGGGCTTCATTTGCAGGACCAATTGAACTTTATAAGGCTGATGTTCATTGCCAATGCACGAATTGATGTTTTCCCCTGAACGAGCACGACGAGCAAGAGTACGTGTTGGATTGTCGACTAGGTAAGCCGTATCACGCACTTTATGCACAAATTTCTTGATACAGTTGGGTTTGAGTCCCGTGTTTTGACCAAATTTTGTACATTATCTTGCGATTTCGAACCAATTAAGCTGACCTTTCTTATTAGAATCCTAGCCCAGCACTGTAAAATGAATTTTAAAGTTGTAGGTTAGGAGGCGGCCTGGTTTAATTCGTTATATCCGAATCCCAAAATTTCATCAAATTCAGCTTTGCACACTGAATTTGACCATCATTTATTGAGAAATGGCCTAATTCCATTGAGCATAATGTTATAGTGCCAATCCAATTCTGCATACCATATTTGACAGAAATTGGCTGAGGAACGATAAAGCTCCATTGCCATGCTCGGCATAATATGTCCAGTGCAGTATAAATTACTTGGTAATTAATCGAATATGTACCATTGCCTTTGGGATGCCTCAGATATTTTTTATTAAATACTTATGGATTTTAGAGTAATTTTTAATATAATGTAAACAATTATGGTTTCAGGAAATTCTACTTTAAGTTGTGGAATTGCATTAGGATTAAATTAATAAATGTTTATATTATTTAGGAAGCCGGAAAATATTAATTTAGAATTAAATTTCAGGAAATCTACCGATGTAGGTGAAATAATATTCCTTTGAAATATTAATTGGAATGGTTCACAAGCCAAACCGATTAACTCCATTTTTTGAATATTTGTAAATTTTAATATCAACGTACTTGATTGGCTCTATACATTGAAAATAAATTACAGTAATAATAAGTGTTAACACCATTAAATGACAAAACTAAAAATAACTAAAGTTGCAATTTATAACGAATTTTAAAACCATTTTTATATTTTCTCAGTTTTTATCAACTTTTTGTTTTACGGAGTTAATCGTGGCAAATGAAGCATCCAATTGTAGATTGTGTAGATTAGGATTGCGTTGTTAATGTGTTACTAACTATCGACTTTATCTAGGTGTCTGTAACCGGGCTGATTCAATCAATCAACTTGTTTAGGAAGCCGGAAAGTATTAATTTAAAATTAAATTTCAGGAAAATTTCAGATGTACGTGAAATAATAAAATTTTCCCCTCAGGTTGCTGATTTAAAGAAGCAATTGTTGAAGACCAATACCATCGTTATCCATTAAACCTATTAAGCCTTTATCCTCCCTCTAGTAGTTAGAAGTAGATTAGAATTGTGTTGTGCCGTACGATCGCTAGGTGTCTGAAACCGGGTCGTTCCGTCCCAAAAAAAAAAAAAAAATTACCTTTCCTATCCCTCCTATTGTTATGTGTAAACAGGCTGTAGGAATAGGCCCGGCGTTATCCGGGACCACCTGTCAAGTACTTGGTTCTACAGTCCAATCAATCAATCAATTATCTTGCGATTTCGAACCAATTGTCTTTGTTGTGGAAGTAAATCTACCGTAAATTTACCGTACAAGTGGCGCAGTGGTTAAAGCTTCGGCATTCGGACCGGGAGGTACTGGGTTCGAATTCCACCAAAGGCACGATGTAAGTCGAATTTTCTTCATCGATTACGATCGGTGATGATAGTAAACACAACTTAGACCCTCTGTTGGAGTGCAGAATTCAGCGCCGACCCACCGTTCATGTCAGTGTACAGGTTGACATGGAGCTTACAACGTGCAGGTGGTATACTGTAATTGTGTGAATAGGTGAATGGGATGGGTGTGTGCGTGTATGAAAAGGGGAGTATTAATTGACCTTAAAAGGATATTAAATCCACTAGATGATTAATACTTTCTTTTTTTCAAAATAAAATAAAAAAAAATCTCCAACAATTCCCATTTTTGTTGAAGCGTTAAGCGACTCATTTCGTCAACTGGAAATAATATACTGAGTTACTTGCGGTCTTACTTTGAGAAATTTACAACAACAATCCCATATATGTAATTCCAAATTGGAATTGTTTTCAACCAACTTTTTTGCTGGTATAGAATAATTCTATTCTACCGGTTGTAAATTAGTTACGATTTCTAATAATATTCAATATTATTCGGTGATATTACTATTTAAATAGATATATTTAGTTGTGTTTTCACGTTTTGTTTAACTTCAAAATGTAATTGTTCCCAAATAATAAAAATTAGTAAATACAATTTTTGGTTGTTACTTTGAGCACAATATTTATTCTATTCCAGCATGGATTTAACCGGTACCAAAGTAAGACCGTAACTGTCAAAGAAATAATGACACTAGTGTTACCAGAGCCAAAATAACCGATATACCAAATCTGAACCGATTATTGTCACACTCTATATAAATAGAATTACATAGTATTGCCATATGTATCTTTTTTATTTTCGAGGCTGGAATCTTGGGTCATCTTCACAAAGTTGAATAATTGAAGCATGAGTAGATACTCATACCCTGTTGATGATTTGCTGTAAACATACTCATCTCCATTTCTTAATGGTAATGGAACTCTTATACACTTGATAGCTTACCTTATTGACAAGTAGAATCCTTAATTCGGTTATTGAATTTGCTGTTGCTAGCCGTGATTTCACGGTTATAAACTTAAACATGTTGGCGAATTCATTATCCACCTTACTTCCAGGAATAGCTAATGGTCTTGAATTGTTGAATTGTCTTGAATTGTCAAAGTCAACTGTTGGTCAAGTTTTTCAATAGTTAGAATGAGCCAATTTATTTTTCCAGAATTACTAAATATTATTGTTGCTAAACCAATATTTAGTTATTCTATTTGAATGTTTTCATAATTAATTAAGTTGAGTAAAGAAGGCAAGGGTGGTAAATAATTTAGGCTAAATAAAAATGTTGGAGAGGTGCTCAACTTAAACAAAACAAAGTTTTTTAAGTCAATTATATTCATTTGTCGACAAAATAGGATTCCTACGAGTGAGCGGAATATTCAGAAACTCGATACTATCGTTCCAGACAAAGCATTCAATTATTCTCGCGTGTTCACACAATCAGTCGCGTGTTACACACTTGTGAAATGATTATGCTGGTTCAATAAAACTAAAATCGTCATTGAGCCACAGTAAAAAATCTACAAAGCTTACAGCGCTGCTAGTGACAATAAATTATCATTTAAAGACTGCAATATTGGAGTTCAAGAAAACCTTCATTTCAGAAACAATTAATTCAGCAAGTCCTCCTTCCACTGGATGGTTAGAGGCAGTCGTAGAATCAACTAAATGAATTAAGTCAACAGCTATGTCTAATTGAAGCATGTTTTACTTCTACAACATTGTTCTCCCCTTTTTAGGACATCGAAGACACAGTCATTTTAGCCCCCGGACATTTTAGTATCGGGAAATCATTAATCGTTGCACCTGAGAAAAGCATTAGTGACGAAGTTTATATCTTAAGTAATCGTTAGAAATTGACTCTGGTACACGATTTCTGACGAATATGGTCGTATTAATATTTAATATCATTACAACGCAGCATACAATATCACGAAGAAAGGCCAAATAGAAAAATTTGAAACATATATAGTTATAATCGTATGATCAGCTAAATTTACTGACATCTCAATGGGTTCTAGACAAAACTGATACTCGTTAGTTAAGTTTTTTACAATCACAGTATTACTGTGCTTACAAATAGCATGAGACCGATGGAAATTTTCCGGAAATAATTACTATTTTCAGTTATTTAAGGTGTAGGGGTAGTAAACTTTAAAGGATTGTCTTAAAATTGTTTTAAGTCACAGTATTACTAATTAGCTAACATAGGTGATGCAGATGGTAATTTTGCCGGAGTGTCTGTCCTTTTAGCACAACTAGGTTTGTTAATAAATAAATTAAGGTCAAATAATTCTTAAATTTAAACATAAACTTAAATAATTTATTTTGATTAATTAAATTCTTTACAATAATTAAATATTTATAAAATAAATTTTTACATCATGTTTACAAAATAAATTAAAATATGTATGATATTTTAAAAGAATTAAAATATTGGCCCCTGAATATATGCAAATGAATAGCATGAGACATTTAATGAGATTTAGTAAAAAAAATCACTTGCGTAGATAAGATTAAATTATTGAAAGTAATGTTTTATTAGTTCTAAACCAAACTGCTAAACGTCTTGGTAAATTCAACTCGGTTACCTTATCCCGATGTAAAACTATACTCAGAAAATGGTCTTATTGATCTTACCATTTACGTGCTGGTGTTTAATTTAATTACGATGTAAAACTTATGTAAATATTTCAAACTTCGGTACGCGACGTATCAAAGAAACCCACATTTTTAGTTGATCAATAAAATTACTTACCGTTTGTTCCTCCACCACTAGAGTGTCTATGCATTAGCATTGCAGAGCCTTGTCTTAAAACTAATTGTCGCTCTTGACGACTGGCCTCGCGGAAAATGGCCCAGTATGTGAATATCATGATTGTGCACGGTATCCAGAATGATATCGAACTCGATACCACAGCATAGTATTTATTAACAACAAATGAGCAGCTGTCGGGATTAAGTTCCATTTCTAATTTATGTTTCTCTGTTGTATACCAGCCTGAAACAAAACAAACAAATTTGGTATAATGAATTAAAAATGATATTAATTATAATTTTTAATATTAGCCGTGTTTTATTATTCGAGCACTATCCGGGGTCGAATGGGAAATCTCTACTAAAAATGCAGATATTATTCACTGACGACAGTTCTACATTTGTGTTTATTGTTGTTTGTCACATGTTTTTTCCATAGGAATATATTACAATAGAATGAATGAGCAGCTATAAAGCGTCACAACTTTGGAGACACAAAGAGAAAGTGTATAAATCAACAGGACCGAATTTACGAAATTTTCGGCCGAATGCAATGAAGTTAAGAAGTTAAAATTAAAAAAACTATGTAAATTGAAATATATATTTATTCATCCAGTACAAAAAATTATTATTTCCAAACTAAATTAATAAAATATTCTGTAACTTTTGAATTACCCACTTTCCCATCAGTCCCACTATGTTTATTAGATAGGTCATAAACCTAGGTAAGCCCACGCGAAATTTGACGAAAATCTGAAGAGGCTAGGGGGTGCAATTTGGTATAATATGCAAGAAAATGAGAAATTTCCGAAACTAAATTAATAAAATTTTCTGTAACTTTTGAGTTACCCATTTTCCCATCGATCCCACTATGTTTATTAGATAGGCCATAGTCCTAGATAAGCCCACGCGAAATTTGGGGAAAGTCTGAAGAGGCTATAGGGGTGTGCAATTTGGTATAATATGCAAGAAAATGAGAAATTTTCGAAACTAAATTAATAAAATTACACTTTCCCATCAATACTACTATGTTTATTAGATAGGTCATAATCCTAGGTAAGCCCACGCGAAATTTGGCGAAGGTCTGAGGAGGCTAGGGGATGCAATTTGGTATAACATGCAAGAAAATGAGAAATTTTCGAAACTAAATTAATAAAATATTCTGTAGCTTTTGCGTTACCCACTTTCCCATCAATATTACTATGTTTATTAGATAGGCCATAATCCTAGGTGAGCCCACGCGAAATTTGGGGAAAGTTTGAAGAGGTTATAGGGGGGTGCAATTTGGTATAATATGCAAGAAAATGAGAAATTTTCGAAACTAAATTAATAAAGTATTCTGTAACTTTTGAGTTGCCGGCCAAATGGCACAGTGGTTAAAGCTTTGGCATTTGGATCGCAAGGTACTGGGTTCGAATCCCGATAGGAGCAGGATGCAAAAGTGAAATTTCATCACAGATTACGAACATGCATTTGTAGACTTGCTGAAATTTACTTCCAAATTATTTTTTCCGGCTTCCTAAATAATATAAACATTTATTAATTTAACTCCTCGACTTATATAATAGAATTTCCTGAAACCAAATAGTTATTTGAATTACAATATATTTACAATTACTCTAAAATCCATTAGTATTTAACCCTTGAATTGAGCAATCACGAAATAGTAAAACAAAAAAATAATCTTAAAAAGTTGTAAGAAATAAGTGAGGCATCCCAAAACCAATGATTCCTAGAAAACTATTAATGTTGGCATTGAATAATTAATCCGGTAGTTTTAAATATTTCAAAAAAATTTAGAATATTCGATTAATTACCAAGTCTAACTATACTACATAGAACATATTTATGCCATGCGCAATGGAACTTTACCATTCCTCAACCAATCACTATCAAACATGGTATGCACAATGGGATTGGCACTCTAACATGATGCTCAATGGAATTAGACCATCTCTCAACAAATGATAGTCAAATTTGGTGTGCGAAGATGTATCTGGACGAAATTTTAGGATTTGGCTATAATGAATGGAATCAGGCCGTTTCCTAACCGATAATTCTCAAATTTATATTGTAGTTTGTAGATCTCGGCTAGGATTCTAATAAACTAAGAACCAATCAACTTGAATTGGGATTTTAACGTGTCTTTTTGATAAAATTTTACAATTCGACCATTCTGAATGGAACTTGACCATATCCCAAACAACTATTGTTAAATCACGGGATTTAGAAATAGATTTTAAAGAAGTTCTAGAATTCGATTTTAATTAAATAAATTATAAACCAATTAAAAAAACACTATAAACAGTTAATAATCTTATATATTAATACGCTTAATTTTTAGGTTGTGCTCCTTTTTTAACCTATTTTTCGTGCGCGTATCTTAATGAGACATATGTATATCAGGTGAAAGGTATTTTTTCATACTATATGTGCAGAATATATGTTTTATTAAGGAATGTGCACGGGAAATAGGTGTAAAAGCCAAAAAACATTTTTCCTATACTGTACATCTTATTAATTAATCACGACGCCAGAATGTCATGACAAAATATGTTTGTATTGAACCGTCATTACACCGTGACAATACAGAACAAAACAGAGAACATAAAATGGTTTACATACATATACATACATTTTGGTGTTAATAGTTGTGAGTGTAAATTTGTAAAAATACAATTTTATCATGGCACTCTATCGTCCGTCATGACAAAATTTTGCGAGTGAAGATCGACCTTAATACTTATGCGAAATTCTTTGGAAATGTCAGGCAACAAAAAATTACCCGGATTCAGCTGTCAGGGTAAAAAAACTTACACGGGTTGAGCTGTCAGGGTAACATTTTGACATTACACGTTCGTTAGAAGAAAAAATCTTACCCGGAAAAGTTACCCAGTGTAACTTTAAAAAATCGCGATATTTTGGCCGATTTTTACGCACACATATCGATATATACGAGAAAACAATAATAATAAAAATATAATGTCAAAACATAAATATAAACATAGACGCCACACCATTAAAATTTGTATTTCATGTGTTTATTTTCATTGTATAATTTGTGATTTTGTGTTTCCAAAATAATAAATTCCATTTTAATATTAAATGAATGAAAGTTTTTTCTTTTAAATTTAAAACCAAACGAACAGAATTTTGGAATGTCAAAATTTTCAAAATAATAAACAATTTTTTTCAACGAACACTACCAAAAAGTCGTGTAATTTTTTTTATGTTCTTTTACACATAAATCGGGTAACCTTTTTTCACAAATTGCAAAGAATTTCGCATTACACAAACATAATGTCTAAGAAAAGTTTGGAATAATCATTTCCGTCCGATTTCAGGCAAAAGTTATGGGAACTCGTAATTTATGCGACAAGGTTAAGTGGGAAGTTTCGTCCCGATATGCGGTTGATTTGTGTCCCAGTATATTTCGTAACCGGATAATTTATTAAGCTTTTAATGGGATCTCGTAATTTATGCGACAAGGTTAAGTGGGAAGTTTCGTCCCGATACGCGGTTGATTTGTGTTCCAGTATATTTCGTAACCGGATAATTTATTAAGCTTTTAATGGGATCTCGTAATTTATGCGACAAGGTTAAGTGGGAAGTTTCGTCCCGATACGCGGTTGATTTGTGTTCCAGTATATTTCGTAACCGGATAATTTATTAAGCTTTTAATTTCATGCTTGAACTAGCGTGACGTGTATCTGCTTTTTGTGTGGTGGTAAATCGACTATATAATCTACATAAGTACATTAGTTTTGGTCATGTTCTTAGTACGAGATTTGTTTTGGAAAACGTCAAAATTATTCATATACAGATGAAAATAACACACAAATTAATACAGCGGTAATTTTGTACATTTCTTGTTAAATATTTAGATTAAAGTTGCGCACCTCGGAAATTGTGTGCTTTTCCCTTTTGAGATTTTAATATTTAGAGATTTCGCGTTTTGACAACATGTATGCGAGTCCAAATGAAAACCAGAAGCGCGTCATTAATGAGGTCCGAAGCATGCTCGAATCTGAAATCCTGTCAGCAAAGGTCTTCTACGTTGACGCTCCCGACGGGTGTGGCAAGACATTTGTTTCACTCATTGCATTTGCCAAGGGGCGTGGCTTGGAGTCCATTTGCTCCGCCTTCACTGGAATCGCCACGAGCTTGATGGAAGGTGGGTGTGCACTACATAACATTTTCAAACTGCCGGTTCCAATGGATGAGTCATCAGTTTCATCAATAGAGCCAAACCCTCCCACGCAGCCAAGTTACAAAGCGCGCGACTCATCATGATAGACGAGGCCAGCATCATGCCAGGGGCAGCGCTCACAATCATAGACAGACTCTTACGAGATTTGTACAGAGGAAAGCCGGAGGAGGATGTTACATTCGCTGGAAAAATCATTCTCATGTGTGGTGACTTCCGACAGTGCTTGCCTGTCGTACCAAAGGCGGGACGCCAGCGAACTTGCGAATCGACCATCAAGTTGAACCCGCTTTGGTAATTGAAAAACAAGTTTACACTCACCAGGAACATGCACATCGATGAAGGTGAGGACGAGTTTGCGCAATACTTGCTTTCTGTTGGAAACGGCAATGCTCGAACCGAATCGATCACACTTCCGGCGCGGTGTTCCAGTTCTCAAAGTGTGATCGATTTCGTATATGGTGACATCAACACAACACTAGCCGAGGGAACCATCGATGAGCGCGCCATCCTTGTACCCAGGAATGATGATTGCGCGCTATTCAATCAGCAGGTGCTTGAGCTCCTGCTCGGCGGACAAGAAGTCATACTTAGTGTTGATAACGTTGAGAGTGACAACATGAATGAACGGTCCGTAATTCCGCGCCATGCCATCCCGCTAAAGATAAACGCGATCGTTTCTTTGATGAAGAATCTAAACACTAGCAAGGGTCTTATCAATGGAACACGCATGCGAGTCGCAAAAATAAACCGCTACAGTATGGAATGTGATTTGCTGACTGGCTTCTCAAAAGTCGAGCGCGTTCTCGTCCCACGCATTAAGCTCTCACCCTCGGAAGGCACCTTCTCATTTAAAATGTCTCTCCTCCAATTTCCGATCCAGCTCGCGTTCGCCATAACCATCAAAAAAAGTCAGGGCCAAAGCTTGAAGAAGGTAGGAGTGTACTTGCCGGCCCTCGTATTTACACACGGTCAGCTGTATGTGGCGTTTGTTGATTTTCTACGCATGTAAATTGTAATGTAAATTCATATTTTATTAGCCTTCTGTACATTTCTTATTAAATATTTAATAGCGTATATGAGTTTAGTTTATTTTTGATAAAACTGCATCAAATTTACATATTAAAAAATCTTCTTAATCATTTCTTAACCAAAAATTCAATAAAATGTTATCACGTGACTAATTATTAGGTCACAGGTCAGCTAGTATTTTAGAATACAGAAATATGTACTAAGGTTTTCTTTAAAATAATTACATATTTTATTACTGTATTTTATTACTACATATTTTATTACTGTACAACGTACAACACATTACATTTTTTTGCAACGTAAATATTTTAAACTCATAAAAATAATAAAAATAATCAACAGGCTTTTAAATAATTTTTTTTTATTTTCGGGATAGAGTGTAATTTTGAGATGTTTCATGTTGTTTTTCTGACCAAAAGGTTTTTATAGTGGTTAGCGGATACTCAAACCCATTTTTGAGAAGTCGTTTTTCGGGATGGTTTTTGGGCTCATTCAAACTAAGCCATTTTCTAGTCAACTAGGACGGCACTAGGTTTCAATGATGAAAATAAAATTTGAGTATAAATAACGATATTAATTTTGAAAAATAACCAACTAAAGCGTTTCTCAAGTCATAGGTTTATTTATTAATAAAAAAAACACTTCTTTTATTTTCTTGAATGCAGATTCATAATCTATTTCAACACAATATTTTTCAATATTTAGGAATCTACAATTTCCAGATGCAACATATTTTGATTACATTCATTAAAATATTAGTCAACCTTGTTCCCTAGAAAATATAACCCCTGACAAAATCAAGGATGTAATAAAACATTTGAAAATTAAAGCATTACACGCAATTAACATTGTAAAATTTAAAAAGTAATTCTTCAGATTTTTTTAAAATTATCCTTTGATAAATTAAAATCAAATAGATTATCAATGATGTTGAATTATTTCGAAAACTGTTAAAAGAGTTGTTTTCGCAATAGTTTGTAGAATGATGTTCTAGTGGTAAAAACTCATTTTTACAATATGTTCTGCATGACACATGAATTGATATGATTTCCTGAAGCTGAATGTAACCAAGCAAAACGTTACAAATAAAAGCCGCGCCCAAAAGAAGTCTTCTATTTTCGAGCGAGCATATCTTGTAATCCGTGCATCTTGTATAGAGCACGAAGGTAACCGAGCTATATTTTCATGAAATGATAAATGTTGATCATAATCCAAGTCATTTTTTAAACAAAAAAATCAGAAACTTCTTCTGAATGCTTTCAATTGTTGTTATGTGCAAAGCATAGAATCCAGATCGTTACAGAGAATTCCAGTTGAGATCGATAGTGAGCAAAATAGAGTGATCATAAGATTTGAATATATTTAAATTCACCTATACATCGTTAACCATCGAGTCTTATATATTTTGGTATATTATCAAGAAGGTTCGGAGTGCCCCAGGAACTGTATTTTAATAACAGAAATAAGGCTGAACATCGATAATTTAACAGTATGCATTTTTATCTAGAAATAGTTAATATAGAGAACAGACCCTCTCCAATTTTGCACGAGCAGTGCATTGACAATGAATATAGGCACGAAGAAAAACATTTGTGGTGATCTAAAGGTAGGGATAGACTTTTATTAATTATTGAGAAAATTACGATTTTCGAAAATTGAACATCTCAAACATATAAAATTTTCTCTAGGCGGGACTGTTAATGTTGTGTGTTATGATAAATTATATTTAATAATTAATTTAAACGTATTACTTACCGGCAAATATAGGAACAAATGATAATAGGGCTGGCGATATCCACGTATTTAAAATCATAACCGCTACCACTCGTTTTGTCATGTTGATTGGGTATTTCAATGGTCGGACGATTGCATAGTATCTGGAAAATAAAGCATAATTATGATAATTTAATAGCAACTAAATTAGTTTTCTTTAAATTTTCTTGTATAGTGTAAAAATATTAGATATCAGTCATGCATTTAGAAGTAAATATATCACAGTTCGTCTTCCTATATAAAAAATAGAGTGGTGCCGAGATCGGCCCGACTTTCTGTTACGTAAATCCAAAACGTATAATTACTTTTGTAAACCTAAGAACATAAGCCATACACCTTTTTGCTTTTGTGAACGGTGAACATCGTTCTATCAAAACTAGTAGGACATTTTCTTCTTTGGTTGTAGTATTGATTGTACATACTTCGTTCCTCTTCTGTGGTTTATTCAACTTGTGGTTATAAGGCATATTCGAAAGAGTATCTAAGTTAGCTTGGCCCGTTCCACCAGAGAAGGTGACCTATAAGCTGGTAGGTTGCAATCCTCTGATGCACAATCCGCTGGATTTTCTTCGAATTTCACGTAACCCAATATATCCCTTTTTCAACCATAAAAAATTAAAAAAATATGGCTCAATTTAAGTAGTCCAAACCGCATAAATGTGTGAGTAAAAAATCATAGTATGTAATGGCGTTTTTGATAAAAAATTAAAAAAAAGCGCATGACCCAACGCACAAGTATAGATTAGGACCAGAACAATTAGAAAAATATAATGGCATCGCGGGCCAATACTAAAACTTAAAAGTTACAGAGTAAAAATTAATGTGTATTTATTGAGCTATAATTGGGCCATATATGACCACGAGAGCCTTGTTAGAATCACATGACCCGATGCACAGGTATAGACTAGAAGCAGAACTATTCGAAAACTATAATGGCATCGCGGGCCAATACTAAAACTTAAAAGTTACAGAGTAAAAATTAATGTGTATTTATTGAGCTATAATTGGGCCATATATGACCACGAGAGCCTTGTTAGAGTCGCATGACCCGAAGCACAGGTATAGATTAGGACCAGAACTATTCGAAAAATATAATGACTTCTATAAAAATATAATGACTTCTATAAAAATATAATGACGTATATCGCGATAGCTTATTTTATAGCGTGATAGTTTAAAAGTGTTGCCAGCGTTGGAATAAAAAATTTTGGGATAAAATATTGGGCCAACTTCATATAGCTAATAAAAACTGGTTTCGGAATAGTTCAGGATAATATGTATGTTCTCCAAATATGTTTCAATGCTTGTACCCATTTCAGTTTTAGTATTAGGAAATATGATCACATTTCTCCTTTTGAATTTGATTCTTGGCTGTAGTTTAGTTGACTTGTACGAACTTTGTGTTTGTCTTTTTATTGTTAAGCTTCTCAGAACTAAGCATCCCTATTTATTTAATAAGTTGCTGATCAGTAGGTCTCATTGTGCAGATCTTTAAATATATCTTTTTCTTTTAGGAGTATTTCTCTTTGGAATTCTATTCTATTATGTTAAGAGATAGCGTGTTATTTAGCGTGGCGCGCTTGAATGTAGTACTTTTTTTATAATAATATTTTTGTATTATGAAATTTTCGGTTATTCTGGATAATAACCAGATAGTGTTTTTAATCAAGGTGAGGTTGCCAAGATTTTGGAGGTTTGGTTTCGAACTAATGAAACATTGAATTTTTTGTATTCAAAAATTCGGTCGTCTCATCAGACTGCAGTGACCAAACTACAAAAATTTTGAAAATATTTTATCTTAGTTAATACTTCATCTTTAGGATAATCACAATGCCTTAGCGAATTTTAATGATTCGCTACGCAATTCCCAACCCCTTCGTAACCTTGAATTTTATTGTATTTAACGCATACATGCGATTTCTATATGTAATTTCATATAGAAATCGCATGTATGCGTTAAATACAATAAAATTCGAGGTTACGAAGGGGTTGGGAATTGCGTAGCGAATCATTAAAATTCTCACCTTGATTTTTGTATTAATTTGTATTATTTTTGTACGTAGTCTGTAAGTATTCACTGCTTGCAGTATCCTCTGTAACAAATGAGCTTGAGCTCAATACCATTGAATGTATACAGAAGCGACATAACTCCATTTTGTATGGATTTCTTTCGACTCGAATATTTGAGCTTCTACATCAAAATAGGAGGGGTAAAAATAGTTTAGATAGGTAGATAATAGATAGCGCTAGTAGTTTTCAAAAAATTAAAATCGATTATAAAATCTTCGCCGTGTACAACCCAAATTTCCTCTCAATTGGCTCTCTGAATTTCAAAAGTCATTTTAACTTTGGTTGCATACAACCGTATTCCTTTTATTGGTAAAATTACGAAATTGCTATTTAAATCTGATGAGACCATGAGTAATACGCAATTACTATTTAATGACAACTTCGAATCAACCTGTAAGCTTCATTTTTAAATTATATGCATATTATAAAGGAAAGTGGCAAAGTTACAACAAATGTTCCAGCACAGTGACAATAATTTATTACAAGGGAATTATTAATATTCTATTATTGTTTTATAAATTTTATTGTTTTTAAATGCTGTAGGTATTGGTAGGTTGGTTTGTAGGTATAGCATTTAATTTATTTCAAAATGTAAAACCAAGAAACTATGTAAAACGCCAAATTTTTCGAGAAATAAGACCTAAATTAAAAACTTAGCCTACACAACCTACTTCAAGAGTAATTAACATATGTGTGTGTCTTCTGAAACTACTTTTGTTTACCGCACTGTATCAGAAAATATTGAAAATGGTCTTAATGTAATAATATGAAATTGATGTAATTTAAGTGGTATTTAAATAAAGCTCTAATGATACCCTAATAATTTTATATTACACTTTAAACGGAAAATCAACCTAAGGACACAAAAAAAAAATAAAGTTTGCTTCTAATCTTAATGTTCTCCATATTAATACAAGCTATGCAGTTTTTGGTCTTCTTTTAGAAATATTTCATTTTACTCGATTTTCATTTCTTTTATAAACGAGTCGTAAAATTTTTTTGTAAAATAAATTAAATTATAAAAGCGAAAATTATTTTGTTGTTGTTCCCAATTAAATAAAGCTTTTAAGTTTATTTTGTTTTTTTCTCTTCGAGTAAACATAATACGAAACCAAATTAAACAACAAGCGAAATATTAATAAAATGAAAAATTAGATCACATTCTTTTCGTTTTTATAAAATTTTATTTTTTGTGTTCTTCAATATACAAAATTTATAACTTTAAAGTATTTTTCCTACAATTTGATATTTATAATTTTAACAAACCATTAACTTTATTCATTGTTGCGGTATATTATATTTAAAATAAATAGCGGAATAATAGGAAGCGAAATATTCCTTGAAGCTATCCGAGACTTTCAAATAGAATTTTTAAAACCTAATTTTGGAACAAGGGTTTGAGAGAGGCACATCCAATTTGAGTTTACATACACTACATTAAAAACAACTTTATGTTACACCTTATTTTTTTCAATAAATTCATATATTTTCTTTACACAACAACATTAGTATTCGATTTTTTTCTATTTATTAACTAATAATACATGCATTTAAAAAAAAATAAAAATTAATCCACCAAAGAGTGTCAAAGATAAAACATGCATAAAAAACATACAGTTCATAGTATTATTAATAATAATTACAACCAACTACTAATTCATCACTCTTCTAGGCTGTTCTAATATTGTTATTTTGTTTTCATTAAGTTTTTAAGTGCTGTGGTAAGTTTTGTTATTATTGCTACAATGGCTACATTTTATGAAGAATACGCTGACACTTTGGTGGCATATGGAAGCGCCAATTGCGTCGCGATGATTACCCACATCTTCCAAAATACTTATCGTCACTTACGCGAGACCGGTAATTTAAATTTTAATGAACCAAGAGGGGTTATAACGCCACATAATGTTGCTGTCGATGAACAGGTTCTAGCACTGTTTGAAGAGGAACCAACTAGAAGCATAAGAAATGTAGCTGCATCACTCGGGATTTCCTTCTGGAAAGTGTGGAGCATACTTCGTCAAAACAACAAACATCCTTTCCATTACACTCCAGTGCAAGGTCTGGACAATCATGACTTTGACAAACGTGTCCAGTTTTGTCGTCTTTTATTGCACACAGATGTGGATGATCCCTACCTCTTGAAAAGTATTCTGCGGACAGATGAGTCCAAATTTACTAAAGAGGGAATTCTTAATTTAGACAACCTTCATTCCAAAGAAGATTTAGTGTCAATGTTTTGGCGGGAGTAATTGGAAATCATGTGATAGAACCACACTCTTACCTGAGCATCTTAACGGGAATAATTACCTTGAGTTTTTACATAAAGGAACATTACAAAATGACTCAATTATAACCAACCTATTGTTTTTCAAAATGACGGTTGTCCTGCACACTTGAGATTAATTGTCAGAGAGCACCTAAATGACGTATTCCCCAATTCATGGATTGGGAAGGATGGCCCTATTCTATGGACTTCACGTTCTCTAGACCTATGTTAGGTTATGTTTCACTGGTTTACACTTAGGCCATTTTTGGCCCATTGTGATACCACGCATTCATGCTTCATCATTAACCCATTCACCTATTCACCTACTCACACAACTACAGTATACCACCTGCACATTGCAAGCTCCATGTCAACCTGTACATTGACATGGACGGTGGGTCGGCGCTGAATTCTGCACTCCATCAGAGGGTCTTAGTTGTGTTTATTAACATCGCCGATTGTAATCGATGATGAAAATTCGATTTGCATCTTGCCTCTGATGGGATTCGAACCCAGTACCTCCCGGTCCAAGTACCGAAGCTTCAACCACTGCACCACTTGTCCTCAGACCTAACTCCGTTAGATTTTTACGTCTGGGGACGAGTCAAAACTCCGGTATACGTCACGGAAGTTTTTTTTTTTTTAATAAGGAAAGTATTAATCATCCAGTGGATTTAATTTACTTTTAAGGTCAATTAATACTCCCCTTTTCATTCACGCACACACCCACCCATTCACCTATTCACATAATTACAGTATACCACCTGAACGTTGCAAGCTCCATGTCAACCTGCATGAACGGTGGGTCGGCGTTGAATTCTGCACTCCAACAGAGGGTCTTAGTTGTGTTTATTATCATCACCGATCGTAATCGATGAAGAAAATTCGCTTTACATCTTGCCTCTGGTGGGATTCCAACCCAGTACCTCCTGGTCCAAATGCCGAAGCTTTAACCACTGCGCCACTTGTACGGTAAGTTCCATCAAGGGATGATTTAGTCCAACGCATTGAAGCTTTCGTCAAAATTAAAGATGAAATGCGTTTACGCATCAAGAGTTAATTTTTTTAGACCTATTAATTTTCACTTGATATATGATTGTAATAACATAAATAAATAATAATTTTGAATGTTTTGTGTATTAAAACTGAAATATAATTATTTTTCATTGTTATTTATTATTTTATTTAGGTTTACTATCTAAGATGTATGCGACCCATCAAAATTTTTATAAAAAAAATTTCTACACCACTGACAGCTGCGCAGAACAGTTAAAAAATTTTTTTTTTTAAGATCTGAATATTACTATACCTACATATAAATATAAGTGAATAGATAAAGATAAGTGACAGATTTTACTTCGGAAGAGTGAGGTACTAGTTGTTGGTTGTTGTAACCTACTTAGTGTATGTTATTTAATTTAAGTAAAAACAAGTTTTTTACCACGAATATTGAATATCAGGCTGATGTATCCCGATACATAAATTTTGTGATATAGTAAATTGTTTAAAAGGGATTTTATGGCATATTGCATATCGTTGGAAAGAGGATAGACTAGAAAATTTAATAAAAGAGTTCGAAGATCACGATCACTTTTAGTTTTTTTTATTGCAATGTAAAGTTGAGTTTTAAGTTTTCTTTTACCGTTTACAAACAATTTAAGAGTAAATAAAAAGGAACGTAGATGTTATTTGGGAGGAATTTTGAATTTGATAGAACCATACAACAGTAAACGTAAGAGCTAATACTAAATTTGGAACCTATACCAATTATTTAAAAAAAAATACAACTTGAATGCTAAATATTGTGATTTTTCAACATAAACATTAAAAAGTTAAAATAAAAAAAAACCGTGGGGCCAGAAATGAGTTATTGAGGTTTAAGTGATGTAAAATGACCCATCATTTCAGCCAATACAATTTGGCAAACGATGCACCAAACACCCTATATATTTTTATCGTATTTCAAAATCATTAAATGATGAAAAATGATGAGTAAAGTAAAATTATAAATTGAAGTTGAATGTATTACTTATGCAGAATAGGCAATAAACTGATTAAATATTTTGTGTATGATTGAGTAATAATTTTGGTATATAAAGACTGAAAATTGAATCATTGGCCGAATACAAGGAATATTTTACGAGTGAACTATACCGAGATGATTCCACACTCATACCAGAGGGAAATATAGAAGACCACCTGCGCCAGTCATTAGTATTTGCACCCGAGAAGAGAAAAATCTCCATATAGGAATGCCGGGATAGAACAAAGAAAGAACCAGCAAAAATTCCAGAACTATCAATTGAAGCTACAGCCAAAAAAAAGAAAAGGGGCGGAAAAATAAACAGGATCAAAAAACATGAATTATTTCGGATTCTCAATATATGTAGAACCGAAAGACAAGAAAAATATGAAAGATAAGCTAGAAATTTTAGATAGGTTAAAGAAAGATATTGTAAGTAAGAAGAAAATATTAATGAAGAAAAAAAGTAATAAATAAGCCATAAGTTATAAGAATAAATATTTTTAATTGTATAATTGTTTAATGTTAAAAAAATGAGTAATCAACCTGCTACACCGGGAAAAGAGATAATTATAGCTCAAAATACTAATGGAAAGAATAATGAGCAAGAAGATAATTCAAACTTAGAATTACATAAATTAATTTTAATAAATCAAATGATCTTCTTAATAATTTATATAATAATTAGGAAATTAAGAAAATTAATAAAAAGAAAAGTAGAGAAACATGTAAATTTAGAAATAAGTAGCTTGAAAATTCTTTTTGAATATTAGTTAATAAAATTTTATTTTCTCTCAATGTTAGGTTAGGTTTCAGTGGTTGAAACTTAGGCCATTTTTGACCCATTGTGATACCACGCATTCACGCCACATCATTAACCCATTCACCTATTCACCTACTCACACAACTACAGTATACAACCTGCACATTGCAAGCTCCATGTCAACCTGTACATTGACATGGACGGTGGGCCGGCGCTGAATTCTGCACTCCATCAGAGGGTCTTAGTTGTGTTTATTAACATCACCGATTGTAATCGATGATGAAAATTCGATTTGCATCTTGCCTCTGATGGGATTCGAACCCAGTACCTCCTGGTCCAATTGCCGAAGCTTTAACCACTGCGCCACTTGTCCGGTTTCTCTCAATGTTAAATGTATTAAAAATCAAAAACATAAAAAGTGAAGTAGGTGAATTATTAAAAAATTTAAAGAAAAGCCCTAATAGAACATATAGCGATAATTACAAATTCGAAAAACAGAATAACATAGAAGAATACCAAGAAACAATTTTATGTATAATAAAGATTAATCCTGAGTTAAAAAGTTTAAGTAAAGAAATTTTTATTAGTTTATATAAAATACAAAAATACTTAGGCATAATGACAGATTTCGATATATTAGTAGCTATAAAAGTGATACCTGAATTTAATGGTAATCCGGATAAAGTGAATAACTTCATAAACGTGGTGGAATATATTTCGGAAACATTAAAAGAAGGAGAACAAATAAAATTAATCAAAATTGCGATGAAAACCAAGACATCGGAAGTAGTTTAGGCTTATCCTGATACCATCTGTTCGAAGTCCACTGACCTGCTACCTCAAACATCTATATCAACACCTCCATTAGCGATAACCACAGTAACAACATTTGCATCACCACCGGAATCATGGCACTTAAACCCTATACCATCAGTAACCACAACTGCAGCTTCACTAAACTCACATCTTACACATGAACAGCCATATCAGTCAGCATCTGATGAAATAAAAGCTGTAAAACCCCGACGATGGCTCTTCGTCAGTAGAATTGAAAGTTCTGTGACGAAAGAAAAATTCGAAAACTTTCTCAAAATTAAAATGAAACTGGATAACGCCGTGTGTATCAAAATTTCCCTCAACCAGGAAGACGGTTATATGTATGACTATACATCATTCCATGTTAGTTTGCCAGCAAATCAATTTTTGACTGTATTACATTCCACGTTGTGGCCTTCTGAACTACTGGTGAAAGAATTCGAATGGAAACGACGTCGCCATAATTTCCGACTTGGGAGCCCAATCAACAATCATTCTGAAAATGAACTTAAGTTTCCAAAAAATCAATCGAATTTTCGGAATTCAATAAACAACAACCAAATAACTTAAAAACCTCCAAACCGAGCAACTCAGCCTGTAACTTCAATGGCGTTTTTAATATACGTACTATGGATGAGGTTGATGATGTCCTCGTCAAGACAGCGAGAGTTAAAACCATCAAAATGAGAGATGCCGTGTGCGATTCAAATGGAGGCTTATTTTATTTTTCATCTTCTGAAAATTACTCAAAGACTCCAAGACTGAGTAATAAGTGCACATCTAAACACTGCGAAACTCAAACTGATATTGACATCAAATCAACATACAATAAATCAATCATCTCCTCTTTTAAATTTAAACTTATGTTAACAAGAAGCATATGTAACAACCACCATGAAGATTATATAAACGAGTATGAGTTTGTTAAAGATATCCCATCTCAAAAATTCCTGCATGCTGAACCACAGATTGCAACCTGTCTCAAATATCTACCCCGAAATGGACTTATACTACATAACTTCTACATTAAATCAGTTAATGAAGTTAAAAAAGTTTATAAAATTGGAGGTTATTGTGGTTACTCATCAATACGTTATTGTGGTTACTCGTCAATCAAAAACTGATTGCAATGATCTAATCTAAGCTTTAGAAACTTTAACCTCCTACTTGCAACAACGAAAAAATGAGCCTTTCATAATTACCTTGCATGTTAGTCACCATGTCAACAAGCTTCTGTCAGTGTTGGATTATGTTACAAACTCACCATTTAACAACTTCAAATGGATTTTAAATATTCCCTGCAATAAGTCACTTCAGTATGAGAGAATGTTATCTTCCCGTTGGATTACAGGCGATCCCTCGAAGTTCTCATATGGAAACTGTACGGATTTTCCATCTACATCTCCGACTTTTCACAAGGTGTTGTGTGCAGAGTCCAGCTATAAAAATTCGATCATGGAAATAATGTTTTACATGAAACACTCAAACAGCCTAATAAAGAGCCACTTAAAGGATCACTACATTAACAACATAAATCTACTGCCTTTCTCTGCTTCTTCCTTACGACAATTAAACATATTTGTATTTGACAACGCTACCAAACAATATCTTGATGAACCGACCACAAAACATCAGTTTGGTTTCGATGGGATCTGGTGCAACTGTGTGAAGACACAAACACATTTATTAGCCCTAATAGATATATTTTTTGTTCATCGGGTGCGGTAACTATGTTAGATCATCAGACTTACAACCCGTTAAACAATATCTATCTTAAAACAAACATAAAGATGCCGGACATTACAAATATTCAAGGTGTACCTGGATGTGGTAAATCAACCTGGATTATAAACAACCATAATCTGGGCACTGATCTTGTCTTATGTGCTACAAAAGAAGGACTTGCTGATAATAAATTAAAGGTAACATCTCGTTGCGAGCACGAAAACATTGTTTTTAATAACATCAAATTAAACTACAAAACGATTGCCTCGTATCTAATAAACGGTAACCGGATCTACGATACAGTTTTTATCGATGAGAACATGATGGTGCATGCTGGATATATAGGACTTGTGGGTACCAAAAGTAAATGTTCTAAATTATATCTTCTGGGTGATAAAAACCAAATACCATATATTGACAGATTACATCATGTCAATATGCAATTTTCCGATGCAAGTGCTTTCGTAACAAAGACTGAATACTTGAATGTAACGTATAGATGTCCAGCTGATGTTATTTCTGCTCTCAAAGAATACTACCCTAACATCACTAGTATGAACACAGTTGAAACTTCTACCGAATTTATAAACTTGCCACCAACGTTAGCGTCATTACCTGTGTTAGAGAACGCTTTCTATCTAACTTTTACCAGAGCTGATAAACAACTAATCTCCCAGCTTGAGATACCAGAAACCAGTAAAATCTTGACTATCCATGAAGCACAAGGTTTAACCTCATCTAATGTAATATGTATAAGAACCAATTCTCAACCTCTTGAGCTATTCAATGCGGCATGCGGTAGTCATAGTTGCAATCTCTAGACACACACAATCGTTTAAGTATTTTTCACCGGTGGCTAATGAAAGCTCGAACTTATACTATTACTCAAAAAGTAAATCAACCCATAAAGTACAAAAAATGATTGGTCTATGAAAAATGTGCAATTTACTATCAAAACGTAAACAAAATGGCATCAAAAGCATCCAAATTCTACAACTTCGTTTTAAATTCAAACTACCTCATTTATGTAATTTGTGAAACTTCATTAAAACCCGGCATAAGGAGCAGCGAATTTTTTTGGTCATGATTACCTTGTTTATAGATGCGATTGGTCTCCTGAAACTAGTTCAAAGAAATTGGGTGGTGGCGTACTGATAGCAGTACATTCTAAACTATGGAATGCTCCAATAACTTTAGCCCCATCGAGAGTTGAACAAATTGGTCTAAAAATCAAAATCAACCAAACCAACAAACTCGTCAGATTTAGTTCTTGTGCTTGGTGATTTTAATCCTCCAAATATAACTTGGAATTTAACTAAACTGTATTTTACCATGCAATATAACAATAGGTGCGGAATCTTTATTTGTGGACGCCATGCTTGGTTATAATTTGAACCAAATAAACACAATCGCTAATAGTCGTGATAGATTATTGGATCAACGACATTAACACCTTTAAAATTTCTGAATCTATACTACCTTTTATCATAAATGATGTCAATCATAAATCTTTGGATATTGTATTTGACTTAACCAAAATGGCGAGATCAGAACACGTACAACCAATCAAATAGAACTTTAAAAAAACTAACCGTATGGGGCTACAAAGTTACCTTGAATCCATCAACTTGCAAATAACTCTCAATTCCAATGATATTAACGAAAATGTGGAAAAATTTAATGACATTATGCTTCAAGGCTTCGAACTTTATGTACCTATGTGCTGTAAACCACAAAATTCTCATCCCCACTGGTTTGATGATAGACTAGTTAACTTAAAAAATGGGAAGTCGAAAGCGTACGCCAAAATGTTAAAAAGCGGGTTAGAATCGTACAAAACTATGTTTGTACAGCATAGTAACGAATCTGAAATTTATTACAAATCAAAATACAGGTCGTATCTTGATCAAATTCAAGACAAAGTCAAAGTAAATCCAAAACAATTTTGAAAATACTTTGGAATAAACGCGAAATTGAAGGATACCCTGCTAATATGACCTACAACAATACCTGCTCTTCAAACGCCAAAGATATAGCTGACATGTGTGCGTCGTTCTTTCAATCAGTCATAGACCAAGCGTCAACACATCAATAACTCCTCCTATTATTTTTGAGGACAACATTTTATCGGCTTTAAGGGGGTTCGGAGATGGTTGCGGTCTTGACGATTCCCTCTTCTATTCTGAAGGAGTACGCTGAAATTTTAATAATTCCATTATGCTATCTATTCAATCATTCCTAAAGCACCGGCGTGTTTCACGAAAAATGGAAAATTTCAAAAATTACTCCAATTTTTACAGAGGAATATCAACTACATCATCAATTCCAAAATTATTTGGAACAGACATGTTTGCAGCATTTTTCCAATCAGTCATAGCCCTTGTGATAATATGGAATACAATGATAAAATTGGCAACAACAATACTTCTATTATTCCACCTGTCATACATGAAGAGAATGTTATATAAGTCTTAAAGGAATTTGGAGATGGATGTGGACCGGATGATATACCTGCCTTTATATTAAAAAGGTTTGCGAGTAGCTTCACAAATCCACTCTGCAAACTTTTCAACCAATCGATAACTACAGCCGTATTTCCTGATAAATGGAAAATATCGAAAATAACACCTATCTTTACAACATACCATTTTACGAAAATGTGGCTCGCTTACCTCCTTACTCTCGAAGGTGCAAAGAATATAACATGTGCACGCTTGAAAACAGGCGTTTACTTCTGGATGCCGCTTTTATCGGAAATGTCCTTCTCGGCCACATTGATTCATCCTTCATCCTGGAAAACATATCCATAAATGTCTCAAGCACTCAAGCAGGACTTTGCGTAATCATCAATTTTTGGCGCTCGAACACCACCCAACCAATTATGGCGACAACAATCCCATTAATCGATCAGCAAAATCTTTCAATACCGTAATTGATCAATTTGATTTTAATTTATCAAAAACCAGTTTTAAAAAAAATTAAAATCGTATTTTCTAAATTTTTAATAAGTCCTTTGACAATTTCATATTTGAAGTACAACTGTTTAATTTAAATAATTGTTTTATTTATAATTCTTATTTATTTACAATCTAAAAGTGTGAATAGATGATTTTTTTTTTATTTTCTATTTTTAAATTTTATTTTCTTTTTTGTTTTATATTTTATATTTTACTTTGTTAATTTTGAAATCATAATTGCAATGTACTAAATCGATTTCCTTTAATATTTAAATAAATAACAAAATAAATTATAATTCGCTTATGTTCGATCTCAACTGGAATACTCTGTAACGGTCTGAAATCCATACTATGTTGTGCACATAAAAAGAATTGAAAGATATACCAACTCTTATAAAAGAAAATGTAACTGGTCAAATATTAATGTTCAGTACCAAGGCAAACCAAATACAAATTATTACCAAAATCAAAATTATAATAGGAACATAAGGTATAATAATAAAAACAATACTAAATATCAAAATCCTTCACAGAGTAGAATTTATAGACCAAATTATAATCAAAGATCAAGAAGGATCAATTTTTTTCGTGCCTCTGAAGGTACAGAGCAACAAAACTAATAAATATAACATAATAAATAGTTTTAAGATAAATAATCAAATTATATAGATGTTACAACAGAAGTATCATATAATAATTTAAGATTTTTAATAGACACAGGTGCTGTGTCAATATGTAAAATTATTAATTTAAAATTAAATTCTAGTTATGAAGACAAAAAATATTTAAATTAACTGGTATCTCAAATACAGAAATCTATACTCTAGGGACAAAAACAATAAAATTGGAATTAGTAGGACAAATGACAAAACAGACAGTTCATTTGGTTTCAGCAGACTTTCCAATAGAAACAGATGGAATTTTAGGAAGAGATTTTTCAATAAAACTGATTATGAAACTTTTACAATTACTATTACATGAACGGAACGGACATAACTGTACCAATAAAACAAAAATTCCTACTACCTCGAAATTACTAATTCCGCCTAGAACAGAAATAATAACTGCAATAAAGTTACCAATTGAAGAAGATTCAGTAATTTTAAATAAAGAAATACAACCAGGAATTTTTATAGCAAATACAATTATACCAGCTAAAGGAATAGCACACATAAACATTTTGAACACGAATGAAAAAGAGGTAACTATAAAAGGATTCATACCAGATATAAGACCACTGACACAGTATAACATTGTAAAAATTAAGGCACATGCATTTAAGAATAAGGATTTTATTATATACTTACGATTTAATACTTAGATAAGATAGATAACATAGCCAAAAGTAGTATATTAAAAATTTGTAAAGAATATGCTGACATATTTCACATTGAAGAAGAAAAATTAACTGCAAATAATTTTTATAAACAAAGAATAAATGTATTAGATAACAATCCTGTATATCGAAAACTATCGACTTCCACATGCCCACTTAGATGAAATAAATATCCAAGTAAAAAAATTACAAGATATGGAAATAATTCAATAATAAATCTAAAAGCCATTCTCCATTGGTCATAGTACCAAAGAAAAGCAACACGGATGATAAAAAATTTCGTTTAGTAGTAGACTTTAGACGAGTTAATAAAAAAATTATGGATGACAAACCGGACAAGTGGTGCAGTGGTTAAAGCTTCGGCACTTGGAGCGGGAGGTACTGGGTTCGAATCCCATCAAGAGGCTAGATGCAAATCGAATTTTCATCATCGATTACAATCGGTGATGTTAATAAACACAATTAAGACCCTCTGATGAAGTGCAGAATTCAGCGCCGACCCACCGTCCATGTCAATGTACAGGTTGACTTGGAGCTTGCAATGTGCAGGTGATATACTGTAGTTGTGTGAGTAGGTGAATAGGTGAATGGGTTAATGATGTAGCATGAATGCGTGGTATCAAAATGGGCCAAAAAATGGCCTAAGTGTAAAAACCACTGAAACCTAAAAAAAAAAAACCTAAAGAACCTATGGATGACAAATTCCCACTAACAAGAATATATGATATTTTGGATAAGCTTGGCAGAGCTAAATATTTCTCACAAATTCATTTCATCAAATAGAGTTAGATGAACAATCTAAACCAATAACAGGTTTTTCAACTAACCGTGGACATTTTCAATTCAAACGACTACCTTTTGGATTAAAAATTTCTACAAATAGTTTTCAACGAATGTTGACAATCGCTTTATCAGAACAAGCATTTTTATATGTTGATGATATAATAATATTTGGATGTAGTTTAAATCATCATAATCTAAATCTAATTAAAGTATTCAAGAAACTTCGAGAATACAATTTAAAATTAAACCTATCTAAATGCAATTTTCTAAAAACAGAAGTAGTATATCTATAGGACATCTACTACCACCTGAAGGTATTAAAACAGATCTAAATAAAAAATCAATCATAGAGAAATATCCAACACCACAAAACTCAGACGAAGCAATACGTTTCGTAGCTTTAAACATTTTTAATAAACTTTTACTTAGGTTTATTATATGAGGTGACTACAACGTCAAACATACTGCATGGGGATCTCGAAACATAGCACCAGGAAAAGGAAAAGAACTCATGTGCAATAGAAATGTCAGGTTGTGAATATCACTCAACGCGTGAACCAAACTATTGGCATACAGACATCAACAAAGTTCCTGATTTATTGCCTTTATATCTCGAAAAGAATAGCCTCAAATTACATTGACGTCAAAGCATTGACGACCTTACTTCCAATCACACACCGGTCTTAATGACTCTGAGTCATAAAATTAGCCATAAAAAAGAAAACCAAACCTAACCTTACTAATAAATTTAGTGATTGGGAATTATTAAAAGAGAAACTGGTCAATATAGAATAGAAACTGGACCGCAGTATTTGAAATCGTATTTCTGGAAAATAGTATTCTGCGAATCGAACAACCAAGCAGTGGAATACTTACAGCAAGCACTCGATAAAATCAGCCAGTGGAACAGGGATTGGAAAATCAAGCCTAACGAGCTGTAATCAGTACTTGTAACATACACGTTGCACCGCAAAAATAGCGACATCCATTCATTTTGCAATGGGGTACAAATTCCCCAAACTGAATCTGCTAAATATCTCGGATTGCATCTCAGTTCAAGATTGAACTAGAAATATCATGTTAGATAAAAAGCAGAGCAAATGAAAATAAAACAACGTGAGAAATACTGGCTAATAGGAAAACATTCTAGGCTGAGCATGTACTGTAAACGCCTGATCTACGAATCGATAATTAAACCAATTTGGACGTATGGTATCCAATTCTGGGGTTGTACTAAACAATCAAATCATATAATTATTCAACGTTGTCAAAACAACGAGGAATTACACAAACACATAAATGTTAAATAGATTGATGAAGTGATCCAGGAATTTGCCATCAAACATGAAAGAAGGATACTGCAACATACCAACCGTGAAGCAATACACCCATAACTTCTTGATATAACACAAGAACTGAGACGCCTTAAAAGAATTAAACCGCATGAGCTAGTCATCTAATAAATAAAGGTTCATTATTGGGTGCAGATTATTGATTGCTTGTAAACCCACACTCGCTAAACTTATTAGTTTCAAATAAGTGAGTTATCATCATTAGTAATAAATTATCATGTTATAAGATTATACTATTTAAATAAAAAAACAATAAAAAAAAATCGGTTAGTGCTACTGTTTTACAGGCTAAAAGGCTGTACTACTGTTTTATAAGCTGTTTTGTAGACCAACATTTTATATCCTTCTGAACACAAATAAACAACTGAACAACTGATCTCTAAAATTTTAGTGGCCGTATCGCTCAACTAAGTGGTCCAAACGGGGCAAACTTAAACTCTTAAGTTTTCGCTGGTTGAGGCTTTAATCTGTCAATGGTTTTGCACATTTATGATCGAGCGTAGCAATCTCGCTAGAAATAGGCAAAAGTGCTTGCAAATTACCGGATATGTGCGATTGGAAACAGAGTAAAAATTTCCACAACCAGAAGCAAAAAAATTGATATTCACTCCTACAGATAATCTCAAAAAAAATTTTGAACTAAATTAAAAAACAAAAAAACGCTCGCTGTTTGATATGCCCGCTTATAACCGGCGCTCTGTACTAGAAACATGCTGCGCAACTCGTGGTGTATTTCACCCTTTATTAGGAGTACGTGCAAAAATAATTAGTTTGTAGTAAGAGACATATTTTTCTCTTTGATGGGTAATTGCCGATTTTGTCGGCCTTGATAGCATTGTAAGTTGAGCGCTTGCTATGTAATTCGGGGATCTCGGGTTTAATTCCTGGTGGTTACAAAAAAGTTACGAGTGTCCGTTCTTAATGTGTTATGTGTTACATTGTGCATTGTCTCATATATCTCATGCCATAGTTGTCGGCTTTTCTCCATAAAAAGTACATATTTTAAAATATTATGCAAATTTAATTTTTTAGGTTATATACGAATCTTGTAAAAATTTCTTTCTATTATGTGTGAGGCAGATTATGTTTTATATTATATTTTTTTAAATTAGGGATAATAATAAAACAAGAAGACTTGATTCGTCACAAAAACAATATTTAACATAACTACATAAACATAAATTTACATAATTTTCTTTTAATAATTTTAATTTTTATTCTTTTTAATTTTAATGAGTAAAAAAGCCACACAATTATATTGGTATTTATGTATATTGAATTATTACATTACTTTCTTTCTACTAGCACCAGTTAAGTAATGTGTTATGAGAAATGTAAACAAACTTTAGTTCAAGCTACTAATTTCATTAATAACGTGACACAGATTAAATTCAATTTTTCCTCCACAAATGTGTGTATTCTTATACGAATGCGACCGCTAGCTAGTCAGAGAAACAATGATCTTCAGTCTATAAGGACATATAAAAATACAACAGCATAATACCTACTATTGTAAATAATAAATTTATATACATATTTATGTATATTAAATTATAAATATATGTATAATATATTTATTTAAATAATTTATTGATATAATATTCATATTTCTTTTTGCTAGACCTCGAATTTTTATTATATAGTTTGACACTTTTTAGTAATACTTATTTTAATATCATGTACACTTAACTTGTGATTAATTAGAGTACACTTTTCTGTTATTGAAAAATTCTTAATTTGCAATCCCATTATAAAATACGTATGATTACAACTTATTAGTGAACAATAATTTTTTAAACTTAGTTTATTTTACATTTTAACACTCTACACTATGCTGTTTTAAAAATAAAATCAAACAAAATCAATATTATTTTATTTTGATTTGTTTCTTTATTTTAATTTTAATTTTTTTATTTCATCTGGCAATATTTACATTTTGTCTTTCAGAAATAGAAGAAATCG
Organism: Nephrotoma flavescens; assembly: GCA_932526605.1. Taxonomy (NCBI): domain Eukaryota; kingdom Metazoa; phylum Arthropoda; class Insecta; order Diptera; family Tipulidae; genus Nephrotoma; species Nephrotoma flavescens. Next base: position 163,151,439 of record OW052220.1, on the reverse strand, counting down.
AATTTTTTTAAGAATAAAATAATGAGGTGAATAAATAAGGAAAAGGGTAGTTACATAAATGAGAAATAATCAAATATTTTTCATCGTTCATGTATATATATTTTCATTCAAATAACATCAAAACATAAGATGCTGTGATGATCACGATTATATTTTAATGAAGTGAGCTTTGTGGTTAAAAAAGAAAGGCATATTGCTTTCAATTTCTTGTTTTATCATTTTAATATTAATGAGATGTGTATGTAATATGTTTTCGATTTTTTATTGATTTTATGTTAATTTCGGGTTGTTTAAATTTGATACTGACAACCCTCTTACATCCAGATTCCATTGTAAAACTGTACCAATGTTTTGTCTGGTAAACGTAAACTAACAAACAGTTTGTTTATTGAATATTCAGTCGAACGTGTTTATGTGTTTAAGAAAACCAGTGACTTTTCAGATAATCTTTAAAATAAATTTCGTATAATTTGAGGAATAAACGTATCATCTTTTTCATGTTATCATCATCTTTAAATCTGATATCATCGGTATTCGAGATTTTTTTTTGTTTAAGCGTCACGCTTGAGATGTACGTAAAAATATTTTTGGTTAAAAATAAAATTTTCATTAGATGGATGTTTCTAGCCAGAAATATATGCATGCTCTACAGATCTTAAATTGAAAATTAAAATAAAATGGGGCAGAAGAATATAAATGGAATTTCTCGCTAAATAGCTATATTCTCATCAAGGTCCTTTAATGTATTTTCGGATATTGTTTCTCCAAATGGAAAGTATAATGGCACACATATAATCACGTAACAAAAATTTACAAACACATATTTTGTAATTCATGAGTTTAGACACATAGCTATAACAAATACGAAAGAATATTCAATATTTTAAAATAGTATTACGATTTACGACTGATGGATATTATTTATATTTTTTATTTTTACCAATTTAAATTATGGTTTAAAATTAAAAACGAGTTTTCATGCACCAAGCTTTTGCTTCTCGCAAAATGGTCCCAATATACTTTTGGTATATGTATGTATATTATATAAATTACAGAATAAAGTCGAAGCAAATACCAGTTCAGTAAACAAAAAATATCATGATAAATTACTGTTCAAGAAAAATCCTTTTCAATACTCTATTATCTGGAATCGTTGCCATTTTTTTGAACTGATACTTTATCGTATTCTTAATAAGTTTTACTTTTCTTTCCAGTTCTTGCCAACAAATTAAAAAAATTTCATAGTACCAAAGAGCCGCATTCCAATTATTTGAGAAATGGAAAAACTGATCTTTAGGAATTAATTATTCCATTTATATACACTATATCCAGAACCACAATAGGAACTAATATTGGAATCCAATTTCAACATAGTGAAGTTGATTGTTAAAATAAAAAATGGCCACTTTCCAGAACCGTTATGTTGACTGGTACAGCTGTTTTCTATATTGAAAGTAGTTCAAAAATCACGTGTTTCCAATTTAAAATGATGTACCGGCTAAACTAAGTCTTGTTCTTAAACAAGGTATATATCAATAGAAAGGTGAAACTTTTACCTTTCAAATGGCGATCACGCTTCTTTACGGGTTTGCAGTTGTGCCCTCTACAGGTCAAAACATTTAGCTACATTTATTTCAATACAATCCTTAAAATAACGGTACTTTCATTAAATTCGTCGCTGTAGTTCTATCTTGGCGTAAGCGCCAATATTATAGTTTTGAGAAAATCAATATTAAAGTTTAACTGGTTATATCAGTTGATTTTTTCTACTGAATTCCAAAAATGTTTTATAAACTAGATTAATAATATCATTTTAAACTTGTACAACTTAAAATTTTCCCAATAACTCGCACAGTTTTCCTGGGAAATAGGAAAATTATTTGAAGTTTAGAGTTATTTTAGTGTAAGTCACACACTTATTTTTTTCGGGGGGATATAGAACAAAAATATGGAGTTACACCAATATTGAAAATACAAATTTAATCGAAATATACGAAGACAAATTTGGAGATACACTTTTATTTTATAGGAAAATTAAAACGGACTGAGGGTTCAGATTTGTAAAGGCCAGTTTTGGCAGTTAGTAGATTAGTTTCGCATAAGATCTTTAAAGATAACTTATAAGTATACCTCAGTGCCTTGACCTAAGTAAAGTTTTTAAAATAAAACCAAATATGAATTTATTAAACTTATCTAAAATAAACCTATTATCTTTATTAAGTTTTCCCAAATATTTTGGGTTTAAAATCATAAATCAATATTTAATTCATAAAAAAACACAATTATATCACATTTCATTTCAATTAGTCTTATATAATACGAATTCAATTTTAAGTTAAATAGGTATACCACCATTAATTATTTTTATGTTTTTCCTTATTTCAAATAAATAGAATAAAACTGTCTGTCGGTTTCCGGCATGTAACACAGCATCGAACGAATATCTTTCTTTTTTTCAAGCGACATTTTATAATTATAAATATATGCGCCAACGTTAGGTAGTTTGAAAACTGTACGCTTGGATACATTTTTACGAGTGTCTGACAATTTAATTATACAAGTGGCTAATATCTCCTTGCCATGTTCTTTTCGGTATTTTACTTGGGTCAAATTTGATTGTTCATAAATAAGATTTGCAGTTGACGCAAAAGGCGGAAAAATCAACCCAATCGACGCAGCATTATAATTTTTAAAATCATTACGTCCCATTTGTAAAACTTTGAGTTTTACTTTTGTATAATTCATATTTAACAACTTTCTTATCAAGCCTACTGGGCTATATATTTCGGAATGTCGCATGTATTTTTCGATTGTGCTATGAACGGCATCAATTTCCTGCACTTGCGAGTGTCCAGGTGCGGAGAATTTTTGTTGAATTTCAACAATGTGGGAGTGCTTCTCCATAAACTTTAAAATAGCCAATGTCGTTATCCGGTTGCGATTCTGTGGAATACAAGAATCGGACCAAAGTATTATTTTGTGAACCGTAGGATTATCAGCAATAAATTGTTCCAATATTTTAATTAATGATGATGCCAAGTCGTTGCCTGTTCTTCCACTCATGGCTTCATGCCATATCGCGCAATACGTAACTTTATTTAAACTGGAGTGCGCCGTTAGGTTATATACAGAAAACTTGCGCTTGTAGAAAAAATTAGACACTTCAGCCCGAGGTAAATTAAACACGTTTTGTAGATCATAGCAGATTACTGCTGTTAAGGGGTCTGTTAAATTGCGATCGGCGTTCCTATTTGCTTTTGCCATCTGGTTGTTTTGCTGGTGTACCTCAAAATTTTGTTTTTCGGATGGAGAAGGATTTGTGATGAGATTAAATGCGACACACCGGTCGCATTGGTCTTTTTTTGGCTTAAAAAATGACAAATTAAATTGTTCATTAAAAACTTTTTTATAAATGTTCAGTTTTACTGGGTTGTTTGTATCATTCATGTACAATGAGTACATTCTATTTATTGTCAGTCCAGTTTCTAAATATTGCCTGGTAGAGTTCGCTCTGCAATAGTGTGAATCCATAATAGGAAAACTTTTGATGTGGTCCTTTACTTGGTTAATTTTTTCTTCCGGAATCTTAAATTTAATGTGATTTCCATGTTGTGATGGAGTATGCGTACCCTAAATTCGGTGGATTTCGTTTTGTAGAAATGATATATACGGTTTTGGCTTATATCAAGTGTTTTGAGAAAAAACACTTTGCATACTCTCAATGACACTAACTGCTTTTGAAAATAATACAAGAACGTACCTTGTCTTCTTGAATTAACATTTTTAGTACGTTGACGTCCCTTTGTTACCTTCCGAGTAAATTTAGAAAAAAATCCTAATTTATCACTGGCCGTCAAACTCCAAAATAATTTATGTATTTTTTGTCGATCGTTTTAGTTAAAATTTTCGTTGCATTTAAAACTACAATCATTGGTACATCCATCAGCTAAACAACGAGGTCGTCTTAAACGGCCTTTTGCATCTTCATATTGTTTTCCTTCGTTTTGCAAACATTTGCTTATATTTTTTTTCCATTTTAACGGATCACGACCCTTTTTACGGTATAATTGAGTTTCAAGTATTGCATCAGGTTGGTCATCATTACGACCGGTCTCATCGTTTACAACATTATCAACTAAAATATTAGTGGTAATCGCCACATCTGTTTCTAAACAAAAATCGGTGGTAACGGTCTCACGTACTCCTAATATATCTGTATCGCTTAAAGATTCATTCGGTAGAAAATCAGGATCCAAATCCGAATCATCATAAACACTAATACCAGAAGACGAAGCGCTAAAGCGTATTAATTGGTAAAACAACAATATGTTACGTAAAGTAAATATAACACTGATTAGCTATAAACACAATATATTATGTATATTAACAAACTTACTGTAGTACTTCTGGTTCAATATTACATCGTACGGGTGACGATATTTCGGTGCTTCCCATTTTTGTAAAAAATTAATTTATATATTTTTTCGTTAACGTTTCTTCACGGTGGTTAAAACAAGAATAACTTCTCAAAAATATTACTGCCACTATTTATACTAAAACATCACTCGTGAGCATAAACTAATTGAGAAAACAAATTTAGAAGAGTAGTTACACCATACGAAAAAATAACTACCGGACATAAAACAAAATAGAAGAACTCGATAATATGTGGATAATACATATAAAAATGTTCTATTGCATACAAAAGATTTAATATTTTGGAGATAGAACATTATTGAACGTTGGAAAAATAAACTTTTTGAACTTAAACTAAATTGAACACTCTATAAATGAAAAACTATGGCACTTAGAACAATTTTGCCGATAGATTTGAAAAGAGCCGAAAAAATTACATATAAGTACGTTTAAAACAGAAATTTTGACATATTGGCACTTACACCAAGATAGAACTACAGCGACGAATTGTTTATTCAATAGTTTAACACTATCTAAGGTCTTTCTAAAGTGATACCACTTTTAACGGTACCTTTAGAAAAACCGGAAATATACCAGTGCAAAGCAACCTCTAAAAAAAATTCTCTTTTTACTAGAGTTTCATAATAAAATCGAATAAAAAAGTACTGAAAATCTAGTACTTACAAGACGTTGTACTACCTAAACTAGGTCTTGTACATCTACAAAATATATACCAGTAGAAAGGTTTCACCTTTCGAACGGTAGGTCAAACGGTCAAAAGTTTTTATAGATTGGTAGCTGCGCCCTCTACAGGTCAAAATATTTGGCTACATTCACTCTTAAAATAACGGTACTTTGTTAAAATTGAACAGAAATTGATTATTCAATAATTTAACAATATCCTAGGTCTTTCTAAAGTGATAAGATTGTACTATTTAAATAAAATTTAAAAAAATATAGTTAATATATATTAATTGAATTAAATAAAGAGTGAAATTAAAAAGTGTTGTAAGCCGTTTGTTGGCTCCAAGTACTCTAAAAATTTATGAAAAGTGTATAAACAAAGAAATGAAAATTTATTCACTTGTACAACTTGTTATGTGAACATTTTTTTAAACGTCGGAAAATTGAAACAGATACATTAGCCTGTTCACCATCAAGTTCCGCAGTAACGCCGAAACGTCATCATCTGCAGTAGAATCTGAAATAAATTCCATTTGGAGTGACAGTAAAGAACGCCAAATACAAAAAGCGAGCGTTCTTCAAAAAGTCAATGAGATTTTATCAGATATTGGAATGTCGCCCATATATGCCAGTAAATTAGGAGTTAGACAACCAAATAGCTGCAATAGTACCATCAACATCATCATCTTTGATTCCTGGAATCGGTCCCCTTGTGAATCAATCAATGGACAACGCAATTGTGATAAGATACAGCTGCTGACTACACTGTCGAAGTCACTAACCATACAACAAATTCAACAGGAGTTCAACACAACACAATACTTGGTGCATAAAGCTAATGGACAAGTTGCTTCGTTTAAATTAATGATCCCTGAAGCTGTATTTGATACGTTGCTCTCCCCTGAATCATGGCCCGAAACAACTTATCTTAAAGAATTTGTCGACCTCCGAAATAATAATAATAACATAGCAGAGCCAAAAAACTTAAACGCTTGTCCCTCTACTACCAGAATGTAAGGGGACTTAGGACTAAATCTCACGCCGTTTTTTCAGCAGTTCAAAGACTTCCATTTGATATTTTTGCACTCGCAGAGACTAACTTGAACAGTGATTTCAACAGTAACGAGTTTTTTTCCTCGGATTTCAACGTCTTCCGCAAAGATGGTTTTTACTGCCCTGACACAAATTTAACAGGCAGAGGGGTTCTTATTGCAGTGCACATCAATTTTGATAGTACAATTGTTACCATTCCCAACACTGCTAGTATCGAGTTAATATGCGTCAAAATAAAGAATAATAAAAGTAATGTTTTTTTTTATGTTGCTATATTCGAACACTTAGCCAAGTCGTAATCTATCAGCTTCTTACTAACGCTGTTGACTTCATCTTTGACCTGATGGATACTCAAGATGACATCTTTGTCGTGGGTGATTTTAATCTCCCCGGTCTGAAATGGGACTATTCAGACGATAACAGTCATTTTGTTGCGTCGAATGTACTAACCTCCAAAGAAGCTTTATTTACTGATAATATGTTGAACTCTGGATTATTTCAGATCAGCAACGTTAAGAACAGTTTGAACAGACAGCTCGATTTGGTATTTTCATCTGGTACCAACAATAGCGTCGAATCGGAAACCAATCTCATCCTTTGTGCCATAGATGTATACCACCCTCCCATTTTAATTACATTTTGTCTGAAGCAAGGCAGTTTTAATGTCGAAACTCCGCCATGTTTTAATTTTCGTAAGGCCGACTTTGTGAAGCTCAATGATTTATTGTCAAACATCAACTTTGACACCATTTTGAATGATAATAATGACATAGAAACACAAACTGTAAATTTTTATTCTGTAGTTTTTGATTGTTTTGAACAATCCATTCCGTATACTCGCATACTCGCCGTATACTGTATCGCCATCACCTCCTTGGTATAATAGCGAATTACGAGCATTACGCAACCGTAGAAACAAACTTTGGCAAAGATTTCTAAGAACTAAATCGGACTCTGATCACTCTAACTATTTGATTAGTTATAATGATTTCAGTAGTTTATCAGACGAACTTTATGGGGAATTACATCAGACTCATGCAATCTAATATTATCGCTGATCCTAGGAGTTTCTGGCGGTTTTTTTTAATTTGAAGAAAAAATCCGACGGATACCCTCCCACCCTGAAGTATAAAGATCATTCCTCTAATGATTCTAAAATCATAACAAATCATTTTGCTAACTTTTTCAGCCTGGCTTTTGCAAACAGTGATTTTGAACCCGATGTAGATTACTTTATACACATGGATAACTGTGTTCAAACAACACTAACTTCCATTCAAATCGATTACGAATCCGTGGTACAAAAGATTTCCAAACTTAAAGATGATTTTTCACCTGGTCCTGACGGTCTATCATCCATCGTCCTAAAAAACTGCAGTGATATTCTTGTTCAGCTGCTGACGGCACTTTTCCAAAAGTCGCTTTCACTTGGAATTTTCCCATCTATTTGGAAAAGTTCCTTTATAGTTCCGTTCCATAAGAACGGCTCCAAATCAGACATTTGTAATTACAGGCCGATTGCAAAGTTATCTTGTATTCCCAAGCTGTTTGAAAGTATTATATATGATTCATTGTACTTTTATTGTAAACCGTTGTTTTCCGACAATCAGCATGGTTTTCTCAAAGCTCGCTCCACGACCACAAACCTTGTGGAATTCACTTCACAAACATTAAACATGATTGAAGCAGGGAATGAGGTCGATGTTATCTTGACCGATTTCAGCAAGGCGTTTGACAGGATTTCCCATAAAGTTATTTTATTTAAGCTCAGGGCTCTTGGCTTTCCCCCACAATTTCTCCGTTGGGTGGGCTCTTATCTTAAAGACCGTATTTATCAAGTTCTGTTTAGGTCATCAGTGCCCCAAGGCAGCCATCTGGGGAAGATTTTTTTCATTCTATCTATTAACGACGTTGCATGTTTAATTAAAAATTCAACTATATCTATATACGCCGATGACATGAAGAGTTACAAACGGATTTCAAACACCATCGATAGGATCCTATTACAATCCGACCTCAATACATTTTCCGTATGGTGTGTAAAGAACAACCTTGAGCTGAACGTGGGTAAATGCCAGACAGTCACCTACTCTCGGAAGCGTGCACAGACCACTTCTCGTGACTATTATATTAACAACGATGCCGTTACCAGAGCTAGTTCTGTTCGTGATCTGGGGTCGTTTGTGACAGCGAATTGAACTTCAGAAATTACGTCGATCGCATTGTCAATCAAGGTAACGCTGCGCTCGGTTTCATTAAGCGTTGGTCGAAAGAATTCAACGATCCTTATGTTACGAAGGCTCTCTGTTTAACATTCGTTCGTCCCCTGCTCGAGTATAATTGCCAGGTGTGATCGCCTTATCATGTGGTTCACATAAAAAGGATTGAAGCAGTTCAGCGTAGATTTCTTCGCTTTGCTTTACGCGGGCTACCGTGGGTGGACATGTTTCACCTGCCTCCATACCTAGATCACCTCAAGCTAATTGATTTACAACCACTTTGTAGGCGCAGGGTTGTTGCAGACGTGGTTTTTATTCATCAATTGCTAACCGGCAGTATCGACTCTCCTTTCCTCTTAGGAAAAATCAATCTAAATTTTAATTCACGAGCCTTGAGATCGGTACCTATGTTTCGAATCGACCATCATAGGACTGACTATAGTAAAAATGAACCTGTATCTAGGATGCTTCACGAGGCTAATCAATACTCCCACTTCGTTGATTTTAATTTGACGAAACGCACTTTAAAACAACTTTTTTATTGAACTTGACTGGTTTGGCCTTTAATGTTTTATAACTTTTATTATATTTTGTTTTGTTACATTTTATTTTGTTTTATTTATCAAATTTTATGAAATTTTATCAGTTGATTGCTATATTTTTCAATTTTAATCTGCTTGTACTAAGCAGACTCAACCTCTGTTCTCCTTCCGTCCGCGACGGGTAACGTTTTGCTTAGCTGTTCACCTAGTTTGCCTCTTAATAATCAGGGCTGGGATGTTCTAACATCACCATGTATCGATAATTTATCGAAGTTTATTTCTCGTTTCTGTAGAATAAAATTTGTCTCTGTTTCATTTTTTATATCATTTACCAGCCTGCTAGTGTTTGTTCAAATTGTTCAAATATATTTAGGCTGTGATAGCAATAGAGAAGAAATAATTGATAAACGAAACAAAAGTCAAATTAATTCTAGCTGAAAGAGACGTAGACTTCGATAAAATATCGATACATGGTGATGTTAGAACATCCCAGCCCAGATTTGATTTTTATCCTAATACAAATTTTCCCGCTTGCTAATTTTCTTTAATTTCACAGGTTAAGCAGTCCGATATCCATGTTTATAATCACTGGAATTTTACTCAAAAAAATAATAATAATTCAGATGGCGACTTCCCGCGCGCGGTTGGGAGGAGTAATAGGTCGTTAGGAATTATTATTATTATTATTAATAAATTCAGAAAACGAACGGCCGACTTGGTCTTTATGTACCTGGTTATTGTTGATTTTTGAATGGAAAACGGTATTTGGCGATTGAAAAACAATCAAGAGATTTAAGTTTTTGCTTGCGGGCAGGCAGTCGAGTTTGGACCGTGGTTAAGTCAATAAGATTGATTTCCTGATGAATCATGACAATAAATTTAAACAAAAAAAAAATGTCGAAATATTGTTCGCGTTGAATATAAATCAGAAGTATGCTAGTTTCTTTGTACTCAAAAATTTAAAAAGTGAATACTAAATGAACACAATATAAATAATTAAAAATGTAAAATCTATTAATAAATAACTGTAATAAAAATAAATATAAATAAATTAAAATATAATAATGTATGTACAGTTTAAAAAGTGAACTCTGAAGTGACCTTAAACGAAAATTAAAAATGTGCTTCGAAACTAACGGTAAAATTCCAGTTGAAAAAGCAAGTTTCTATAAATTTGAAACGACTAATTTAAAAATCTTAAAGAATGCAATTTTAATAAATTTACATTTACTTGTGAAATTATATAAAATTAAAAATAAAATATTACTAAACAAACTATTTAAAAAGTGCATCATAATTTAAATGAAAACTGTGTCAAGAAGATTGTGTCATTTATCAAAGTATAAATGTATAATAAATACTCTTCGAACCAATTAAAATTATAACACAATAAAAAAAATACAACAATCGTGCAAAACGATATAGAACGGTTATCGTATACCGCAAATTATTACGGCGAAAATTAATTAATATTGGATTACTCTATAATATAAGGTCATACATTAATATTTTTTTTATTATTAATAATTCTAATTTTTTTTCTAATCTTTTAATTTAATTAAAAATATATATTTTTAAACCATATTTCATTATTTTATATTACATATATTATATGATTATTTTTGGTGTAGGGCTTAGTAGGTTTAGCTGCAATCAATGAAAGTTATGAAATAATTTTGTTTTTATTATAAAACATTTCATTTTCAATTATCGGTAATAAATTAGTCTAATATAATCATTAGAATGATCTACTTTAGTGTAAATATTTTTGATTTATTCGTGTTCCTTGTAATAATGAATTTCAATTTTAAAGCATGAATTAGAATGTAATACAATAAGAGAAATGTGTTGGTGGCAGGATTGAAACAGGTAAGCTGAGGTGATTGATGATGATGGTGATTTAGTTTGTTTCGTTCAAATAAATTGCGGTCTAGTACAGTGTTGTATAAACTGTTGGAAACCCCACGACCACCCTGAAGTCTAGTTGGCTATAATTGTCCGCCTAACAGTCCCTGTACAACTAAATTGTTTGTGTATAAGTAAGTGTCGATTATCATATTCGTTTGTCACACAGATAGTGACGCTAAATGGAAGAATTTCCTACGATTTGTGAATTAAATTCGAGAGTGCTGAAATATACCAATATACAGAACAATCACAATAACACCATTACAATTGCTAAAACCAAAGTAAAATATATAATAAAATTCGTGAATGCGAAAAGTTAGTTGTTAAAAATAGAATATAGATGGAAATGTGAAAGAATCAAATTTCGTACGCTATGCAGTAATTCGCTAGTAGTACAACTACATGGTATGTTCTATATATATAGACAATATTCCAATGTAATAATACAACATCAGTCGTCGCGACCTGATGAGAAGACTGATTTTTTCAAATCAATAGTCTCATTTGTTCGAAACTGATTGTTGTGATTCTTACACATTAGCCATCTATAATTCAAAAAATTCAAATTTATCCGCGATCCAGCGTTAAAGGAAAGAAAGTATGGGGTGGTTGGGAAGTTGATTGTGTATAAGTAAATGTCGATTATCATATTCGTTTGTCACACAGATAGTGACGCTAAATGGAAGAATTTCCTACGATTTGTGAATTAAATTCGAGAGTGCTGAAATATACCAATATACAGAACAATCACAATAACACCATTACAATTGCTAAAACCAAAGTAAAATATATAATAAAATTCGTGAATGCGAAAAGTTAGTTGTTAAAAATAGAATATAGATGGAAATGTGAAAGAATCAAATTTCGTACGCTATGCAGTAATTCGCTAGTAGTACAACTACATGGTATGTTCTATATATATAGACAATATTCCAATGTAATAATACAACATCAGTCGTCGCGACCTGATGAGAAGACTGATTTTTTCAAATCAATAGTCTCATTTGTTCGAAACTGATTGTTGTGATTCTTACACATTAGCCATCTATAATTCAAAAAATTTAAATTGTTTTGTTGTGAACACATTAGGTGATGTGACATGTCATTTAGCGGTGACTCATTTGACATGGTACCTTGCAGTGTGTTCGTAACAAAATGCATCACCATTTTCAACAAACTCTTAAATTTTTGACCGACTGTATCTTATGCAACAACAACAACAAAAATAATAGAGTTCTACAATATTTTTATAAATACTACTACACATTCAAAACATAAAAATCACAAAATTAAAACATGACTTCCAAATATTTTTGATTCCACGAATTTTTCACTATATACAGTATGTTTAACAAGAGCGTGTACGGCATAACTATAGGCACAAATATGGGCGTTTTTATTTATATTTTGATAAAATACTAAAATAATTATTTATATTTTGATATATTAATAGTGTACATAATTCAATGAACGACCTTACATGTATGTTTTTGTTTTATATAAATTTACATTGGAGCAAACACAAAACAAAATTTTTGAAAATGTAATTTTAAAAAAGCTGAAATTAAAAAGGTGGACTTAAGGTATGAAAAAATGGGACCATTTTTAAGTCATACTTTTAACAAATATTCTGACTTGACAAAGGTGTTTTACAAAAACAAATTTAATTTCAAAATGACACAAGAAATGCATATTTTATGTCATTTTACAAACATTTAAATTTTTTACTTCACTTTCAAAACGACTTAAAAAGGCATATTTTATTTCACATTATAAACATAAAATTTACATTTGTTTTTAATACGCATAGAAATGCATGCGTAATTTCACGTTTTTAAGAAAATGCTTTCTTGTTCTTTTTGTTACAGTTTTTTGTTGTATTGCAGAGAAAGATAAAAAACATGCATTTCATAAATTTCATTTGTGAATTATTATTTGTGTATTAATTATGAATTAAAATTTGCATTATTTAATTCATTTTGAAATTGGCAATTGTTTTTTGCACATTTTCACTAACGAATGCATTAGTTGAAAATTTTTAATTTTCATTTTACAGTTAAAGCCCGATTATCCAGCATCCAATTAAACGGAACACTCAGTTAACCGGAATTTTTAATTTTTAACATTTTTTTTGCATTTTTCTCTTTCTTTTCTCTTTCATATGCGTTTGTTAATTTATTTTGAAATTTGCATTTGTTTCTAGAAAATTTTTGAAAGCATTAGTTGAAAATTTAGAAAGGCTTAAATTTTCATATTACAGTAAAATCTCGATTATCCGGCATCCAAATAACTGGAACACTCAGCTAACCGGAAATTTAATTTTTAGTATTTTTTTTTGTATTTTTCTCTTTCTTTTCTCTTTCATATGCATTTTTTAAATTCATATTGAAATTTACAATTGTTTTTTGAATTTTCAGTTTTTTGACATTTTCATTAATGAAAGCATTAGTTGAAAATTTTCAATGGCTTTCATTTTCATAAAACAGTAAAAGCCCAATTATCTGGCATCCAATTAACCGGAACACTCAGTAAACCGGAATTTAAACCTTTTGGATTTTTTTTTTTGCTTTTTCTCTTTCAGAAGGAAAATTATTTTGTTTATTATTCGGGGTTTCATAGAAAATATACTTTCCTTTACTTTTTTCTGTTTTATGCATTCTTCTATTTGAATTGAATGTGTAAATTCGTACCCCAAATAGGGTTAGGGAAATATTGAATATATGTATTATAAATAATGGGTACTCGTATACATAATATGTATGTATTATTATTTACAATAAATTCAATTAGCTGATGTATAAAAAACTGGTTTTTGTTACATAATTTGCAAATAATAAATAAACGAGAATCCTAAAAAGTAATGAAATGCGAAATTCTCGTAAAATTTCTAGTTTTAATGAAACATTCAATTATCCGAAATTTTCGATTATACGGAATGCTCTCATCCCCAAGAATTCCGGATAACAGGGCTTTTACTGTAATATACACTAGAGTAAAAACCCTGTTATCCGGAATTTTTGGGTATGAGAGCATTCCGGGAAATCGAAATTTCCGGATAATTGAATGTTTTAAAGAAACATGACTAGAAATTTTACAAGAAATTCGCTTGATTTCATTATTTTTAGGATTCTCGTTTATTTATTTTATTTAAGAAATACATACATACATATTATGTATACGATTACACCCATACGAGTACCGAAAATTTAATAATATGTACATATATTCAATATTTTACTAACCTAACTATGTAATACGACTTTACACATTCAATTCAAATAGAATAATGCATAAAACAGAAAAAAATTAAAGGAAAGTATATTTTCTATGAATCCCGGAAAAATAAAATAATAAAAATATCCCTTGCGAAAAAGAAAGAAGGAAGAAAAAATCCTAAAAGTTAAAATTCCAGTTAACTGAGTGTTCCGGTAATTGGATGCCGGATAATCGTACTTTTACTGTAATATGAAAATTAAAACCGTTCACAATTTTCAACTAATGCTTTCATTAATTAAAATGTGTAAAAAAATTGCAAATTTCAAAATGAATTAAAAAATGCATGTGAAAGAGAAAAGAAAGAGAAAAATGCAAAAAAAAATCCTAAAAATTAAATTTCCGGTTAACTGAGTGTTCCGATAAATTGGATGCCGAATAATCCGGCTTTTACTGTAATATAAAAATTAAAGCCATTCAAAATTTTCAACTAATGCTTTCATTAATGAAAATGTGCAAGGAACAATTGTAAATTTCAAAATAAATTAAAAAATGCATATGAAAGAGAAATGAAAGAGAAAAATGCAAAAAAATGTTAAAAATTAAAAATTCCGGCTAACTGAGTGTTCCGGTTAATTGGATGCCGTATAATCGGGCTTTTACTGTAATATGAAAATTAAAGCTATTCAAAATTTTCAACTAATGGTTTCATTAGTGAAAATGCGCAAGGAACAATTGCAAATTTCAAAATGAATTAAAAAATGCATATGAAGCAAAAAACAATCCTACAAATTAAAGTTCCGGTTAACTGAGTGTTCCGGTTAATTGGATGCCAGATAATAGGGCTTTTACTGTAAAATGAAAATTAAAAATTTTCAACTAATGCTTTCATTAATGAAAATGTGCAAAAAACAATTGCAAATTTTAAAATGTAAAAATATTCCTTAAATTTAAAATTCCGGTTAACTGAATGTTCCGGTTAATTGGATAACTAAGGATAAGATAATCGGGATAAAGATAAAGATAATAAATAAATAAAGGATAAAGATAATCGGGCTTTTAGTGTTATACATTTTTACATTTTATTTCGACTTAAATGCACATTTTATTTCAATTTCATTTATAAACACACTTCTTAAATCATTTTCAGGATCGCCATTATGGATGTACTTCTCTTTGCTTACCATATTGAATTTTTCAAATTCGAAGCTTGTTAAATTCATAGTACTCTTTACTAGCCCTTATCGTGAAATCTTATATCGATATCTAACAGATCACGTAATTTATTGCGCATAGTGATACTGTCTAAGAAGTATCACTATGCGCTCTTAACAAAAAATTAGAACTTTTTTATTATTGTTTATTAGTAAAAAGAACCGATTTTTTTATTTTAAAAAAATTGGATAAGTTAATAAGTAGACTTTAATCGTATCTTATATTTTGGTTGACTAATTCTATTATAAATTTATTATTTATTTTAAAAGATTGTTTTATGTATAATAAATAATTGAATGAACACTCGCATAAATTTCAAGTCAACATATTTTGTTAAAAAATCCATACCGCTAAAAATGATAGCTGTAATATGTACTCGATGTGTAAAATGCTCGAGTATATGTAAAAAGTACTCGAGATTATAAAAAAATTCTTAATAAAGATCTTACCTGTCTACTGATATGCAACAAAGATGTAAAATACTTGCTGTTGAAAAATAAACATCTAAACTATTCCACACATCGCACATAAATGGTCCGAATAACCACCTGTAAGTAAAAATTAATTTTTTTTCAATTAATTAAGGTAAGACAATAAGTTACGCTTAAGTTAAACTATTTCCGACACAAAAACGATTTGGCAAATGATATTAAATTTTTTTCGTTCATTTTTTTAGTTCATTCACAACTTTTTACAAGTCAACCACAATTTTTTGTACTTCATTGTCAATTTTTTCTAAATCACCCTTAATTTTTTGCAAAAAAAAACCGTGTATTTTCAAAGTAACTTCAATTAAATGTAGAGTAAATTCAAATATTTTTAACACAAATCCAAGTTTTAATATTTAACGGGAATGGGGTTTTTAAATGATTTTTGGAAAAAATTCTGGAATATGACCACCTGGGAGGCAATTTAATTTGAAGGAACTCGCCATATTCCAATTCCAGAACTTTTGCATAAAACATTAAAGAATCCCATTTTTATCCAATATACAAAATCTCATCATTATAAGTTAAGAGATGGCCGAGCTCTGTTCCAGGTGGCCATATTCCAGAACTTCTTCCAAAAATCATTTGAGAATCCCATTTCCATCCACCATACAAATAACATCAAAATCTTTTAAGAAATTACCGAGTTCCACCTCAGGTGGCCATATTCTAGATCTTCTTCCTAATATCATTTAAGAACCCCATTTCCATCCAACATACAAAAACCCATCAATATAGGTTGAGAAATGACTGAGTTCCATCCCAGGTGGCCATATTCCAGAACTTCTTCCAAAAATTATTTAAGAATCTCATTTCCATCCAACATACCCAATCCCATCCTAAATTTTTGAACTTGGCGTATTAAAACTTGAATTTGTGTTAAAAATATTTGAATTTACTCTACATTTAATTGAAGTAACTTTGAAAAAACACGAATTTTCTTTGCGAAAAATTGAGGTTTATTTAGAAAAAATTGACAATGAATAGTATACAAAACTGTGGTTGACTTGTAAAAAGTAGTGAATGAACTAAAAAAATTGAATATAAGTGCAAAACCTATATACATACAATAGTATAAGTTTCAGTTTTCCTTTATTTATATGATATGTAGTAAAATAATAGATAATAGATCAGATTTACCATTCACTATATAGCCGAAGTTCGACAAAATGGTTTCGAAATTATGTATGAGTATTTTCTAAAGCCCAGGCGGATTGATTGTTTTCAAAGAAACTTCATGCATGACCTTTTCCGTAAATTGAGGGAGCTCAGTTAAATTTAGAGAAAATAGGCTAAGGTTATTTTGCAAAATTTTGGCGTAAAGGACGATTTAAAAATGTTTTAAATGTTTGACGATTTAAAAATGTTTGTGTTTGAGTCACTAACTAGTGATAAGATAGTGATGTACCCATAGAATTATCTACTATAGAATGTGTGTAAAGATTTCGCCCATATATAATTTGCTATTTCATGTGTCACAAGTCAGATCAGGATGGTTATATAAAAAATGCATATGGCTTACTCATATCTCAAAATAAGAACCCACCAAACCAGTTTTTGTTTTTGTACGAAGTGTCGACTTAATTTTGTTTTTTTTAAATTATCAATTGAAATAAATTAAAATAATAAAAACATTATAAAACAGTTAGTGTTTTATGTAGTATAGCATCATTTGATAATAAAAATTACAAACTTTTAGTAAAATGAAGTGTATTGTGAAGTTGCAAAAAACGCTTTAAAAATTTCAGAAAGGAATATCTAGCCATCAGTAAGTTTATCAAGTGTCTATATAAAATAAAATGTAAATTATATTAAGAAGAAAGTGATTTGTGGTAAATTTATCCTTAATTTAAGTTATAAATCAGAGAAAATTAAGAAAACAATTTTGGTTGCTGCGCCGGCTTGGGGTTCTTGGTTTGTGTTTATAAGTTTTATAACCAGCGCCGTATTTTTTTATTTTAGTTTAATAAAACAAAATTTTAATGTAAACATTTGTTTTTACCTTGCCAAAATATCGAGAATTAAAAAGGAATGATTGAAATCAATTGGCTTGGGTGACCAAGATGTAATTAGTAGAAATGCAATTGTTTGCTCGCTACATTTTGAAAATCACTATTTCATAAAAGTTAATCCAAAGGAGATTGAGATTAAAACAATCGGTCATTTCTACCTTGTTCATTGACGTATCAACGTGTAGATTTAACGTCGATGAAAATAATTAAGAAAATGCATGCCCCCATATTAATCAAACCACAATTCCTTATCATACTGAAGAAAACATGGTTGGATGCTCCGAATACTCTAATTCTAAATTTGTTTCCTAAGATGTTTACCCAACTTCTATAAATGATGTTGACAATATTATTGGGGCTAATTTTGAAGTTTATTCTCATGTTGAAGAAGATCCAATCTATGTGTTGAACTTATTAAGTGATCAAGCAATCAAGTCATTGCATTTAATTAAAAATAATAAAAACCGACTATACATCCTTAGGAAAGGAATGTGAGATAAATAAGCATATTTGTTTTATAATTACTATTTATTATTTACATAATATTATATTTAAATAAAAACGATTAATGTACTTATATTAGAGGAATAACAATGTAATTCAATTTAAATAATTTGCTAATTTTAACTTCATATAACTTCATTGCATTCGGTCGAACAAAATTGCTAAATACGGCCCTCTTGATTTATATGCTTTCTCTTTTACCCTCTGAATTTGACTCACTTGACAGCCGCTTACATTCATTCTAATAATCTAATTCGATTTCGAATCTAATTCGATTCAAACTTGCTCACAAACCCCATCTAATATATTCGCATCAAATTCAAGCGTTCAAGCTATTGCGACCAATATACATCGAACCTTCAAGTTATGTAACAATCCATATGTATTAATTGATGAGGCTGAGAACTAATCGGAGGATGAACGTAAATTGTAACTCGAATTTTTAGTAAATTCAAATGAAAGTAAATCAACATTTACCGTGGTTATTGATGGATTTTGAATTCAGCCGAATTTTGAATGCTTTACTAGATGGTTTAGAAATTTTGAAAAAATATTTAGACTGATCTAAAATAAAAAATTGTATCTAATGATATTTCAGGACGGTTCAATAAAAATCACCATGTAAGAGAATTTGAATAAATTTTGAAATTTCACTTTTCCACTTACTTTACTTTTTATTTTGACCAAGCAAAAATTTCAGCGAATCGATATAATTTTTAATGAATTATATTAAGCCTCGGATTTTACTGAACAAACCAATATACCTTTCCACACGTGTATCGAGCACAACACTAACACATCGTAACAGCAGAAACAGTGAATTAAGTGAGTGTCCGCAATTATTACAATTTTATCTAAATTGTTTATTATTTTTGATGAAATTACATGTGCTTCATGTAAAGTAGGTAATGTGTACTTTACACTTACTATATTTAATAACTAAATGTTCGTTGTAGTGAAATTAACTTTAACGCAATTTTTACTTTTAAATTAATTTTACTTTTACTAAATTAACATTTCCCATCACTGAGTGATCATCTTCAGATTTAATTTATATATATATATATATATATATATATATATATATATATATATATATATATATATATATATATATATATATATATATATATATATATATATATATATATATATATATATATATATATATATATATATATATATATATATATATATATATATATATATATATATATATATATATATATATATATATATATATATATATATATATATATATATATATATATATATATATATATATATATATATATATATATATATATATATATATATATATATATATATATATATATATATATATATATATATATATATATATATATATATATATATATATATATATATATATATATATATATATATATATATATATATATATATATATATATATATATATATATATATATATATATATATATATATATATATATATATATATATATATATATATATATATATATATATATATATATGTATATATATATATATATATATATATATATATATATATATATATATATATATATATATATATATATATATATATATATATATATATATATATATATATATATATATATATATATATATATATATATATATATATATATATATATATATATATATATATATATATATATATATATATATATATATATATATATATATATATATATATATATATATATATATATATATATATATATATATATATATATATGTATATATATATATATATATATATATATATATATATATATATATATATATATATATATATATATATATATATATATATATATATATATATATATATATACAGGGTTACCCAATTCGAGGTTGATAAAGTAGAAATCTGTATACCGACATCTGTCAAAGATAAACGTCAAGTACGCTGTCATTTATTTAGTTGATTTAAGAAGTAAAGAATATGGAGCATTTAACAATCGACCAACGCGTTAAAATGATTTAACTGATTTAAAAATGATTTAGCTGATTTTTCGAACAAAATTTTCTTCAGTGATGAAGCTCATTTTTCGCTTGGTGGATACGTTAATAAGCAAAACTGTAGAATTTGGGGCTCAGAAAATCCACAATTGATTGTAGAGAAGCCATTACACCCGGAAAAAGTCACTGTTTGGTGCGCATTGTGGTCTGGTGGTGTGATTGGGCCGTATTTTTTTGAGAACAACCATGGACGAACCGTTACCGTCAATTCTGAGCGCTATGGCCGCATGTTAATCGATTATTTTTTTACGAAAATCGAAGATTATGATCTTGACGATATGTGGTTCCAGCAGGATGGAGCAACCAGTCACGTAACACGAGCAAATCGAGATCTTTTGCAAGAGAAATTTCCTGGACGTTTGATTTCGCGATTGGCTGATGTCAATTGGCCTCCAAGATCCTGTGATTTAACGCCTTTGGATTTCTTTTTGTGGGGCTACGCGAAAGATCGTATTTACGCAAACAATCCTCAAACTCTTGACGAATTGAAAACTAATATTCGTAAGGTAATGGCCGAGATACCGCCTGAAATGTGCCAAAAAGTCATTGAAAATTACCTCAAAAGAATCAAGGCCTGTAAGAAGTCCCGTGGAAGAAATTTGAATGATATCTTGTTTAACTAAAAATGGCAAGGATCAATCTGTAACATGAAATAAAAATTACAATACATTCCGAATATTTTGTGTGTTTTTTTTTTAAGTTTACTTTATCAACCTCGAATTGGATAACCCTTTATATATATATATATATATATATATATATATATATATATATATATATATATATATATATATATATATATATATATATATATATATATATATATATATATATATATATATATATATATATATATATATATATATATATATATATATATATATATATATATATATATATATATATATATATATATATATATATATATATATATATATATATATATATATATATATATATATATATATATATATATATATATATATATATATATATATATATATATATATATATATATATATATATATATATATATATATATATATATATATATATATATATATATATATATATATATATATATATATATATATATATATATATATATATATATATATATATATATATATATATATATATATATATATATATATATATATATATATATATATATATATATATATATATATATATATATATATATATATATATATATATATATATATATATATATATATATATATATATATATATATATATATATATATATATATATATATATATATATATATATATATATATATAATATATATATATATATATATTAGGGTGGTCCAAATTTTCGAAAGTTCCAATTTCTAACGGGACACCCCCTAGAAATGTGAGGTTATGCTAAAAACTTAAACAGAAAAAATATTGGGTCGATCGAAGGTCGTTTAGAGGTCGCGACTTGAGCGCGAAGTTCGATAAAAACGGTATTTTTCTCGATTTTTCACTTTCAAACGAACAGAAAAATTATTTAAAAAAAATTCTCAGACTAAATAAAAATTGCGGTCAATAGAGGAGATAATTACCTTTCTAAAACATCAAAGATATCGAAAATCGGTTAACAAATAGCGAGATTATTGCCAAATTTCCAAAATATAAAAACAAGTCAAATTATTACTATTTTTTTTATTATTAATGCATAATGTTTCTTCTATACAATGATATTATAAATTAATTTTTAGTATTAAAATAATCAATCTAAGTTGATATTCTACCCATTAAGGCTGTTTTGGTGTATGTTGGAAACTTCTGTGTGTAGTCCTTTACGACTTGTAGTAAATATTGCATGTCATCTTCATTTCTTGTCAATTTCTTATTATAATCTTGTATTAATTTAACACCACGTTCTGCGATATCATTTACGACTTTTATTTGACTGATAATCTTCATTCCGTTCTTGAAATTATCATCCCGAGGCCACATATCCGGATCTTTGTTCAAGAAATCTGTAGAAATATTGAACCTTTTAAAAAGATCGCCAGTGTTTGGTGTAACAAAATCTGCTAGTTGTTTCGTAATAAATGTTTTTACATCATCAATTTTCAACTCGACGTGCTTAATTGACTCGGCCTCTACATCCCTCTTCATATCCAACTGTTGCACCATTCTTCTTTTCTCCGCACTAGAGACGTTTTCGTCGAAAAAAGAGAATAAAAGAGAATGCGATGCTTTCGTCGGATAAATACCACAATTGGCCACATATTTTATTCAGTACAGCCATCGCCAACTTTCGTCATGTGTTTTGTACAAATAAATATCTCGTAAATAGTTGAAATCCAGCTGTGGTGCTTTAGCAGCTTTTGTGCAATGGAACCAAATTTTCACATAAAATATTACGACAAAAACGCAAATGTCCCGTAAATTCTTCTGTTCCTGTGCTGTTAACTTAAATTCCTCCCGAAAGATAAATACTTTCAATACATAAATGGCTTTGGACATCCAGCGAGCATGATGCATAGGCCCCGGCAGGCGGAAATGGACATTTTCAGTTGGTATCATGCCCAAAAAAATTAGAGTAATTTCCAATAATTCTTTGTAGTCATCACGAGCATGTTCTTTTGCCAATTCGTTGTTACAAAAACCCGCTAATTCCGCTTTCACATCATTTAATTGTATATGAACGTTGGGATCATCTATGCCTGCTTTAAAATTATTCTTATTCAAGGAATTCCAGTCATTCTTGAATCTCACAAATAATGGAACATTTACTCCTGATGTATTGCCCATTTTCGATTCAAATGCAGCGCGTAATGTAATTTCACATATGTGATGTCGACAAGGAAGATATAATAAACTTCGATCCAGTTTCTGCTCTAAAATAATAGCTGCTCCATTTAGTCTTCCAGTATTTGAATATGTTGTATCGAAGCAAGCCGCCACGACATTGTCAACTATTCTCCAATCAATTAAGCTTTGGAAAACAGTCTCCGCCATTTCCAAACCAGTTGCTCTTGATATTTTGGGAACGCCCAATAATTGTTCTCCATCTATATGGGAAATAGTCACCGGCAAACGATCCACGGTCTCCGTTCCAGATAACTCCGGAAGTAATTTTCCATCCCAATGTACTACGCCTGTCGTAAACTTGAAAGTCGATTTAATTGATTCTGCTATTTCTACTCTATTTGTTTCACGAAGACGCTTCAGTGTTGTTCGACTCAAAACGAGGTCATCAATAGAATGTCCAAGACTTTCGGCAACGGCACTGATTAAATGCATTGCTGCACGATCTGTAATCTTCCACTTATCCAAAGCTGACAATATTCTAGGAGTAATGAAACATTTGCTTCCTATAGAGGCTCCTTCTGCGCCTATCACGGGCAAATCAATATTTTCGAAGCTCATGTCGTTATCAGATGTCCTTTCGCTGTCACTCTCCGATGATGAAATAATAATGTTTGTGAGTCTATTGGAATTGATTTACGTTTTTCTTCAAGATGTCTTCGTTTACGATTTTCTTCTGCCATCAGACGTTCCGATCTCCGCTTTTCTTTTTCGATTTCATATTGCCTGACTCCAGCCAAATATCCGGGGCGCCCTTTCTCACGCTGTGACAACAGGAATCGCTTGTCGTCTTCACTAGTCATCATCGATAAGGCATTAGTATGGGCGATATCGAAAATATCATCCAGTTTACTAGTAAAGGCAATTTCTCTTTCGCGGTAAACTTTTAAAGGTTTATTTTTATTCTTTAGAAGATTTTTCCACTCATCATGCAATTGTTCCAATTTTTCAATAGAATGTTGTTCCTTTTTCACTGGAATTCGTGCTTTTGCCCAAAAAATAGACACTTCCTGGATTGTCAGAGCTGCACTTTCACGAATAGTTAATTTTACAGTACGGTGATTGTAAAAAAAAAGACACAACACTTGCTTTTTTGATGGTAACTTAGCACCAATAATTTGACAGTACTCATGCCCAAGAAGATAAATTTCTGTAGTGGACCGTAAATTAGCTGTCATTTTATCAACTGTAATAGCACTTTCTTAAAAATATTAATAAAACTGTTAAAATGACTAGATTTAATTTCTACAAATTTGTGTCCTTTTCTCGAGAGATTTGGATTTAAACTGAAATTAATTTGCATTTATTTTGTTTATATAGTATATGATACAATGAAATATATTGGCCGTATCAGATCATAATTAGTGCAGTAGGCGGATTTAAATTTTAAATACAATAACTAATGAGTCAAATGAGTCATAAGGACTTAACATAGTTGGGTTTTATGATAATGGCATCATAAATCACAACTATGGTAACTTCTCATGACTCATGCGGTTTTTTATGACACCATAAAACATTCTTTTGTTTATTCTTTATACCTCCTTTTTATTTATTTATTTATTTTTTTTGTAGTTTTGAAGATAATTTCCAGGATTTAAAAAAAATCGTTTATTATTTAAGTTTTTAATAGTTTCGAAAATTAGCAATAATCTCGCTATTTGTTAACCGATTTTCGACATCTTTGCTGTTTTGGAAAGGTAATTATCTCCTCTATTGACCGCAATTTTTATTTAGTCTGAGAAAAATTTTTAAATAATTTATATATATATATATATATATATATATATATATATATATATATATATATATATATATATATATATATATATATATATATATATATATATATATATATATATATATATATATATATATATATATATATATATATATATATATATATATATATATATATATATATATATATATATATATATATATATATGTCTATATATATATATATATATATATATATATATATATATATATATATATATATATATATATATATATATATATATATATGTCTATATATATATATATATATATATATATATATATATATATATATATATATATATATATATATATATATATATATATATATATATATATATATATATATATAAATTAATTAATATATAAATTATATATATATAAACTAATCTAGGTCGATCCGTATGTTGAGATTGGTGCTATAGGACAACTCGGTCGTTTCTCGGCTTTCCGCTTAAAACTCATAGTGTTCTTGATCATTTCTCTGCCTCTTCGAATACCAAACACACCACCTTCTCAACTTCAATGCGTGCCACCTTTGCACGGCTTTCCATCGTGGTCTTCTGGATCGCTCTCTCTTTAGCAATCAACTATACTGACGAAGTCACCCTCAACAATCGTATTGGAAACTTCCGCTGCGCCTATCCCAAGAATCTTTGTTCAATTTGATAAAATATTCCCTCATTTACTAAGCCGACTTGTACTATCCGAGCTAGAATTAATCAAGCGTTTGCTTCTGGGCTTGGTTGTTTCTTGAACTTTCTGTGGTGTTCTTTATGCTCGGTGTCTGTTCCTCTCACCAGTTTTCTTTTCCTTATTTTTCGAGTCAGCCTGCCACGCAAAACGATCATATCATCGTTGCCTACACTCTCATACTTCCCACATCTGAAGCATCTTCTTTGACTTTTGATGTCACCTGACTCATCACTTGACTGTTGTTATTTTCTGTGACTCCAATAGCTTAGTGTGAGTTATCCCAACTCCTCCCTTATTATAACGTTTATCTCCTAAATATCCTCGAACTCCAGGTTGCGTAACGTTAAATTGTCAGTAGCTATGCTTCCTGTGGCGAATATTTCATTCATGGATTTACCTCACGTATTCGTTCTTAAATAAAGTTTCAGGCGGTCGTCCATGACAGCGTCCATAGTTGGCCCGTTCAACTCATCTGCAAGTGCATTGCCATATGCTTGACGCACCAATTTCGTTACTTCCCTCACTAGGTCTTGCGGACTTTCCCAACGTAGTTACCGCTTGCTTTGGTGTAGAATCTTGCATAATTCTCTGACGTGTGACTGTCCGTATCAGTTTCAACAAAGTCATAACCACTCGCTCATACCTCCTTTCTGTTGCGGATACAGTTTGCAAGACATCTGCAGCTTTCGCGCGAAGAGACAAAATTAGTACGTTGAGCTGTTCCCCTGCAGTCGAACCATTGTTCTTTACTGCTGCTTCAAACTGGACTTTAAAATTCTTGAAAGGGATTCAATGGCAAGGAATGTTGATGGTTTCAAAATACCACTTGAGCTTCTAGCAATTGGTTGTGTTGAGAACATTTTATCTAGCTGGCCTTCTCAACTACTGCGAGGTATGTATTTCGAGGCAGGCCTGCATTTGCTTAATTTTATTTTCAAGTTTCTGCCTGATTTGTCCCTCAAAATCCTTGAATTGCCTATCTACTTTTGCCTCGAAAGACTTCATTTCTCCTCTTAATTCTGTAACTTGGATATCTTGGGCATGCTGAATCTGATTGAGCCTCTGGTCTAACTCGGAAAACCGCCCACCTTGTGCTGGTCGTAGTTCTGCGAATTGGGTGTTTTGTTACTTACGAAGGTCAACAAATTGTCCACCTTGCAGACCTAACTTGTCTTGTTCTGTGAAACTAGCGCCCATTCCCTTGAGTTAAAGCAAAAATGCCTGCATCATGTCGCCCATGAAAAATGATAGCTTCTGTTGTTCAGGAGTGGGCGGTTGCACTGTTGTAGTTGTGTCTTTTTGCTTCATCACAAGGCTACCGTCTTCCCTCGAAAAAAGGACTGGTTCTTATTCTTAATTAAACGGACCACCTTTTATTTGAGAAGAAGGACTGGTCCGTTTATTCGTAAAAATTATATATTTTTTTTTAATTTTAGTCAAAAAAAGGTTGCTTTTTGTTAAAATACCATTATTTTATTAAATTAAAACTATTAAAAATATTTCTTTAATCATTAAAAAAGTTTTTTATAAAACTCAATTTATATAATAAAATTAATTTAATGTTACTTTACAAGTTTACAATGACATCTGTTTAGCATCATACAAAATATTGTTTTTACTTTCGCTTTTTGAACGAACTCTTAAATGGTATGATGTTAGAGTATCAAACCGATCGAACCCTCTCGGCACAAAAATGTGTTTGTTCGTCAAAATTGTTAAATTTACGAACGCTTTACGAACGATTTTTTCTACACTACTATACTTGCATATATTTTTATAATTCTGATACCAGCAAATCTTACCGGACAGCCACTCGATGTTGTACAGAATCGCAGTTTCCAAGAATTTTACAGTACAAAATATGATTATATCTCAAGAGGAACTTTAGATACTGAATTGCAAAAAAAATCTTTTAATCCTAAAGTACCATCATACTTAGCTGTTTCAGAATGGGTCTTAGCGTGGATTAAAACACAAACGATGGAAAGTGTAAAGAATGTGCATTTTCGACTTGTGGAATTGGTCCTAGAGAATGTTTTAATACAGATAATTTGCATAGTCCATTAAAAGCGTTGCTATCGCCATTAACGGATATCCATGACTGGATAGAACAGTATGGTACCACATTGATAAATACATCTTATTTTGAGGAGGATCCTTCGGAATGGTTCTTTCCTTCAGATGAAAAGACAGAAACAAGTTTCTTTCGATGTATCATGCAATTGCTAAAAACCAATGGTACAATGGTAGATTGGATCAAAATATATTGCCCAATAATTGTTTATAATGTCAACAATTATTGGGCAATATATTTTGATCCAATCTACCATTGTACCATTGGTTTTTAGCAATTGCATGATACACACATCATCAAAAACACAATTTTTGACTCGCTGTATCACCATACAGATATAGCTACCATATTGAAAGGAGAGTGCACAAGCTCTCGATTGGAGTTAAGAGCTATGTCATTTATGGAAAATGGGAAACAAAACTAATTGAACTGAACGAAGAATTTACCAAAATAGATGAAGTTATCTATAAAGTTGAGGGTTCCTTAAAAGTTTTATTGTTTGTAAGCTCCCAAGAATATTTTGGATATAAATTATAAAAATTTATTACATATTTTAAAACTATATAATTTAATATTATGAATTATTTGTGATTTTATTTTAATAAACTGTGATGAAATATGTTGTTTTTATTTATTTTTTTCTATTTATCTAAATAACGAATAAAGAATAAATCAATTTCGATTTAACTTAAACTTATTCTTATCAAATTTTAAATCGGAATTTTCGTATAGAAGGACTGGTCCTTATATTTTAAGTCCTTTTATTCAAATATTTTTCATAAACTTTTATATTTTCAAAAAAAAAAAAAACTTAAATAGAAGGACTGGCCCGAGGGAAGACAGTAGAGTTTCTGTTCATATTTTGGGGTAGCTAGTGGAATCGCTGATGGCCCTGATGTTGGTCAGGATTGTCACGATCTTCGTCTTCCGGTTTCAGCATCATCCTCCATGGCGCTCTGCATCCTCAAAAGCACCTCGCTCTTATTGCCTTCGATTAAACGCCCAAGGCCCTGCAGCTTTTCCCCAACTGTTGTGATGTTATACAAGTTAAGGTTTTTGCAATTGCTGGTATTTGCAAAATCTCCCTTCTGACACCAAATGTTACGAATTTCTGGAGTTCGTATGATTCACCTTTAATTCGGCAGCAATTCACAAATTCCACTCGTACACTGCTCTCTAAATACACTTTTACTTTTACACGTTCAGTTTTTACTGTATTCACTCATTTTTATTATTCACTATACTTTACGCACTATTTACGTTTCGACTTTTCATACTGTTTCACTGGTTAAATTACAACTGTGTCGTGTTCCGAGATACTTGCACTTGCAGGAAACCCTCCAATAACACGATTAATTCGTTTCGTATTCTTTAAAACTGTGTTGTTCGAGACTACAAAAAAGAAAATAAAAAAAACGTTACGTTTTATTTTTTATTTTTCGTTATGATATAGAAAAAACAAAATAAAAGTGGGTAACAAAAATCGTTTTGTTTAAAACCGTGTAATTGGAGGAAATGGGAATTCGTGTTCTTCGAATACCGTGTTCTTGGAGGGTTACCTGTACTTTTGTTTATCGCTATTCGAGATTATTCGCATGTGTATTGCAATTGTAAATTAGTTTCATGTAGTTGAATTCGCGAACATTCACGTCATCAATTAATCATTAACGCCTTTGTTAATTCCAGTATTTTCCATGATGATCATCACCTATCGTTTACAATTTGCTTTCGTTATCTGCATATTCTCCTCCACTTGGAATATCGGACAAAATCGATGATGCTAATGAAAATAATCGCCTCATTAAAATTATGGAGTCTGACAAGATTTGAACTGGCGCTTTTTGTGTTGACAACCCTTCGTGGTGTGCACCTTAACAACTCGTCCACCATAAGTGATATAATTGAGTAGAGTAGAATTCGTGACATTATTTTATTATTTCACCACCAAGTATTTTGCGTCGCAAAAGACTCAATTCGAATTAAATTATTTATTAACTCCGCACTACAATATCTGCATTTAACACATTGAAGACGGTATGTATGTATGTGCTGAAAGCACATAGCCTGAATTCCCACATATTTTGATGAAATTATATTTATAAATAAAAAGTGATAATTTTTTTTTATAACACTGAATTGATTATAACAGATCTTTAATATTCATCTATATAAACATTTTACTAAATGTAATAACTTACACGAAGGTACTCCTACAACTTAATCAATCGTTCTAAAGTCTCTAACTCCGACCAATCATCTATAAATGTATTTGTAATTACTCATTTTCTTCACAGAAAGTTTGAATTGTTACTATGACTATGTCCGAATTGTGTGATAATTATTTTTTAGGCCTTGTCCCAAACCCCGACTTAGTTGCTTATTCAAACATGTCTGCTATCGAGGTGACTTATTTTGAAAGCAAAAAACTTATTTGATCATGTACACATGAAAAATACATTTAATCATGTGAACATGAAAAATTCATCAAATTATCAAATACTATTAATAACTTTCAAACATTAGTGATATTCTACTTAATGAATAACTATTAATACCATATTGTCTTAATAATTTAATGTAATTAATAGATTTTAGAAGTATAAAAAAAATTAGCTCCAGCCACAATAATAAATTTTCATCGTGTTTTAAATAACTCCAAACTTTTTATGCATGATACAAAAATTTTCTCTTCTTATAGATAAACCCACAATGAAACGTTCAAAAAATGAACTAAAACGGTGACCTAAAATAATTACCTTCTTATATAATCCCTCTAAACATTACGATTCGAAAACGATACGTAAACTATGGAACTTCTTCATACAAAACGTTTTCGATTCGCAATGTTTAGAGGGATATTCATAGGCTGATGACATACTTGGGTAACGTTTATCTGGTACTTTTTTCGTTACTTTCCCTTTTACCAATAAAATCAAAAAATTGCGGCGCAGTTAAACCCGATTTTGTTGGTAAAGAGGAAAGAAACGATAAAAATACCAGATTAAAGTTACCCTAGTGTGGATATGCACAAATCAAACGAAAATGAAAAAATATAAGGTCACCACAATTCGTATACTAGCGACAATATATTTCAAGTGAGTTTATCTGATAAAGAGAAAATTATTGTATCATGCTTTTTATGTTTTTATTTATTAAATAATTCATTAAAATAAATTGTTTTTTGTACATTTTAATTTTTTTATTTCTTTATTTAATAAAAAATCGCTAAAACATTTGTTGCTTGCTGTAGATGGCAAAATAAGTCAGCAAAACCGTTTGGGACGACTTGACCTACTTATTCAAGATAGTCAAATAATTCAATAAGTTTGAAATAAGTTGGTGTTTGGGGAAGGGCCTAGGCCTGCTCCATGTCAACATGTACATTGACGTGGACGGTCGGTTTAATTCTGTACTCCATCAAAGGGTCTTTAACATGATCGATCGTAATCGATGGCGAAAATTCGATGTGCATATAGCCTCTCTGATGGGATTCGAACCCAGTACCTACCGGTCCAAGAGCCTAAGCTTTAACCACTGAACCACTTGTCTGGTAAAATTAGAGGTAAATAGCGAACAAAATATTTTCAACTTCTATAGAAAATCAGCAGATCATTTAAAAAAATTCGTTAAAACATCGAGTTTAACAATGTGCTCATCTTTCATGATGTTGTCTAGCGCCCTAACTCTAAGATTTGAAAGAAGTTATGCTCTTTCACCGGTAAAAGATCCCAAATTTAAAATGTTTTATTTGAATACTCATACTACTTG
This sequence comes from Nephrotoma flavescens, assembly GCA_932526605.1. Lineage (NCBI taxonomy): Eukaryota > Metazoa > Arthropoda > Insecta > Diptera > Tipulidae > Nephrotoma > Nephrotoma flavescens. Next base: position 163,119,984 of record OW052220.1, on the reverse strand, counting down.
TTAATATAAAATTGGGAGATTGGGGTGGAATTCCACTTCATTGTGGCTAAATACACTGTACATACAGACACATACGATGTTGTTTTGACATCATGTTAATTTAAGGTATCGAACTCGATTATTGTAGTTTTAAAATTAAACTAATTTTAGAAAGGTTTAAATAAACATGATTTAAAAAGGTTTTAAAAGTAGTTCCGGTTTTAAAGTACTAAATAGGAGTTCAAAACAAGTAAGAATTTTAATAAATATACAACATTTCGTAAGCATTATAAGCCATTGTTTAATATAAAATAAATTAATATATTTACTTACTTGCCCGTCACTTGCACACTAAAGTTGAAGGTCATTGCCATCATAGCTACCATAATGTCAGCTAGCGCCAGTGATACAACGAAATAATTGGTTATAATCCTGTAAAACATTTGTTTTTCGATACATCAGACATATTTTATAAATTGTTTATTCCTGTTTACCTTAGTTTTCTATGTCGCATAACCGAAATAATAACTAGTAAATTGCCGAATACCGCTGCTACCATAATAGTAACCATTACCGAAGCCTTAATAAATAATAATAAATCTTCAACCCATGTTTCAGGGTCCGGCTCTGTTGTGGCCGTTATAAATAATTCATTTAGTCTGACAATTGGAGGTTGACTCGATGCTACGTAAATGCCCGTTGAATTTTGTGCTAGAATGACTGGTGTACCATATAATTCATTCATTTTTATTCAGGAATGACCTGTAAATAAAATCAAAACAATATTTATTAGATTGTTAACCATTTTCTATAATATAAACAACTTCTGTTGATTTTCTAATGTAATTTGAAGTGAAACAGTAACTTATTTCTATTTCTAACCAACTGGAACGTATTAGCAACTAATTATAATTGCAAATAATAATAAAATTTCAGTTAAGTTATACTAGCTACTGGAGCGTGAATGATAACTTCGTATACTATTTAATGTGCTGAAAAACTTCAAATCAAAATAATATTTAATTATTTATAAAAAAAATTAAAACTACGAACACCATTTTCCATTTTTTATTTGGGTTTCGGCACAAAAACAACAATACATATTTATTATTTTCCTTTCCAATTAAAGTAGGAAGAAAATATTATTCCCAATTCTAAATATTGAAATCAAATTCGATGCCTTTGTTCAAAATTAGTAAAAAAAAATCCAAAATTTAGACGTTTTTTTTTGTCAATATTATTTCTTTCTACAACATAGACGAATTCATTGATTCTGAAACAAAAGTTTTTTTCAATAAATTGGGAGATCCTGGTTAAATTGGGCATGAATACCGGCAGTGACATCTTCCACATCCGCTTTCCTTGATTTTCACAAACTGTTTGATAACTATAAAAATATCAAAAACATAAAAACATTTAAATTGAAATGGCAACAAAATTGGTTTATGTATTCATTTATCCAGAATTTTTCTAAATGCGGAAAAGATCAATTTTGATTAAATATTATATTGATCGTAATGAAAAATCATATTTATGCTTTTTCATTAATTGGGTGATCTTAGTCAAATATGTTTGAGAGTATGTCCCGAATGATGCTAGTGAAGTTTATCCAAACTAATCCAAAAAATACAACAACAATAAACTTATTGTAATAGTATTGGTGTAGGTAAACATTCAGGCGAATTTATATTGTGTAATTTAGACGAGATGTGATTTTTTAATTGGCCTTAGGTACACTCCAAAGTCATTCTAAGTATTTTCTAAGCATTTAGCATGAACTTCAGTGACATTGGGGATCCGTTCATAACTGCATATTTTGAAATTGCATTTCTCAAAACGGCATATTTAAAAACTGCATAAGGTACAAAATTGCATTTTTCAAAACTGCATATTTCAAAACGGCATAAGGTACGAAACGGCATAAGGTACAATACAAAATTGCATTTTTCAAATCTGCTTATTTCAAAACGGCATAAGGTACGAAACGGCATAAGGTACAAAACAGCATTTTTCAAAACTGCATATTTCAAAACGGCATAAGGTACGAAACAGCATAAGGTACAAAACTGCATTTTTCAAAACGGCATATTTCAAAACGGCATAACGGTTAAAACGGCATTTTTCAAAACGGCATTTTTCTAAACGACATATTTCAAAACGACATTTTTTAGAATGGCATTTTTTAAAACTGCATGTTTCAAAACGGCATAGGTACAAAACGGCATTTTCCAAAATAGCATTTTTTAAAACTGCATATTTCAAAACGGCATAGGTACAAAACTGCATTTTTCAAAACGTCATTTTTAAAACTGCACAAGACAGAATGAAATATTTTAATCGATTATGAGTCTAGAATTATCTTTTCATTAATTTCTGGAATATGACCAACAGGTACGGTTGTTTATTACTCGATGAAGTTTGAGATGAATGAAATTTTTGAACATTTGTGAACAATTCTGGGATTAAATTCTAGGATAAAGTCAAATGAAAAGGAACTTGACTATTTCTTAGTCGAGTAAGATTTAATTTCACATGTTAAGGTTTAGTATAGGTATGTTATAAGAAAGGACCTTCATGGAAATTAGAAATTATTTGAAGATTTAGTATGCATATAAAATTCTCCTTCACCTAAATTTTTCTACCTATGTCGTTTCGAAAACTGAAATTTAGAAAAATGCCGTTTTGAAAAATGTCTTTCTAGAAAATGTCGTTTTAAGAAATGCCGTTTTGTACCTATGTCGTTTTGAAACATGCAATTATGGAAAATGCCGTTTTAAAAAATGACATTTTGTAAAATGTCTTTTTAAAAAATGCAGTTTAGAAAAATGCCGTTTTGAAAAATGCCTAATGCAGTTTTGAAATATGCAGTTTTGAGACATTTCATTTTTAAAAATGTCATTTTAAAATATGCAATTTCGACCTGCACCCGAGACACTGGTACACTGTCTAAGCCCAAACGAGTGTCCTTAGTAAATTATATGATTTTCTAATTAGTCTGACAGGGTGTCCCATAAGATTTAATAATTTTATTTTTTAATGAGCCTCTGGTGCATTCCAAAGTCATCCTAAGTATTTTCTAAACATTTAGCATGACCTTCAGTGACATTGGTACACTGTCTGAACCCAAACGAGTGTCCCTAGTAAATTATATAATTTTCTAATGGGTATAACTGGGTGTCCCATGAGATTTAAAAATTTTATTACTTAATGGGCCTTATGTACATTCCAAAGTCATTCTAGGTATTTTCTAAACATTTAGCATGAGCTGCAGTGACATTAGTACACTGTCTAAACCCAAACGAGTATCTCTAGTAAATTATATGATTTTCTAATGGGTCTGACTAGGTGTCCCGTAAAATTTTAAAATGTTAACGGGCCTTAGGTACAATCCAAAGTCGTTCTAAGTATTTTCTAAGATTTTAGCATGAACTTCAGGAAACTCTCTATGCACAAAAAAGTGTCCCTAATAAATTGTATAATTTTCTAATGCGTCTAACTGGGTGTCCCATGAGATTTAAAAATACGATTTTTTAAAGAGCCTTAGGTACATTCCAAAGTCATTCTAAGTATTTTCTAAGCATTTAGCGTGAACTTCAGTAACATTGGTACACGGTCTAAACCCAAACGAGTGTCACTGGTAAATTATATGATTTTCTAATGGGTCTGACAGAGTGTCTCATGAGATTTAAGAACGTAATATTTTAATGGGCCTTCGGTACATTCCAAAGTCATTCTAAGTATTTTCTAAGCATTAAGCATGAACTTCAATAAACTCACTATGTACAATCGGGTGTCCCTAGCAAATTATATGATTTTCTAATGAGTCTAACTGGGTGTCTCATGAGATTAAAAATGCAATTTTTAAATGAGCCTTAGGTACATTCCAAAGTCATTCGAAGTATTTTCTAGGCATTTAGCATGAACTGCAGTGACATTGGTACACTGTCTAAGCCCAAACGAGTATCTCTAGTAAATTATATGATTTCCTAATGGGTCTAACTGAGTGTCCCATAAGATTTTAAAATGTATTTCTAAATCTCATGGGCCACCCAGTTGGACCCCTTAGAAATTCATATAATTTACTGGGGACACTCGTTTGGGCTTAGACAGTCTACCGATGTCTTTTCAGTTCATGATAAATGCTTAGAAAATACTTAGAATGACTTTGGAATGAACCTCAGGCCTATTAAAAAAATCACATTTTTAAATCTCATGGGACACCTGAGACCCATTAAAAAATCATATAATTTACTAGTGACACTCGTTTGGGCTTAGACAGTTTACCAATGTCACTGAAGTGCATGCTAAATACTTAGAAAATACTTAGTATGACTTTAGAATGTATCTAAGGACGCTATTAAAGTTAGCCGACTCCAGCCGAAAAATGTCGATAATGTAGATTCAAGCTAATCAAACGATAATTACAGCCGATTTTTGTCGGTAAAATCCCAGCCGAAAATATCGATAATGCAGATACGAATTTAATGCCGGAATGAATTTATTTATATTACAAATGTTTATTTTGTTATTCATAAAAACCAACTAAAAAATGTACAATAAATTTTCATTCGAAACAATTAAAACTAATATACCAATCCAAAATAATCTAAGTGCCGAATTAGATGTTTGGGGAGGTAAGGCGTGTAATGCCTCTATAGTTACAAGTTTGGACAATATTTTAAACGGCACTTCATCAAATATAATTTAAGAACGACAGGTCAATTTCCATGTGGAGAGTTCGGGAAAACTTGATTGAATATATCGCACACACAAAATTTGAAAATTTCTAAAAATTGACCGTTTAAAGTGTCATGGCTGCAAATAGATTCAAATGAAAGATCTTATTGATGATCATATCTGGAAAAAATTTCAGGTCGATTTCTATGTTGGAAGTCCGGGAAAACTTTTTTTTTTTTTTTTTTATTATTTAAATTATTACAACTGAATACAATTCATCTAGTAATTTTTCTTTCTTAATTTATTAATTTGTGAATGAGAAGACGCCCATTCTCCAGCTCCATTTATATGCTATTTACTGAAGTATAGTCTTGGCTTTGGTGTCCTTAATCCATTAAATCAATTGGTTTCGTTCTCTGCAATCGTCTTACTGCATGTGAAGGCTCCAACATACCACGAAGCTCTTCATTTACGTGTTGATAAATACGTTGTTCATGTATTACTGCAAGTTTTTTTATTTCTTCTTGGACCATCAGGTAATTTAGATGATGAAGGTCATCATTCCTAATGTACCACGGAGCGTTAACTATACCACGTATTGGTTGGTTGAATTGATGTTGGTTTTCTTTGTACAGCCCCAGAGCTGTATTCCGTAAGTCCATACAGGCTTTAGCACTCACTTTAGTTGATATAATAGCAATTTATTTTCGGTTGACAATTTCTAATGTATTCTCAATGACATCTGTAAGCCTGTGAACCTGCTCAATAGTTGAGTGTTTCTCTCTGAAACCAAACTGATATTCTGGGATAAGGTTTCGTTGTTCTATGGTTTTCTTCAATCTTTTGAGCAACAGCTTCTGAAACAATTTCGCTAGTGTTGGTAGAAGTGAACTTGGCCGATAAGATTTTCTATCATTGGGGTGGCTTGCCCGGTTTCGGAATCATTATTACTCCTGCTTCTTTCCACTGCATTGGCACATGTTTTTTCCTGATCGCATTGATTATGTGCAGTAATTTACGGGTCCCTTTTTCAGGCAGCTCCTTTATTATTTGCCCTGTTATCACATCGTAACCAGGAGTTTTCTTTTCTTTTATGTTCTTAATTTCAGCTTTTAGTTCTTTCAATGTTACACGCCCCATATCCTCGAAATCAGATATTCTGAGCGTATCAGCAGTGTTTTCGTAACTGGTCTGCCGACCTAAAGGTTAAAATGTTTCTTCAAGATGTTCAGCAAACAGGTCAGCTTTATCTTTCGCACTTCTGGCCCAATTCCCATCGTTTGTTTTGATTGGGGGATCTGCGTTTTTGGTCGTTTTAACCCTTTTGTTGCTTTCCAGAGGGAATAGTCAGTATCTTTAGTTGGGGCTAGAGATCAAAGATATTTTCCAATTGTTTCATTTTCACTGCTTTTATGAGTACCTTAAGTTTGATGCACAAGTTGTTTAAGGTGGTTTTATCTTGCGGCGCACGTGTATTCTGCCATTTCTTTCGGGCTTTTCGTTTTTTCTGCACTAATTCTCTTACTTCTATTGGGTAAATAACGGCGTTTTCTTTCCTGGATGATAATTTGGGGGTGCATTCCCAAGCTGACCATTGTATGACATTAAGGAGCCGGTCTAGTTCCTCTTCTATTTCATATTCACTTTTGATTGGCACTTGAAGTTCTATTTTTCCTCCACTAACTGCTTAAACAATTCCCAATTTGTTTTGTTGTTTGTTAGTTGTGGTGAATTAGTTTTTTCTATTACATTTTCACTAACCGTCATAATAACAGGAGAATGATCAGATATTAGACTTTCATCATTTTCTAAGAAGATGTAGCGTTCCGATATGCCTTTAGTGATGTAGATTTGTTAGGATCTGTTGGCCAGTACGTTGGTTTCCCTCTTGAGTAAAATTCACAGTTTGAGTATTGGCCAGCTGCAAGTAACTCCTTGCCTTTTGGAGAGGTTAATCTTGAACCCCAGAAGGTATTTTTTGCATTAAAATCACCTCCGACAATGAAGTTACTTCCTAATTTCTGGAACAGGTTAATGTAGTCTTCTTTTTTTAGGTTATACCGTGAAGGGCAATATATTACAGGTCTTGTGATGGCCAAATTTAACCGTCACGGTGGTTACTTGCACGGATTCTTTTTCTATTTTTAATTCTTCATGATGTTTGATATTATCCCTAATAAATATAGCTGACCCTCCTCTTGCTCGTTCTGCAGGATGTTTGGTATGGTAACAAGTATATCTCCGGATTGATACATAGGAGCTGCTGGTAAAATGTGTTTCTGATATTAAGCATATATCAATTTTTTCACTATTTAGAAATATTTCTAATTCTTCTAGGTGCTGTGTTAATCGGTTTGCATTCCATATGGCTATTCTTAATGAGTAGTTTTGATGTCTGGATTCTGTTGCGCAATTATGAGTTGAACTATGTATTGCAGACATTATTTATTTTGAACTATTTTGGAACTTGGTATTTCCAGCAGGCTAAGTAGATTCAGAATTGCTTGGACAGTGCTTTTGAAATTTTCGGTACCGTTTGCCTCATTTTCTTTCGAATTTGAAGCGGCCTGTGCATATTCTCCCTACGCATAGATGATTCGTTTCTTGCTCGATTCTTATTTGGATGACTTAGAGGGGGTTTGCGTGCCTAATCCCTCATTTTTTGTAGTTGCTTGGCAACCTCACATCCTCGGTAGCTGGCTGTATGCTGCCCATTACAATTTATACATTTTGCTGGTTCTTCTTTTGATAGTTTACAAGTTTGTGTTGGGTGCTTTTCAGCACATTTCACACATCTTGGATCGCGGTTGGTTAAAGCCCTGGCATATTTTACATTGTACTATTCTTGTACTGCCTCTTTTAACAGCTTCGATCTTTACTCGCATGTTGAGTATGCCAGTTATATTGTAAATGTTTTCTATTTTCTCGGATTTATCAAACGTTAGCATGAACAGGGGAAGCCCTGTTTTTGAAACGACTTCTAGTCGGTTCTCTCCGCTACGTCTCTCTTTTTTAATAATGTTTACGGCATCAAGGATTTTAAATCCTTTATTTTCTAGATCCTCCATTATTGAATTATTTTCACAGGTTGGATGTAGCCCTCTTGCCATGACCTTGATGGGACGATCGTTTTTATTTTCGTACGTGGACCACTGACATTTTTGCGTATTCAGATTCATTGACAAGTTTCTGTATGCGTTTGGATTTGAAGTGTTAATCTTCCATACATTATTGTTCAGAGCAGTAATTTTATACTCTTGTTCCGTAACAGTACTCATTACACTTTGGATTTCTGAGTAGTTCGTTACTCCTACTCGAAAATCGGTGAATGGAGGAATGTGAATGCCCCATGGTACATTAGGAATGACAACCTCCATAGTGGCTTGAAGATGGAATACGTCACCGATGAAATAAAGAACCTAGCAAGGAAACACGTACAGCGCTTATCTCTACACGAAAATGCAGATATCGCTCGTATGTTGGACACCACTAGCGGAGTGAGGAGACTCCAAAGGCAGAAACCGCTGGAGCTGGGCAGTTTGGTTTAGAATAAGAAAGTATTATAAAATAAGTAATTAATAGGTTACTCATCTTAATCCGAGAACTTAATTTAAGAAAGATAAATTACTAGATGATCTCTGAATCAGTTGTAATATTGTATAAATAAATAAATTTATTAAATAAAAAAAAAAAAAAAACTCATTTTAAATGAGCAACTCACGAGACAAAATCGATATATTGATGGCTGAGTTATAAGGGATTAAAAAACCAATTACAACAGCATCAACAACGACAACATTTGTATTTTTTCATTGTTTTTTTTTTGTCCGACATAAATAGAAAGTGAAATACACTAACATTTTGTTTTGTTTTGATTTCAGCGGCGAGATAATAATATATGGACAAACGTGGAAGAAATGAATGTGCAATGAGCCATGCTACACACGGTTTCATAAAACCTGCTTCACCTTCCTTTGTTTCCGCCTTTACCAACAAAATCCGTTTTAACTGCGACATTAAATTTTTCGGTGCATCCGAAATGAAAAAATAGAAATGAAAATAAAAAAATTTAAGGCCATTTTTGAGATATAGATTTTTGTTTACATTCTATTTTCGAGAGAATAGAATAAAACAATACAAAAAAAATGGGTGTTTTAATATAAAATAAGGGTTGAAGTTAAAAAAATATATTACGACTTAGTTTGAAACCGTGTGTAGCTTGGGCTGAATAGGTAGTGTTTATATTTTTTTTATACGGTGTGCAGTGTGCACCATTTCAAGATTCATAATATTTTTTATTATTGAGCTATCGCTTTGGCATCTGAATATGGTCGTCAACCATGATATGCACATTATACTTTTATGATGTTGATACTGATAATCACTAAAGACCGAAAGAGCAAATGTGAGTGTTTATTTAATGCGTGCATTGGCTGTAAAATTAGGTCGCGTGAATGATTTTGTTCAATCGTTCAGATCAATGTGCAGTCAAAGAGTGTAGTCATAATAGTCATAGTTAATACAGATATAGATATTCGCTGTTTCAATGATCAGACCGATGACGCAGCAATTTTCATAAATGGCAATGGTGGACCACCTTTCGAGAGAAATTCGGTCGTTTTTTTAAAATTGTCAAATGCAGTTCGTAGTATTTCTGTTTTAGACTCTTCGTTAGATCCTTTAGCTTATCCGTTATTGTTTCCAAACGGTGATACTGGCTGGCATGTTAATATAGCACATAACATAGCTATACTACTTCTACACTAAAATAAAGTTACAATGCTTCAATATGCTTCTTATCGACTCGCAATTCGTGATGGGCTTAGATTCTTGCATCGTTCGCAAAAATTATTGCTTCAATGGGTGGTTGATTAGAAATCGCGGATTGAAGTGTATGATAATTTAAATGATTTGATGCATAATTTTCCAAATGGTGTTGATGGATTTCATACTATGGGCCGTAAAGTCATTTTACCATAATCTTTTATTGGTTCTCCTCGCAATATGTACCAACATTATTAAGATGCAATGTCAATCGTACACCATTTCAGCTAACATTCATTATTTATAACTATGACATGTAATCCAGAACCGCCTAAAATTATTGAACCTCTTGAAAGTTTACTTTTTATTTTCCCTGCAATCTGTTCTGGGGCCAAGGCTCTCCTAACTCTTTTGATCACGTTGAATAGGGATGATAGAATAGATGGGGTTACTGATATTGATAAGATTCTGTGTGCTGAAATACCTGATATTCGAGCACATCCACAACTACATGAAGTTTTTGGGCATCCAACAAAATGCAACAAAAATTTACCAAAAGATATCTGTGATTATACGCGTGATAGCGCGAATGAAAATCCTCTTTATAGACGATGTCATAATGCTACGAATATTAATGTTCGTAGGCATTCTATTGATAATCGATTCGTCGTTCCATATACAATCCATTTTTTTTAACCCAATTCAATTGTCATTTGAATGTAGTAATGTGTATGACCGTTAAAAGTGTGAAATACATTTACAAGTACGTGAATACAGGATATGATAGTGCGTCGTTGGAGAATTGAATGGTGACGAAATTCAATTTTCACGTGACCAATCGTTAAAAGGTTGTTTTCGGGAAGTTTATGAGAGTGAAGCTCCATTAATGGCAAAATTATTAGCATTTTTTAACTTCAAAAATTATGGCCCTTTAGCTAATGAATTTTTATATGGTATTTCCCATTTCATTATGTTTGGAATGATAGAGAGAAAAATTGAACAAAGAGGAAACATGACAGTGAAAAAGCGATACCTTGATAATATGTTGTATATCCCAAAAATATTGATTTGTTTTATTTACTGTTGCTTTTGTTGTATGTACGGAGCCCAAAGTCATTTGGGCACCCATTTTTGAGGATATGTATAGAAGCACTAATGGTGAATGGTGAATAACGCAACGTTATATATAAAGTTGGATTTGCGTGAATTATTAGATCATAATACCGGTAGCAATGTATTTTGGATAACAGCTGATGCAGGTTGTAAAAAAAAGTGTGTCTTAGAAGCAATCATTCATAAATTATATTTATTACAATTACCATGTATAACAACTAGTTTCAGAGGTGTTGCTCTTCTAATTAAAATTTTAAGGAACTCAGTATCAAGCATTACTGCTAACAGAGTTTAAGGTCGATACAGTAAATCAGCGTTATTGATAATTATTGATGAAGTATCAATGTGTACACTACATGCCATAAAATGATTGATAGATTATTGAGAGATTTGGCTGTGAATGAAAATAGAGCAAAATAATTTGGAGTTAAAACCATTCTGTGGTGTGGTGACTTTCGAGAAATGTTGCCAGTAATGCCTCATCTTGATCAGAATTTTCAACTTTTCACCGTGTTACTTTAATACAAAATATTATTGGTAAAGGTCAAGATGTCAATCAAATTCCAACGCATCTACTGTCTGATACTTCAAATATCATACTGTACGACAGCCGCGATTGCATCCATCGTTCCGAGCCATGCCACTGTGCTTATCATCATTCTAATTTTATTACACTAATTTTTGTCTTATGATATTTTTATGTACACCCAACTGCAATCGGAAATCCCCCAATAATTTTTTTTATGTGCATGACAATATAAAGAGAGCAAAGCGGATGGTCAAAATATCAAAGTTTTTTTCTTGTTTTTGGGAGTCGCACAAGTCGCGCAATACAAAAGTATAAATGCATTATTTTTATAAAGTATGTATTTATTATTATGCTACCATTATAATAATATTTGAAAACGCGGAATTATCGCGTTCTTTTTTCTTATTAGAATCCTTAAGAATCCCTGTATGAAAATTATCGAAAAAAAAATTGTGCGTGTGGATCGCACGGATTACGTTAACTTCTACAGTTTCGGAAGGTGATGGTGTTGTGGAACGCAAGAAGTGATAAATGTGTAAATTTAATTAATTTAATTAAAGGAAAAAAACTAGTAATTTTGTTATCATAAGAAGTTACAATGCAACACTAAATATAACGTTACCGAATAAACATTTGGTTATAATCGTAAAATTAATTCCTGAATTATTTAAGTGTAATTAATGAAATAAAAAATTACAATTTGCGGTGTAATAAACTTCTCACAATCTAATAATAAAGTGACCATTTCTAATACAAAAAAAAAATTGCCTGAAACTCGAAGCAAATAAAAAAACTGAGTTTTAATTGCCATCAATCATACCATCTATAAACCGACAGAGCGACGATAGTAAAACACCGCTGGGATATTATTTCCGTATGTATATAGTATCCCAGGCTCATAACGCCCAAAAGTTATAAAGCCCGCATACCTTAGCCCAATTGGTACCTGCGAAAGGTTGAACATAAATCAATATCTGATATTTAATAGCTGATACGGAATGATGTATACCAGGGGTGCACGCGGTAGTATAGAAGCAATCACTATCAGCCGCCGTGTCCCACCATTTACGGATTAAGGATACTTTTTTTTCATTGATATGTGTTACTATCATGTATTATATCATTACATATACCTCACTTATTTTTAATCCATATGTATAGGAATTTGCTAATGACCCTTATGCTGTGTGCCTCAGGTCGATTTTTTTGACTAAATTATGCACTAAACTTTTTAGAGGTGACCTTACGCTATTCGCCGCCAGATTACAAACGAAAAGTCTCCTCGCGAGGTTACTTTTCAATTTAGTTTTCAAATGTCAAAGGTTATGATATCTATTTATATTTACCCGGCAACAATTTCTGTGTGGCACTTTTTTTTATTTTTAAACATTTCGTTGTTTAGAAAAACATTTGCAATTTAATTTAATATTTCGTTTATCCACAAAAAATCAACAATTTAGTATTTCGAATAGTCAGGCACAGCTTGATTTGTTGCTATTACTGCCACCTATAAATTTTTATTGTGAATTACTGAGCAATTTAGTTTAGTTCATAATTTAGTCGAAAAAATCGACCTGAGGCACGACCTGAGGAACCCGTGCGACCCATGCAAGCATGGGTCGGAATTTATGATTTGATTAGAAATAAAAGATGAATTAAAAAAAAATTAAAAAAAAAAATATGCGAAATGAAGAAATTAATATACCTCTAAACATTGTAATTAGTAGTATTTTTATGTTGCAAAATTTAAAAATAATAATTTTTGAAACCCATATATTTTCAATGGCAAGTTTCCGAAACTTTGATCTGTGGTGGATCAAAGTTTCAGAAACTTGTCATTGAAAATAGCAAGGAAATATTCAGCCCAGGAAGAACTATCGGTGTAATTCTAATGGCTATGAACTTTTCCCACCGAACCCTAAGCGCATGCCAAATATCAACTTTCTACCTATTATCCTTCTCGAGTTGACAAAAGCTACGGATATTTGTGCATTATTAATAAGATTACAACAACAGCGGTATAGTGCTGAGGTTACAATTATACAGTAAAGAAAATCCTTATATGCTATAAAATTTGAAACTATTGCATGTTAACCCTACGTGGAAACATGTGCTTTTAATCCTCTATGAAGCACCATGTTAAACTTGCTTCGACATATTCCCGGGCTTTAATGATGTCCCGCATCCGTTAAACGTTAGTGCCTTCTGGTCGCGCTAACGGAGACGGGGGCCTGTGAGTGGCGATACATTTCCCCTTAATCTGTTTTCAAGCCAAATGATTCCTATTACTACGACGCTCCAAAATAAGATGTGGATCATCGCCTAATGGTGAATCACGAACGTTTTGGAGATGAAAGGTAACTTCCGTGTCATCTTTCAATGTCTCTAATTGTTTGTCCAATCCAATCGTTTCTGGCGTGGTTAATAGCTTCAATTCGTCATCTCTATTTGTTTTATTTTTGACAAACGCTAAAGGTTCGTAAGTTGTTGGCACCGTGCATTAGATGATTTGTATGGCGAGAAAATGTGTTAACGTTGTGTTTAGTTGTGCCTATACAGCAATTATTTGAACATCAGAATCTCTGAGCACGCAGCCGTCCTCGAGTTCCACTATGCCGGAGCCTACAATCCTATGCGATTGGCTCGTAGACCCACATATGACATCGACTACGAGTTCGTTGGGTATCACATAATTCCATTGGTTGACAGCGTGAAGTTTGATCCAGTGATTAGTTTCTTGCCCTTGTGTTGCATACGGTATCTAGTCCATCCTTACGTTGTAGAATCGCTACTTCGCAATGTGTTTTCTTGGCGGGAGTGTTATCAATTTGTGATACCTCGCTTGTTTTTTTTTTTTTTTATTAAGAAATCTATATTTCTGTATAATATTACAACTAATCATATGGACTATCTAGTAATTGTCTTATTAGTTTAGTAGTCGATTCTTGTGGGATGAAACCAGTTGGTTCATCCCAAATCTGCCATTACTCTGATTTAAGCGGATCGGGGAACCACTAATTCTAAAGGCTTTGTTCTTTTTAGGCACTTCGGTCCATTGGTGTGATCCACTCGGTTCCGCAGTTCCTCGTTGTCATGCTGTTGCAGTCGCAGGGCATGACTCCTTGCAAATTTTTGTATTTCATCGCTGACGTATTCCACGCTTAAGTCTCGATGGAGATTGTCATTTCTAATGTACCAAGGAGCATTCACAATGCTACGCAGTACTTTGTTTTGAAATGTTTGAATGATCTTCATTGTAGTCTTCCTTGCGCAGCCCCAAAGCTGAATGCCATACGTCCAGATAGGTTTCAGGATTTGTTTATATAAAAGCAGTTTGTTGTGCGTTGTCTGTTCGAAGTTTCTTCTAAAAATTCAGTTCTTGCCTTTTCTTTTTAACATGCGCTTTCTACCTGAGTTTAGAGTCTAGCGTCATGCCGAGGTACTTAGCATTATCAGAATATGGAATTTGTTGCGAATTCAATCTAATCGTTGTAAAGTTGGTATGTGTTGATTTCGATTCGTTGAGTGTTGTTCTCCATTTTTTGCCCAGTTATTCACTATATTTACAGCATTTTGTAGTTTTCTTGTGGACTCAACAGTTTTCTTGTGGACTTTCTTCTAAGACTGGTAGATCATTTGTACACAGGAGGTATAATACGGGGCCTCGAACACTGCCTTGTGGAGCCCCTGCCAATATTTTCTTCAGTTTAGAGTATTCCCGTTCCTATATCACCCGGAAGTAACGGTCGTTGATGTAGGACTTTAGCAATTCAAAATGTTGTTTTGGCAAATCTCGTTGGAACTTAAATTCTAGACCACGGTGCCAAACCTTATCAAATGCTTGGGCTACGTTTAGAAATATTTTTCTAGTCCTTTTTTTCAGCGCCTCCTCAATTGTGTCGGTAATCCTATGTACCTATTCGATCTTTGAGTGCCTTTCTCGGAACTCAAATTGATGTGCTGGTATAAGATTTCTACTACTACTATAATTGGCTTTAATCTGTTGAGAAGCAGTCTCTCGAAAATTTTTGATGTTGTTGTTAACAAAGAAATAGACCTATACGATGTTTTATCGTTTAATGATTTATTAGGCTTTGAAATCATTATGATTTCCGCTACATTCCACTGTCTTGGAACCTAACATAGTCTAAAGATAGCATTGATTATGTGCTGTAGTTTCCTTAGTGCTTTTTCTGGTAGAGCTTTGATTATTTGCCCTGTTTTCAAGTCGTATCCAGGAGCTTTTTTGTCTTTGAGGTTTTTTATTTCTTGTTTGATTTCTTTCAGAGTAACTGGTAGCACAGATGCCTCGTCTACTTTGCTTATAGATATTCATTATCCACTTGTCCAGTTGGTGGTTTGAAGGTATTTTTTAGGTGTTCGGCAAACAGATCAACTTTTTGCTTTTCGCTGCGAGCTCAGGTTCCATCAACCATTCTAATGGGTGGCACTTGCATTTTAGGCCTTTTTAATCCTTTGGTGGCTTTCCACATGGAATAGTCTGTGCCAGGTGTAACTGTCAGATTACTTAGGAAGCTTGCAACTGACTCATTCTTAATCTCCTTTATAAGTAGTTTAAGTTTGTTGCACAAGTTGTTTAGGATTGTTTTGTCTTCAGGGGCTCTAGTTCTCTGCCAAGTCTTACGAGCTCTTCTTTTTTCATTAATCAAAGCTCTCACTTCAACTGGATAGTATATACTTTTTTGTAATATTTCTTGCTCATCAGGAGTACTTTCCCTGAAGAACTAATGATTTGTGATTGAGTGCTTCCATGCTTGATATTGGGAACTAGAACTATTTTTTTTATTGATAATTTATATTACACCTGATTTACACATCATTTAGTAATTTATCTTTCTTAAATAAATATTTACTTTTGACGGGCAGTAACCAAAAGATTACTCCCGTTTGAATTTACATAATTTATTATATTTCTCTGTTCTAATTAAATACAACTGCCCAGTTCTAAAGGTTTCTGCCTTTGAAGTCTTCTTACTTCATTGGTAGTGTCCAACAAACTTCATATGTGTGCATTTTGGTGCCAAGATATCCGCTGAATGTGTTTCTTTGCATGATTTTTTTATTTCTTCACTGACATATGGTTTTGGAAGTTTACGGAGCCGATTTTGCTTGGTTTAGGATAATGCGCCATTTCTTTGTCAGTTGCTTCTGATAAACACTTTCCAGTTGTCAGAATAGCTGTTTCGTCGGCAAATATTAGCTCCTTCTTTATTTGGCATATCTCTGGTGTACAAGATATACAGTATAGGACCCAGTACGCTGCTTTTGGTATGCCTGCGGCTATTCTCTTTAGTTCAGAGTATACTCTGAAGTATACTTCCATTATATTTTATGCGGAAATGCCAATCTTCTATGTACGATTTAAGAATTTGATAGAACTGTTTAGATAGATCTCGATGCAATTTAAATTCAAGCCCCTGGTGCCAAAGTTTGCCGAAAGCTTGTGCTACATCTAAGAAGATACTGGAACATATTTTCATGTCCGTTATTCTGTTCTATCGTAGAGTGATTTTTAATAAATCCAAATTAGTGGGGTCTATTATTGACTTGAGCCTCTTGAGCAGTAATTTTCCAAGTAATTTTGAAATAACAGGAAGTAGTGAAATCGGCCTGTACGACTTTTTATCCTTTCCTGGTTTGCCTGGTTTAGGAGTCATAATTAGTTCAACAACCTTCCATTGCTGTGGGACATATTTTAGTCTGAAGGCAGCATTGGTTATTTGAACCAATTTTCATAATCCCTTCTCGAGAATGGCTTTTACGACTTGGCCAGTATAATTAGATCATAACCTGGAGCTTTTTTCGTATTTAAATTATGTTCGGTGAGACCACTTAAGTACTTGTTAATAGTTTCGTTCTTAATTTCTTTCATAAGTTGTTTCAGTTTATTGCACAGATAATTGAGGATTCTTTTGTTTTCCGGAGTGCGTGTCCTTTGCCAGGTCTTTCGTGCCTTTCGTTTCTCTCTAACTAATTCCCTGATTTCAAGAGGGTAATTTTGATTCCTACGGGATTCGGTATGATTAGTAGGAGAATTTTGTCATGCTGGAATTGGAACTATGAAAATTAGTGTATAGTCGCATACGAATGTAAGTGTCAAGTTAATTTCAATTATTACGTTTTCCTGGGTCACTCGACTGCGTATTTGCATGCTCTTATACACGTGATGGAGGTCGTGGATATTGTGTCCTGGTAGAGTAATGGTTACAGGCACGTGTTGACGAATAAATTGTAACCCTTCTTCCAATTGATTTGGTTTACATATGGATGGAAGTAGCACGTTTTGATGGGCTTCATAGATCACATTAAGTAAGCCTTGTTGCGTATCCTGAAGGCTCTTAGGACTAGCATCATTTCGAAAATGCTCGGTAACGTTGATCGCACCCTGTCTTCGTATGTTCTATATTCTTGTAATTGCAGCATTTCCTCTTGTAAGCAATGTTAGTCCTTTATCAACTTGTTTATCGATACTGCAGTGAGGTTTGTGTTATGCTTTACTAGATTGATGGTGCTATCGATTATAGTTGATTGATTATTTATAAGCGCCAATCTCATCGTCGTTCATTTTTTCATTTTTTGGGACCCATACTTTTCAGCTTCTCGTTGAGTAAGAAGCCTAAACATGTCCCCTAACACAAGGCTCACTGAGTCACCGAAACCTCGTTTCACTCATTTACGGTCCTTATTGCTTACAAACAATAGCTCGTTGTCTGCTATCAAGTGTGTAATTGTATTGTAATAAGAGATGCGGATTACGGATTTATTTGGATGGAGGCTTGTGCAAGCCCATAAATGCAGCACATAGAGAATATTGCTAGTATTCTAACCTTTGTGAAAATAACCCAAATTTATCTCCCCAAAAATCGAAATAGTTGCTTATATGGCAATACTATATAAGTTTATGTATACTATTGCGACATTTAATTAATAATTTTAGAAATAAATCTAAATTCGGGTATAAATATTTCCGAATAACAGCTAAATAATAAACAAAAATGTTAAGAGTTTAATAAAAACAATAAAAAGTTATAAAACGCGTAAATAAACAAAAAACAATTTAATTCTACTATCCAAAACATATTCTGACAGCGAAGTTCTAAATTACTTTTAATATTCCTCCTTCACCAAACTACAATATTTTTACTCTCAGCCCAGAAAAATTTTTGTGTCATGATAGTGTTAGCTGTAATTTTCGGGGCTGAGAGTAAAAAAAATGTCATGTTAGCAATAATTAGTGTTACCATCGCAATTTTCGGGGATGGAATTTGGGCTATCTTCACATACATCTAGTACCATTTGATTTGGGAGAACTAATTGTTTTGCTCGTCTATGTGGTTGTTGCATAGGGGCCGAGTTGTTGATAAATAGTTGTTGAACTTCTTTCGCTAGTATTGGGTTGTAATGGAGGCAATGCTTCCTTCAATCCATCTTCGGTCGGTGGTTTGCATAATTTTGTCGGCGACTCGAACCAAGCCATCATTCCCAGCATGAGTTTCAAGAACCCGTCCCAACTTGCATCGGGTAGCAGGTAGTTGATCATCATCTATTATAACTTAATCGTTTACCAACATGGTAAGCTGGATCTTTGTTCACTTGGTTTGCTGCTGAAGTTGGTGAAATATAGTCAGTAGACCATCGTTTCCAGAAATGTTCTATTAATTATTCGGTCAGGTGCCATCTTGTTTTCGATGTTTGCACATGGTGGCGCCTTCAGTGAATCACCAATAAAGAAATGCCCTGGAGTTATTACTGCTAAGCCAGAGACATCATTTGTGAGTAGTGTTAAAGGCCGAGAGCTAAGACACGCTTCCATTTGAGTTGTTACCGTGCACAGTTCCTCGAACGTTAACGTTGAATCACCAATAACACTCTTGAGATGAAATTTTTCTGACTTTATACCTGCCTCCCAAATACCTCCTAAACGAGGAGTGCTCATTGGTTAGATTAATAGCTAACATAGCTGCAATATCGCTCGGTAATGTTATCATGGCCATGCAATAGTTATTTTTTAATACAGAATTTGCTCCGACAAAGTAAGTTCTATTGTCGGAGAAAATATCGGTACACAAGCCTCTCCTAGAAACGAAACGCTTGTAGGCAGCAATGATAGATTCAGTTGTAAGACAACTTGCTATTTCGATATGGATCGTCTTAGCTACCATACATACAAAAAGAGCTCTATGTTCTTTTGTAGGCCTTTGCCCTCTTCCTTTTGTTGTTCTCAATTGGATTGGACCGGCATAATCGATTCCTGTTTTGGCAAATTCTTTTCCTGGTTGCACTCTGGTAGCTGGCAGAGTTCTCATTAGTTGTTCTGACATATGTTACTTGTGGCAGAAAAATTTTAGACATTTCTGAATCACACTTCGCACCGTTCGCTTGCCATAAATAATCCAGTATTTGTCCTTTAAATATGACAAGGGTAATTGAATGCCACCGTGCAAAGTATGCTCTGTGCATCTTCGATTATTCGCAACATTAATGTGTTGTGCTTATCCAAGATTATTGGGATTCAGGTGGCAGGCGTATGCTTGGAATTTTGTAGCCTGAATGGTCGGCTCTTAGTATTCCATTATTATCTCTCTTCCATTATTATAAGAGTCTATATCTTTTTTCTAAATGCCTAAGGGATTTGAGGGCCTGAATTTGTTATGGAAGTCTTGTTTCTGGATGATTTTAAGAATTGTAATTTGTGCATCTTGAAATTCCTTATTCGATGGTATACCTGGCTTGTTGGCTGTGGGAGTTTTGTGGTAGATAAAACATCTGCAATAAGCGAAATGCATTGTAGTTTGTTGACGCTTGAATGCCGCTCATATAGTTGTAAGAACGGGTTGACTTTTTTTACGCCAGCCTGGGGTGGGATGTTGCAACATCACTTTTTTCGATACAATCGAAATTTACATCTCTTTCATCACAAACTAAATTTATCGTTTTTTCATTTTTCAATTACATTACTTCTATTGCGATCTCTACCTATTCGAATAAAACATTATGTCGTTCTACTCTTATTGTATCACCTACTTATTCTAAGAGTGATACTTTATCGAAAAATAAAAAAGAGATAAATAAACAATTTATTCTAGTAGTGTGAGATCGCAATATAGAAAGCAAAATTGAAAAGTGAAACGACAAACAATTTTGTTTTAGGGAAAAGAGATATAATATTCGATAAATAACGAAAAAAGTGATGTTACAACATCCCACCCCTGATTAACTATTGAGTTTTCTTTTAATTCCTCCAGATGTACGTCTTTAGGAATGTTGTTTGGTGTCGGTACATCAAGATCCAACCGTAATTCCTCATGAAGAAAATCTAGACCCCACCATAAGTTACTGTCAACAAGAGCTAAAGGGGTTGTTCCACGTGACGCTATGTCTGCCGGATTTTCAAATCCTATTGGTCACAAACGTTTTGAATTGGTTCGCCTCCCCTCTGACCCAGCAGAATGTAATAGTTGCGTCAGTCCAGGCGTAAGTCTTGATGTTATTGAGTTCCAGGGAACATTGAGTATGGCTTATGAGTTTCGCTAGTAGCAAGGCTGCGTGCTCCAGATGTGGGATTGATAATTTGGAGATGTATCGGAAAATCCATCCAGCTCAATTGATGATTCTGTTGTTGTGTCAATCCACCGAGGAATCTGCTTCATTATGGCGATTTATCTGCTTATATGCTTCATCATGGATATTTATTCCTTATAGTTCGTCGATCTAGCGTCTAGTGTTGCTGGTAGCCAATCATCCCATCCTATTCCAATGATCCATGCTTCTTGCATCATTTATAGTTTTGCCATGATGGTTATTGCAACATAGGGTGGCTGTCCCTATGTGGCCAAATAATTGTGATGAATCCAACAACAATTATCGCTTGGTTGGTTGACCATGCGGTAGTTGCAATCTTGAAACATCGAACTCAAACGCATCTGTAGAGGGATGATACACGATCCTTAAGATTTTTGCGCTATCGGATAGGTTAATTTGTACGTTGCCTTTATGATGTAATTCGCCTGGGTTACGTTCCAATATTTCCTCGGAATTTTCTTAGGTCCATTTTCTTAGATTCAAACCACCATCCTCCGTGAGTTCCTTTAACTCCTTTATAGTTAAAAATGCTTCCTCTAGAGTATCAATTCCAGTTAGCATGTCAAAATTCAACGATAAGACCTTGGATGTTGTTGAATAAGTTCTGCTACCATCTTGTTCCAGTTGCAACAAGGCTCGTACTGCTAGGAAACTGGCCGCTGTAGTTCCATAGGTCACCGTATTCAATCTATAGGTAGCCATAGGCTTAGCGGAGTCGTCTCTTCATTATATTCTCTGGTAATCTCGATCTGCCTCATGAATCCATCCCTGTTTGAACATTTTCTCGATATCTGCAGTCAGTATGAATTTATGCCGTCGCCATCGGAGCAAGATGTTGCTGCGATTTTGGGCCAGTAATTATTAAATCATTTAATGACACTTCCGTGGTGATCTTCGCTGAAGCATCGCACACAACTCGTAGTTTGATTGTTGTACTGCCTTCCTTGAGCACACCGTGATGTGGTATGTAATAGATTTGATTCACTTTGATTTCTTTAGGCTCCTCTCGGACTAACTCCATGTGCTTTAGGTCCAGGGATTCCAGCATGAACTGGTGATACATCTGCTTGAATGAGGCATCCTTTGTAAATTTTCTCTCGAGCTGTAGCAATCTGGCTCGACCATTTTTCTCCTAAGTTGTGCTGGTTTGATTTAAAAGTAATCCTCACCGTGTGCCTTCCATCTGAATTGCGCCCCAGGTTCTCTTTAAAAAAATTCATGATTTGTTTCTCCTGTTCGGTGAGTTATCTTTCTTCGTGGATATTCTCATTCTCAATGAACAATTGTAGTTGTTCTTGGAGGTCCTTTGTTGTCACCATAGTGGTTGTTGTTTGATGCCAATTATGACCCATCCAAATTCAGTGTTTTGAGCCATGGGCTCTTTATGTTTGCCCTTTATGATGTTGTCGGTTATTAATAACGGATAGTAATCCGCTCCAATCACCAAGTCGATTGGTTGCGAGCGATTGTAATGGAGATCGGCTAATTGTATTCCTTCTAGATGTTTCCATTTACTTTTGTCAAAGCTCATTTCAGGAAGCTGTTCAGTAAGCATGTCGAATACCAAAACGTCAACAGGCATAAAAAAAACTCCCCAAGATATTGGGCTTAGCTTGATGTTGATGGAGTGTCTGCAAACGCCAGCCTACGCCAGAACTATTCACGTTGATTTTTTTTTGTTTGCGTCCAATATATATTATGCTATTAAGGTGGCTTGAGATCCTGAGTCTATTGTTGTGCGGAGCGGTTTCGGGATAGGGTATTTTAAACTTCATTTCACTTTTGACTGATTATTACATTTTATTAACATTAAATTCACATAACTTAAAACTACACTTAAAATAATATTTGATAATAACTGCTTATGACTATATGACTATTTAATTTATTCTATTTTAAAATTATTTATAATTAACAATTACGAGTATAAATAAATGCGCGTCTTATATACTAAAATTTCGAGGAAATGATAATGTTATACAAGCACCATGGAAAACAAATGTGCGTTTTCCGAAGTAAGTAGCAAGATTGCATTTTCATTTCTTGTATACAATTGTGTTTATTTTGTTAAACTTGAATGACCTTACTAACAATGCGGAAACAAATAAATGAATGGACTTTTCCGGTATATTACACAACATTCCTCCCCGTTTGAGAGAAGAACATTTTTTTATGGAATAATGGTTAATAGTATATCGGAATACGGTTCATTTAAATATTCTTATGGATTGTTTGGTTACCTTCTAATATTATAGTTCAAGTTTAACTAATAGATTACTTATAATTTACATATATTTTTTTTTAATATTGTTTTTGCTTATGTACAATGTACATTGTATGAATTTTAGTAACAATTGACATTGCTACTAAAATGTTACATTTCAAAACTGTTAAAGGTTAATCGTTTTCAATGTTTTATTTTGATATGGATTGCATTGAAAATATATTTTGTATGATATGCAGAAATTTAGTAGTTTTAAATATTAAGTAAAATTACATTACGTCACAAAAGTTGCTTATGAACGAAATTGTTTTGTGATTAATATTTTTACTAAGGTCTATGTAATGTTAAATTTAAATTTTTAAAAAATTATTTCTATATAATTAATCGTCTTTAAACAAAATGATCTTAAAATTAATTTAATATGACTAATTAATATTTTTGTTTGACTATAAAATAATTAAATAAGTTAGTTAGGTTTTGAAAATGTCATTTGAAAGACAAAATGGTATTATTGAATATTCTAATAGCTGATTTTGATTGTATAAATAAAATTTTGATTTATGGCAAATTGTAATGAATTATGTGATATTTTTTATCTATCCTATTCCTCTTCTTGTCTCTCTCCTTTGGATATAAGAGTTCTTTATGCTATTGCAGTTAAAATTTCTAATTTTCTTAAGGCAGGTTCACATATGCGATCAAAAATGTTTGATCACACTATGAAGTTACTAACAAAAGCTATTGCTCTAAATATCAAGCTATTTTACTTGACGTTTTATTTGTCATTTTCAACCATTTTAATTTGTGTATTGTGTTTGGCTGTGGTGACGACTGATAATTAAATAAAATAAAATAAAAATTTGAAGTTTGCATCTCTTGTTTTTACACGTTGATTTTATACATTCTATTGCACAAAACACCAAATAAACGCACGACAAAATATAAACACCAAATTATGATCCCGATAATGAAAATGGCGCGTCTTTTGTTTGTTTATTTTTGACATTGACGTGAGTCATATAGAAATGTCAGAAAACAGCAAAATTATATATATGTTTTATATAATTGTGTGAGTAAGGCAAAAGGATCATGTCAGAAATATATTTTTGTATGTGTTTTGAACCAACTTACACATTTCTGCATTCCTTTCAAACTTATTTTCGTCCGAAAAAAATAATATAACCATATACGCAATTGTGTTGGTTTTACTTCAAATCAAGTGAAATTTTTTATCAAAAACTCCATTACATACTTTTTTTTTTAATTCACACATTTGTGTGTTTGGACTTAAGTAGAAAAATTTTTTTTAAAGGGTCAAATTTTTTTTAAAGGGAGCCAATTTTTTTTTTTTTTTTTTTGTAGAAAAAGGGATATAATGAGCGTCATTATCGCTCTTGTTTTTTCTATGCGGGATGCTTGCGATCAAAATTTGCCCAAAGATAAAATTATTTCATCTCAGGAGGGGAAATTTGTATGTTTCCAACGATTTGATTGTCTTGATCCGCGAATCATTTTTTGATCGCATACGTGAACCAACTATTAACGTTTACCATTCGATGAGTGTATGTGGTTATTTCTATTGAACTGTTAACTGAATCTTGTGATGGAGCATCCTGGCTCGTATGATTAATTTGTGTGTTATTTGTTGGATTATAAAACTTTGGGCTCGTAAAATTTTTTGATTATTGATTTGATAAATTTTTGATTTTCGTATTATTAATGAGATTATGAGTGTTTGAGCTTTTTTGTTTATTAACTAAATTGGTTGAGGGGGTGTCTAGGTTCGTAAGATTGTATGTTTGATTTGGCAATTCATTGATATGTTTATTATGAACATCGATTTGGGCGTTTGGGTTTACTTGCTTATGAATTAGGTATGTTGAAAGGTCGTTTATTGTCGAATAATTACACTGTAACGAGATGACACTCATCTCGCTACCAAATCACCAGGTTTGTTGACTGACATTGTTGTATTACTTCTTTGTTTCGTGCCATTCCGGATGTGTTTTTTGTTCTATGTAACATAAACAAGTCGACTGACAATACTTGTAACCCGATTCTTTAATAAACCCGATTCTTAAATATGCAAAAAATCGTTGGTGTTTGATGATTTATCGGTCGGTCTGTAGCAAACAATTCAAGCCTTAACGTATATTGTGTACAGTGTGGATTATAATCGATACAGTGCCTCTATTGTAATAAATTTTATAAATTGTATTTTAAAAACTTTTTTTTTAATGTACTATTGTGCAATATTATAGTGAGTGCGCATATATAAAAAAATAAAAAAAGGAACAAATTATTGATCCAAACATATCCTAGGGCTGTAGTTATATTTGTGCGGATTACTCGCCCATAATTCAAGTGAAATACGTGTAATATAATATATCTATGGCCGATCATGGTAGAAAGTTTACACAGCACTTCGCATTTGTATGTATGTGAAGATAGCCCAAATTCCATCCCCGCAAAATGCGATGCCAACACTAATTATTGCTAACATGACATTTGTTTTACTCTCAGCCCAAAAAAATCACGGCATTTTTACTCTCAGCCCCGAAAATTACAGCTAACACTATCATGACACAAAAATTTTTCGGGGCTGAGAGTAAAAATATTGCATTTTGGTGAAGGAGGAATATTTAAAGTGATTTTCGCTGTCAGAATATTGTTTGGATAGTAGAATTAAATTGTTTTTTAAGAAGAATTTTATAATCGTCCGTGAATTTAATTTGTTCAAGAATTTTTTCGGTTTTTCGGTCAAATGAAAATGAAAATAATATTTTGTCCGAAAAGCCGAAAAAATTCTTGAATAAATTGTTTTTTGTTTATTTACGCGTTTTATAACTTTTTATTGTTTTTATTAAACTCTTAACATTTTTATTTATTATTTTGTTATTATTCGGAAATATTTATACCCGAATTTAGATTTATTGCTAATCAAGGTGAGGTTACCATTTTACTAAAACTTTGGAGGTTTGGTTTCGAACTAATGAAAACATTGAATTTGTTGTATTAAAAAAGTCGGTCGTCTCATCAGACTGCAGTGACCCAACTAAAAAAATTTTGAAAATACTTTGAACTAATCAAAGTATAATCACAATGCCTTAGCGAATTTTAGTGATTCGCTACGCAATTCCCAACCCCTTCGTAACCTCGAATTTTATAGTATTCAACGCATACATGCGATTTCAACTTGATTAAAAACACTATGTGGCTATTATCCAGAATAACCCAAAATTTCAGATTTATTGCTATAATTATTAATTAAATGTCGCAATGGTATATACATAAACTTGTATAGTATAGCCATAAGCAACTATTTCGATTTTCGGGGATAGAAGTTTGAGCTATCTTCGCAAAGGTGGCGCCTTTATTTGATGGGCCATTTAGGTTTTTGATCCAGGTACACGTTGTTTCGGATATTATTTTTGGTGGCCTTGAAAGATTCATCAACATAACGGTTTCCATACGTTCGTCATGTCATAGTTTAAGATTTTTTTTTGTTACTACAACTTTCTACAGAAATAGTTTCGAGTGTTTAATGTGCGATTTCCATTACGAAAAAATTTATCTCAGTAAAAATACCGAGAAAACGAACAGAGAAAGGTAATATTAAATATACAACAGTGGGAAAGAGAAACTTCGATTTGTTAATTTTTTTTATATCAAATTTTTATAGTTAAACAATTGACAACCTAACCAAAAAATTTCATAATTTTTTCTTAATTTCATAATTTATATTATATTATTTCTTATTATTTAATTTGAATCGATTATTTTAATTTTTAGCATTTTAATTTTTGTTGTAAACGTATAAATCTAGATGTCTGAAACCGTAGAGTACACAACAAGAATGACAAAATCAAACCATAAATGAACTATAATCCGGACTATCTGGACCAGCTGGACTATCAGGAAAGCTTTCTCGGTGGAACCTTGGTGGACTGGGCTAAGTCACTTTATGTTATTTTTATTGAGTTTTTTTTTGATGTTTCGGAGCTTATATTGGAGCTCCATATTTATTATTACCCAGTTATTTGGTTATTTTCATACAATATTTTTATTATAACGCATAAGTTATATGATTTTTTTTTGTTTTCTTTAAATATTAAGATTTAAATCTAACACAATTAAAGATTTAATGTATATACCAAATTAAATTTCCTTTTATTTATTTATTTGGCTATGATTACTATTGGCTTCTTAGTCTACCTGTATTGATTTTTTTTTTGTTAGAATTTTTGCTTTGTTATGTTTTCTTCTCTGGGACATAGCCAGTGCAATGGTGGAAAAAATTAATGGATAATTTTAGTGCAATTCGTGTATTACCTAACTTTGGATTATTATGTAATTTTACTATTATTATTATGATTATTGAGACGGTTAACCCTAGATCATGAACATACTGTTTTAACTATTTTTTGTAACAAGCTGGGCACCCAGGGAGTAAACCTAATTCGAGTATCCTGAATTCACTGGTGCTAGTCCCATTTCAAAGTAAATCCCCATTTTTGAGATATCACTTTCGCCATGTTTTGGCTTTGAGCCAAAAATTTGTCAAAATATACACTCATTTTCACGTTGATAGCACTTGAACCATTAAAATTTTCGTTATGCGTTTTGCAGCAAATTTGTTGAATAAGTCAAGACAAACAACTTTGCCGAACATATAAACCGAAAAATTACATCCACCATATATGTGTGTTTTACTTAGCCCAAGGTTATATTAGGTTAGGTTGGAGTGGCTGCTTCTGCACACATAGACCAGTAATGGCCCGTTGAGATACCACAGGATCCTATTTCCCCTTTATCCCTGTTCAAACCCATTCGGAGCTCAAAATGTCAAAATGTAAGCGCAAAATGTCTCGCACTCCACAGTTCACGAGATGCCTTCTGTAAACTAGTGCGGGACACGAGCATATGAAGTTCTCTAAAGTCTCCTCCTCTTCGACCATGCAACTTCTACAAAGTCATTCGTCTGTAGACCCAGCCTTCTCGCATGTTCCCCAAAATGGTCAGAGTCTTGTCAGTTTTGGCAAAAGCTTCTCTCAGAAAACTCCGGCTCGTACCTTGCCGTCTAGAGAAACATGGGGTCCACCTGTGCAGTCATCCGTATACACACGTAAGGTTAAATACAACTGGAGGTCGGCCTACTTAGGCCAAACAGGACACCCATTTCAAATAAAATACAAAGAAAACGTCAACGATATAACCAAATTTGCAAAAAAGTACTTAAAATCAAGTTTCGCACAACACATAGAAACTGATAATGATAGATACACTAAATTGAATAAAAATTTAACCATTTTGCACAGAATCAAAAAAGGACCGAAGTTAGACAGGTTAGAAGATCTTGGTATAAATTTTGGGCACAATTTCATGAGACATTTGTATACTGTTACTACACAGTAGATAAACAGCTTTAAAATAAATTATGTAAAAGTAGTAAAAAATAACTCGAAAAAGAGATTATTCTCGAAATCGATATTTTTAAAAAAGTTAAAAAATAGGCACAATAAGATAAGAACTCAAAACTCTAATATAAAATTAAAAATAAAAAGTTTTTCATTTCAATATATAAAGTGATAAAAGAACACAAAAAATAAAGTGAAAATCGGCTTTGAGCACGGCGGGCGTTTTCACCAAGTGACGGCAAGGCTCGAACATTGGTATAGCGGCAAGAAGCTACATGTACTCTTGGGAATCAGAAAATTAAAATTAAAAAAGTTAAGAAATATGTTAATTTTTTAGGAAAAAATTAAGAAAATCACCATAAAATCAACTTAATTTTCTTTTAAATAGTTTCTAAATGTATCTATATTTGTCCATGCGATGTGTATTCGATCGATTTCAATCGGTTTAAATTCAATGGCTGATGCCACACGGGAAACAAAAAAACCATATTTTTCTTCATTTCTTTCCCCGTTTACCGATGATACAGGTTTTAATTGCGACTTAACGAAATTTTCGGTACAACCACACTAACGCAAACAAATGAAATAAAAAATATTTCAAAGCCATTTTTGACTTATGCCAGCGTTTCCTAAAGTGGATTCGGCGGAACCCCGGGGTTCCGTGGCAATTTTTAGGGGTTCCACGAGCTAGTAACAGATAAAATCCGTGCCATAAGGTTTCATTTCATACATACACACTACATTTCATACATACATACCAAAATTAAACAATAACGATAATTATTGGGTACAAAATCCTTTCAAAAGCAATGAAAAGACAACGGGACTTTATTCTGCTCTCTCGAAAATAAAATTTAAACTAAAATATGTGTCAGCGGTTCCCAAACTTATTTTGCCACGGAACCCTTTTCCGATTCTTCAAATTCCATGGAACCGTATTGATGAAAAATCCTGTTTCGCATAAATGTGTTGTTTAAGAACGGCAATATAACTCTAATATCCTTTTTGGCTAAATTTTTATATTCATCAAATATATTACAGCAGAAAGTTGTTAACGGCACCTCTTCGCAGTTAGCGAGTATCGGAACTAATTTCAATTAAATTCTCGTATTCTACTGCTAGTAGTCCCGTTGACTTTTCATTGATTTTGAAAGGATTTTGTACCCAATGATTATCGTTATTGTTTAATTTTGGAATGTATGTTTGAAATGTAGTGTGTATGATACTGCTAAAGTTAGCCGAAAGTTTCCAGCCGAAAGATAATGCAGATATTGTCTTGAATACAGCAAAAATCAGTCATGAACTCGGATTTAGGAAAATTTAGGATCGGGTTACATCATTCGGGTGAAGGAGAAAATTATTTCAGTTTATAGGAATTTAAAAATCGATAGGAGCGAGAGTATAAAGAGAGTTTAAAAATAGTCAAGACACTATCTGCATTATCTTTCGGCTGGCAACTTTCGGCTAACTTTAATAGGCTGTGTGTATGTATGTTATGAAATGAAACCTTATGCCACGGATTTTATCTGGTACTAGCTCGTGGAACCCCTAAAAATTCCCACGGAACCCCGCGGTTCCGCCGAATTCACTTTGGGAAACGCTGGCATAAGTCAAAAATGGCCTTGAAATATTTTTTATTTCATTTGTTTGTGTTAGTGTGGTTGCACCGAAATTTTATTTAAGTCGTAATTAAAACATGTATGTAACATGGTAAACGGGGAAAGAAATGAAGAAAATGCGGTTTCTGTGATACCTAATGTGCCATCCGCCAACAATTATGTGTTTTTGTAAATTATGTTACACATACATATATATTACCTATTACGACTAGTTGGCCTTGAAAAAAATACCAGATACCAAAAACCGTGTGTGGAATTAGGCAATAAATGGACAAAAAATGGAAAAAATGTGTTTTTCGTCGAAATGAAAAGAAAAAAAAATAACTCAAAAATGTGAATGTAGATGTGGTTTTTCGGCCGGCAAAGTGAATTAAACAAGTTTTTTTTTCTGAATTAAAATAATTGTTTTTAATTTATTTTAAAAATGAATTAAAAACAGAATTCATTTTAAAAATGAATTAAAATCAGAGTTTAAAATGAAATGAAATAGTTCGATAAAATGAATTTAAAAAGGCATTTGTTAATTTATTTTTGAAATGAATTAATATAAATGTTTATAGAATGAAATAAAATAAGCCTTTTTTATTTCGATTTATAAATGAATTAAAATATTTATTGTTGTAAAATAAATATATCTTTAAACTGTTAGGAATTACGAAAAACGAAATAATATTCTTTACTGAATCTTTCCGATCCTTACATTTAAATTGTTTGAATCATTAATAATCTCTAAGGCAATGTAAATCCACGCAACTATTTTTTTTGGAATTTTAATTTAAATTTGGCACGTAAAAATTTGGAAAATTTGGATTTGTATTTTCATTAATGAAAAAGCGAATAAAACTGGAAATCAAATGAGACATTTTCACTTCTGAAAATGATACATAAGTATCTTATTTTCATTAATAAAGACATTTAACTAAAATTAATTAAATAATAAATAAACGAGGCAACAATTATAAAAATAGAAATTTATAGAAAACAAATATGTATATTACATTAAATTCACTTTTATTTAAAACTACAATTTATAAAATGAAATAAACTGTGCCTTTTTTAATTCATTTTGAAAATGAATTAAGGTAGGTGTTTTAAAAATGTATAATAGTATAAACCTTTGTTAATTCGGTTTTGAGTTTTCCCAGTTTTCTAAATCGCTTTGTTTTTAATTCATAATTTTAAGTTAAAAATATGAATTAAAATAAGTCGCAGATGTTCATACTCAAATCAACTTTTTTAATTCATTTTTTAAGAATTTTTTTAATTCGGTACCTCTATTTTGACATATTATTGAATCAGCGCCAAAACATGTCAGAAGCGTTATCTCGAAAATGGGGACTAACTTTGAAATGGGACTAGCACCATTGAATTCAGCATACTTGAATTAGGTTTACCCACCCCCTGTGTGCCCAGCTCAGCTTGTCACAAAAAAAAGTTTGCGATTCAAGCACAGTGTATTAACTAAATGTGTTGAAAGAGTTTCTGGATTTGGATATTTGTTTTGTGATTTATTTATAATTTGAACGTCTAGGCTCGTTGGTTTATTAACTAAAAGGGTTTTTGAGTTTGAAGGATTGTTTTGTGGTTTATTTGATAATTGATTGGTTATATTATGAGCGTCTGGGCTCATTTGCTTATAAAGTAAATATGTTGGAGTGGCGTCTGGGCCTGGTTGATTGTTTGATAATTGGTTTGATGGTTGATTGATTTGTGTGTTATAGATTAGATTTTGAGCGTGTTGGTTCGTTTGCTTATGAACTAAAACTCGTTGGTTTCTTATCTCTATATGATGAATGATCTTCTGAATTTGATCGATTTTTGTCTTTGGTTTTGATTTGCGTTTGTTCCAAACTGTTGCTTTTCGATGATTTAGTTCTCATTTGTAAATTTTGATCCTCGTTGTCACTGTAATGTTGTGATGATTCGATTTTAGATAAATTAGTTTGAAGAATGCCCGGAATTACTTGATTTGTGTTTATGTTGTATAATTGTTTGAACTGGGTGTTTCCGTTTATTTCATGAGCATCTTCGCTCAGTTTCTTAATTACGAGGATTGACGGTTGGTTGTTATTGCTAATTTGTGTGTCAATATTAATTTTTTTGCAGATTGAAAATTTATTACTTGTTTCTGGAATAACAATTTGGGTTTCTTTGGATTTGTATGTGTGCCTTTCTGGCTCGTACTTGTAGTTTCGCGGTTGTATTGTAAAGTAACTATTGGCGTTTGTTTGAAATTCGTTTAATAGTAAGTTTGAGTGTTGATGTTGTTTAAAATTTGGCGTTTCGTTGTAACTTCTTCGTTGCTCTGGTACAGCAGGGTTGCTTAAATGGCTCCAGGTATACGGTGGTTGTTGATCTATGTGTGTTTTTCTCTCTGAGTTTATCCTTGTACTGCAAATGTCCAAAGTATGATTAAATTTCCGACAGTACCTTGGATTATGCTGTTGACCTTCGATCGTTGGTAGGGCGAGTGCTGATGATTCATTAAGCTGTGTTGTTGATATGCCTATTATCGAGTTAACCATATGCTCAGTTTCTTCTGTTTCGTTTAGATATAGCAAAGCCGAAAGTATCACCGAAAGAGACTTTCGGCTTTGCTATACCTTTGATTATGGTATTGCATAGTCCTCGTTTGAATGTTTTCACAGCTTGTAATTCTAGATGTTTGTTGTAAATCTGCTCAGTATATCCGTATTTGATTTTAAAACTGGCTTTGTATTGTGTACCCATAATTTGTGGTTGTTTCCCCATAAGTTTGTTTCGTTTCCAAAAATGTTCGTTCCAGTTCTGTTATGGAATATTTTGGGAAATAAAATGATATCAATAAGAAATCAATAAGCCTTTTTCGCAATGTTGGATAGTCGTGTATCTCTCTGTGATAAATTCGCGTGAATGCTTCTTCGTTAATCGGAGTTTTACTAATTTGTCGAATAATTGCTTTTCTATATTGATAAGTGTTTCATAAATACTGTCTGCAATGGTCAAAAAACGGTTCAGTTCAACTGGTCTGTCTGTTGTATCAGCTCCGCTGAATTCTGGAATAAGAGCGATGCACTTTAATATTTGTAGCTGGTTCATTTTGTACGAGTTTGGCGTGTCGAAATTCGGCTTTGAAGTTGATGATGTTCATTTGAAGGTTTTAAATATTGTCGTTGATTTGATTTAGAAAAATGTGTATTTGTCGATTTTAAGATTTCCTACTTTTGAAGAGTTGATTATGATGATGTTCTGGATCTCCTTTGGTGTTATTTGGCCATGATTTGCTGTCAATAACGATTTAGAGGTAGTTTTTATTTTTAATGTTGAAAATTGGTAACGCTCGTTCTACATTGTCAACATCTTAGTTATTCTATAGTGTGGTTAGACTCTTCTTTGATGTGTCTTGTGAATTGTAAAACGCATATGTTTTTGCCCGCAAGATCCTGTACAGCGCCAATGTTGTGCGGAGCGGTTTCGGGATAGGGTATTTTAAACTTCATTTCAAATTTCACTGGTTATTACATTTTATTAACATTAAATTCACATAACTTAAATTTACACTTAAAATAATATTTGATAATAACTGCTTATGACTAAATGACTATTTAATTTATTCTATTTTAAAATTATTTATAATTAACAACTACGAGTATAAATAAATGCGCGTCTTATATACTAAAATTTCGAGGAAATGATAATGTTATACAAGCACCATGGAAAACAAATGTGCATTTTCCGAAGTAAGTAGCAAGATTGCATTTTCATTTCTTGTATGCAATTGTTTTTATTATGTTAAAATTGAACCACCTTACTAAAAATGCGGAAAACAAATAAATGAATCGACTTTTCGCGTATATCACACAACACTATCAAGGCCCTTAATGTAGCGACCTATCCAGTGCCTGAAGTTGCATTGATTAAGACGGTGGGTAATAACACAGGTCCTTGTTGATTGATCAGAAGAGTTTGACTTGTTTGTAGTCTTGCCTGAAGATGCTGCGTTGTTTTTTACACTGAGATTTACACTGACCCCTTTTATGTTGTGCGAGGCAATGTACGCAAAGGTTGCAGTCACTTACTAGCCTTGCTCTGTCTAACGTTGGCATTTTTTGGAACTGCTCACATTGCTCTAATCCATGATGTTCTCTACACGTTTTAACTTAACAATGGGGGCTGATAGTTGCGATTTGTATACTTTTTAGTAGTAGCACGAATGGTGTTACGTTAGGTGCTCGCGCTGTAGTTGATTTCGTGCTGCCCATTGCTTCTAGTGACTGGAACCTTCTCTCCATGAAATCAAAATACTCTGATATTTTTGGTATTTCCCTTAGATTAGATACCGATGATTCATACGCTCCGGTAGTTGCAACTTGTATCGTTGGAAGTGGCAACAGTGAATTAAAATATTTGGCAGCCAGCAGTCGGGGGTTCTTGTATCTCGGCTGCAGCAGCTTCCAAGCCATTTCATAATTTTCGCAGGTTGTTGAAAGGTGGCTGATAAGTAGCGCTGCAATTTTCTGTAAGTGCGACTTAATACATGACATTTTTACTGTATCGGAAATGTTGTTGTTTCGGTGAATGAGTTCAGTAAAAATGTCGTTTAATAAACTCTAATTTTCGTAGTCTCCAGCGAAATTTGGCACGTCCAATGTCGGAAATTTGATTTTTCGACCTCCTGTTGTTGTCGGTATTTCTCTCTGGAGCTGTTGTAATCTGATGATCGTTGCTTCTATCTTCGCCTGTACGGGGGCCGTGGAATTCCTTTTTAAAATACGAGGTTACTCGTTCATCTTCATCGCATTCTACCATGATTTCTGTGTGTAAGTGGTCGATCACATCCATGTATTTTTGCAACTGGTTGGTCTTTAGCTGCAAATTTTCTTTTGGGCACTCTGCGGTATCTAATGAGTACTTAATCGCATTAAGATGTCTTGCTTTTTAAATAATTTGCTGCTAACATCTACATCATCCGTTGACTCCCGATCCTTGGGAGGTATTGATGAGTGTTGTTGCTCACCTAATTTTGAGTTCATTTCATTGTATTTTTGGAATCTCAAAATCATAACTGGCAAGTGACGATGATTGTCACAATCGAATATCAGTTCGCGCACAGCATCAATGGTTTCCGGAACAACAACTGATTCTGGACGACGTTCACGAAATTCGTCTTGGAGTGAACTACGACCTTGATTGAGCTTCATCGCCAAAAATTGAATTAAGTTCATTCATGCACTCTTGCTGCCTTAATCCACGTCGAAAGTTGTAAAAAATAATCGCACGAAAATGTTCACGATTTAATTCCATTTTTTCGCCGAGATGTTGAGTTAATGGGTACTGTAAACAACACAAATAGCGCTCGAATGTCAAAACGTTCTGAGTACGTATAATCACAAAAATGTCAAACTTTACGCTAGAGCTGTCAGTTGCCAGATTGCAACACTAGGGTTGTCCAATCCCGAAATATAAAAGTAAACCCTCGTTACCAATAATGATAAACTCGATAGTAGTAAAACAAACACTGCTAAATATCTCGGCATGACTTTTCGATGCTAACATTAGATATAATGAACACATAAAAAAACAAAGAAGAACTAATCATAAAATTTAGAGCTGCTGGAGTAGCAATACATAAAAATGCAAGTAGAACTTATACAGTCGCCCCGCATAATGAAATCATCGTTGGACAAACAACTGGTATGAGCGTAACAACACAACCCATTGCTGATATATAATATACACGGCTGAACTTCAGCTTCTCTATGGGAATAAGATGTTTTCTGTAGCTGTATTCACCTCGCCGAATAAATCTGTCGTAGACATAATGAAGTTCATACATTTCGTCCTTGCTCCATATTCTAAAAGAATTTCAAAAATCCTAAAAGGAGACTATCTTCTTTTGCCGATGATTATGAGCGGGGATTTCAATATCTACTACGGGATATGGAACGACCATAGTGCAGTTTTTCAATGAAAATTAGAAAAGTTACTATCGACAGAATATGTATCTTATTTTAGCTACCATCATCCAGTTCAACGATAATAAACAAATGTGTTACTACAATTGCATTCCTTCAAAGCAAACTGTACACACGCCATGTTTGCACATCTCCTTTAGAGTACCAAAGGACTCACTCTTCTTTTTTTTACATTGTCGTTTTTACTTGTTAACAATAAGAATATAATGATGTTTTTTAAATTTACACGATTTTTACGTATGATAAAGTAGCTTTTAACTATTTAAAGTAGGAGAACTTTTTAGATTTTTACTTAGCATAGGTAAATAATGTAAAATATTATGTTAGTTTTGTATGAAATATGTTTTCCCAGTCAGAAAAAAATCATCGCAAAATTGATTAAATATATTTTATTCCATGGAAATATTTAACGATTAGTTAAAAAGTTATTCAATCAAAAGTGGCCATAAAAACATTTATACGCAAGCTAAATATTTCCAAGGAATAAAATATATTTAATCAAGTTTGCGATGATTTTTTTCTGACTGCGAAAACATATTTAATTTAAAACATTTAACTGGCGCACAAGTAACCGTTCGTTAGTCCTTTTTCTGTGCAACGGGGCATTAGCAGGCTAAGTAAAAATCGCATCAACTGTTTTTTTCAGTGTAGGTACATTTGTGAAATTAAATAACGAAAACAAGGCTTATATACAAAAGTTATTATCTTCAAACTTTTCATTTATTCTTTAAATACAGAAAATTTTATACACTGGATGATCACCATTAGTATTATTATAAACCATCGACAACTCAGCATTAGCAAAAAATAGTTTAATCCAGTGTACACAGTATATTAGCGAATTCCACTTCATTGACCTCCCATATGTATATAAAACGCTTCTTGCTTGGAGAACCAAGATGCGATTTTTTTTATTCCATAGGCCCCCTAGTAATTAATAAATCATCTAAAAGTCCCAGCTGCATAATAAAATTTAATTTTTTCGGCTTCTGTATGGCTGATGGCACACGGGGAAAACCCGTATTTTTCTTCGTTTCTTTCCCAGTTTACCTATGATACAGGTTTTAATTGCGACTTAAACAAATTCTCTGTGCAACCACACTAACGCAATCAGCCATGCTACACGATAATTTGGTTTAAGGATTCAAACTAAGTCGCAATAGATTTTAATTTTTAATTTAAACCCTTATTTTAAATTAAATCATTAAATTTTTTAGTCTTGTTTTATTCTGTTCTCTCGCAAATAAAATTTAAACAAAAATCTACATCTCAAAAATGTCCCTACATTTTTTTATTTTCATTTCAATTTTTTCATTTCGGATTCACGAACAAAAATTTTATGTCGCAGCTGCGACATAAAATTTTTGTTTATGAATCCGAAATGAAAAAATTGAAATGAAAATAAAAAAATTTAAGGACATTTTTGAGATGTAGATTTTTGTTTAAATTTTATTTTCGAGAAAACAGAATAAAACAAGACACAAAAATTTAATGATTTAATTTAAAATAAGGGTTTAAATTAAAATCTATTGCGACTTAGTTTGAATCCAGAATGGAATAAAAAAATATTTCAAGGACATTTTTGACTTGCAGATTTTAGTTTAAATTTTATTTTCGAGAGAGCAGAATAAAACAAAAATAAAAAAAAATTGAAGTTATGTATATACACGGAGAGATGCAAAGAGATATGCGAAGTAATGCGAAGAGATTTCAATATTTTTTTTTTTTGTAAATTTTGTTACACATGCATATACATTATCTATTACGACTAGTTGGTCTTGAACAAAATACCAAATACCAAAAACCTCGTATGGAATTAGGCAATAACTAAACATTTAAAAGCCACGTACAACAGCCAAAAAATCCTGTTAACAAATTAACTGATCGCAATTGTTTTATCATTAGTACACCGAAATCCATTATCACTCAATAATTTCATTTGTAAACAGATCAGGGTAAACTTAAAATATGTATATTTATCATAAAATATTACTTTTCTAAGCTAAATAGGTATAAGGATTAAAATGAATTGTATTAATAGAGAGTGCAGTAACCCTACAATATTAAAAACTCTTCAAAGCCATTAGTATGAATTACTGAGGTAAGTGATCGCATCGAACACCAGAAAATCGAAAAAGTTGTTAATACAATCAACAAACATAGTAATGCAAATTTTAAGCGTCACTTTCGATTATCGCGAACAACTGCAAATATAATAATAGGTAATTTTAATTATTATTTAATTGGTTTAATAAAATAATAATTACAGCACATATTTTAGATGCATATAACTCATCAAATGTATGTCCCTCTTACAAGAGTGGACGTGAAAACATGCGAGGTTTGAAGGAGTGTTATATTTTTTTGTGGTACATCGCAAATACTATAGCATACCCAAGACGGCAAATAGATTAGACGGCAGATAAGACGGCGAAAAATAAGGCGGCAGGGTTGGTCGTTAAACGTGTGTCGCCGTGGTCTGCGTCTATTAGCCATAAATTTATTAAGTGACAAAGAACCCCTGAAAAAGTTAATCAAATAACAATTGGATTTGAAACGATGAAGAGATCCATCTCTGGAGTTCTTGGTGCCATACGGCCCACAACGTTGGCTAATTCCACCCTGCAAAGACACCGGGAATTTAACACAAAACCAACACAGGTATAACTACCTTCATTCACCGACGAGAATCGTGGTGGAAAATGCATTCGTACTACTCAAGAATAGATTCCGCCGAATAATGCAGTTTACCGAACATTGTAAAATCGAAACTGTTATTAATATAACAATTGCTTGTTGCGCTCTGCATAATTTATGCGAACTTACGCAAGATTATTTGAATTTTCAACCTCAATGAGACGGAAGACGAAGAGCAAACAGGAGAAATAGCTAATTCAAATTCCATTAGTAATACGGGGCACATGATCGACGGGCAGAAAGTTTAAATAGTCTCTTGGATAAAGGACTGTTATAACCATTAATCATAAATAAGAAACAAATTACGATTGTAAAAATAATTCATTGTTTTAATTAAAAATGTTTCTAAATTTAAATTTGTTAATTTTTTGAAATATCACTACCAACCTTTAAAAATAAAATACGGGAATTGATTGGTTATTTCTTTTGACCAAAAATTAAATTCCAATTCCAAATCCAATTCCTAGGCAAATGAAATACCCGGATTCTTAATTTAGAATACACATGAGACATTTAACATCTTACATATATTAACCTTCACCATAAGAATATTATGAAAAAAAAATCGAAATAAATCAAACTTTTAGTCCGACTACTTAACTATGTTAGAGCATCGTTAAAACTATAAGGAAAACAAAATCGAAATTAATTTTTTTTTTAATTTTTAACCTTGATTAATATCGCGCGTTGCGGATTCGATTATGATGAAGCGACCCCCAGAAAAGCTCATATACATGTAGTTTTATACGATGAAATATTTTTAATTATTAATAGTTTTTATTATAGAACGTTATTTGTTGGTTTCTTTCTCGATTTTTTAAATCGATATTAAAAATGGAGTAAACAACGGTGACGAACAAAATACGAGTGCACTTACAACACATTTAAAAAATACAAAACACATAATTATTTTAGTAATGTCAAGATATTTGATAAAGAACGAAATTTTAGAAAGAGATCAATTTTCGAAATGCTTTACATTAAATCTAGTACTAACTCTATAAACATTACTGTGTTGTGGGTCGATATTAAAAATGGAGTAAACAACGGTGACGAACAAAATACGAGTGCACTTACAACACATTTAAAAAATACAAAACACATAATTATTTTAGTAATGTCAAGATATTTGATAAAGAACGAAATTTTAGAAAGAGATCAATTTTCGAAATGCTTTACATTAAATCTAGTACTAACTCTATAAACATTACTGTGTTGTGGGTTTTCCCACATCTTTTACGTGGTTTTTAAATCGTTCAATAAAACTCCGACCAGTTTGTTCGATGTAGAACGCCTCATAATCGTTACATTTTAGTTTGCATATGCCTTTATACATTATATTGCTTTCCTTTATATTATTTAGGCGGTTTTCCATTTTATTGGTTGCCTTATATGCTTCTATGTAGTTATATTTTTCTAGAGCGTTGTGTATTGCTGTTGATGTACCTGTGTTGTATTCCATTGTAATGTATTTATTGGTTTTTCCAGAAGCACTTTTTAGTGTGGTGGGCGATCTTAATCTTGCTGTATTGTATGATTGGTTTGATCTCTAATGTAAATTTTATATTGGGGTGTCTGCTGTTGATGTAGTTGTGTAGTTTTAGAGACTGCCTGTTGGATCCATTGAATAGGGTTATGATTTCATCGGTGTTTTTGAAGTTATTCGTTTCGCTGAATATATGTTTCTGCTTGAAGTTTGATATGAATATTTCGGCTAATGTTCCTGATAGAGGATTCCTCATTGGTAGGCCTTCTTGTTGGTTGTAGAATTCGTTCTTGTGTTGAAAATAGTTTTGCTTCGTAATGGTTAGTAATATATTTATTATACCTGATCTTTTTCTTGTTCTTTCACATTTCGCTCTATTAAGAGATCTTTTGTTATTTCAAGGGTTTCACTTATGGATGCTACTAAGTTAATCTTAGTTCGACTCGTGGCGTATACTAAGTACTAAGCCATATATTAACTATGAAAATTCCAATCGGGTAACGGGTTTCGCTTCTCTTAGTTGTATAAAGTTTGGATGCCTCTGATTCGTTTGAAGGCAAATCGTGTTTTTGAAAAAATATGCTTTTATAAATTTTTATTCTTCCACTTCACTTCTATTTACATGAACAAGTGTTTTTGAAATTATGAGTAAGTATTGACTTGAACTGCTTAATAAAATCACAAGATAGAATAAATACAGAATATCAAAATAAATCAACCAAGTTTTTCTTACTCGTATGTTATCAAACAAGTTGAGGTCCATCTTAAAATAAACATCTTAACGTGTTTACAGTATAATAATTATATTTTTTACTATTTTTAAAAGAGATTCTGTCCAAATTTTTATTTTGTGAACAATTTATTCGTTTGAGTATAAATATATAAAATTTCTATGTCGTGTAAAAATTTAAAAATATTTTTATTTATATTAGGATTCTAAAAATACTCTATATACTGTATTTAATCGCCGTAAAATTGTATGTTTGTATGTTGTTTTAGCATGCCTCAAGTGTTCTGAAAAACCTGAAACAAGCAAGAGTAAAGAGAGGGAGACTCGGGTTCGAAGTGTTGTTGCTTTTGTTTTAAAAATGTTGTTGCTTTTGCTTCTTTAGTCATTTTGTGATTTTCATTCAATTTAAAAATTATTTGTTATAACAAAATGTTTTTATGTACTATACTTACAATATATTAACGGAATATGAAAGCAATTCTGGTTTTTAAGGGTGAATTGTCGAAATCACCAAGCAAATTATCAAAAATGGTCATGTCGCCCAGTTGCTGCAAGAGTCATACAATCCAAAATTTTTATTTTGTACTATCGATTTCACTCATAATTGTTTGTAAAAACGGCATGTTACAAAAGTAAATAAAAATGCATTCTGATAATTTTATTTTATTCCTACATCCTTAATCGAATCTTAATTTTTATGATTCTTTAATATTTTGCAAATTTCCTTAGAATAGTTTCCAATATCTGAAAATGTCAATTTCTTTCGCGAATTGATTCATTTTGATATGGGATTTTATGTAATTTGCTACAAATAACTACCTACATAAGAGAGTATATTTTGATACAAAATAATGAAAATATGAACTACACGTAACCTCCTATAACACGGTACTCTGATAACACGATTTCATGTTATATCGAAACCGTGTTACCCTCCTATTACACGACATCTTTATAACACGGTTTCCATATAACACGAAGCAAATAATTGCGACAAACAGAGTTTCTTATAGCACAGTTTCCATATAACCTTTTCCTGCCTGCCATCACAATTGAGTGGGTAACACAAAAGAATCATGATGTCGAAAATTTATTTTTGTATTAATTTTAAACCAACATACAAATTTGTGCATTCCTCTTAATTCGTTTTCGTCCGAAAATAACACTAATAATAGTAAAATAATTAAAATGTTATATAATTTATATGTTATCAAATTATAATGTTTTTTTCAAAAATATTCTGACTTAACTAAGATCCGGGAGGGAGGGAGGTAGGGGGGGGCGGTAGGGGCGGGAGGTGCGAGCAGGTATGGCAGATGGTATGTTTCGCCGTTAAAATAAAATATTAGAAAAAACACGTTCGAATAGAACGAATGTTGAGTTTCCACAGTTTAATTTTTTGAATGGTATAAACAATATTCGCAATTCCTTCAAGAACTAATCGCAATCACTAACTAACCAATTTTCTAAAACAATATGTTAATTTGTTTTATGGAATTATATCAATTTTCATCTAACATATCTCACACACGGAAATCGTAGAATTTATTACGAGGAATTATTTTAAATTTCTAAAGTATATTTCTCCGGATCAAATAATATACCGGTATTGTATTTCTACCAATGACATTTGTGTGAAATGGCCTTCTAAAATTTTAGGAATAGCTAAGCAAAAATTGTAATTTTTGGCATTTTGTATGGCACGAGTTCCTCACTTTTTTCGTAACATTCGATTCTTATTCATTAAATTTTACACGAAGTTTATGCCAAATTTAATATATTGTTGAGCATGTAACAATTTATCGGGACACGTTATTACCAAAAATGTTTCCTGTGTGACCTGACAAATGTTTCTGTGGTGACATGATTGATGATAATGGATGAGATTTATGATTGTTGATCGTTAATAAATACAACAAAACATTTTCATAATTAGTAGTATTGTATAAAATAAAAACGGGTTTCCTCTTTCCCTCAAAAAAAAAATAATAAAAAGAAACAAAAACGAAGAGATGATATAAAAGACAGCTCGATCGGATAGAAAAGAAGACAGTCGACAAATAATTTTTGTAGCGACTACCAGTAATGCATATTTTTTTTGGTGTTTTGCAAAATTGTGTCGTATAAATAAATTCTTTTTTTGCGTTTGTGATCGTCGGTATTCAGATAATCCATCATTTGTTCGCCGAAGACGCTAAATAAACTAACGTAAATTGGACATTCCCCAAATGTTTTGTTGGGCTGAATGAAATTTCCTTGACGTACTGGAGCAGCGCAGCTAATACAGTAATCAAATCGATTTTAAAATAAGCAAGTTTGGCCGTGCAGCTACAACTGGATACAACATCAACACGAAGGATCAGGAAATGACGAGATGGAATGCCAGTGTGATACACACTCCGGATAGGGATAAATAATTTGTAAGGAACATTTGGGTTTATTTGTTTTATATTAGAAATTTTTTTTGTAGTATAAATTGAGAACAATTACGTATATTATCAGTAATCATAGAAACGACCTAGACTTTTAGTGTTAAAGTAACTTTATAAAAAAAAATATATATAATTATATTGTAAATGCTACATAATTTTGCAACCCGCTACTCGCGTACGCACTGAGTCGAGCGCGGCTGTATTTTCTTTTTTTCCGCTGTTATAATTATAATGTTATTATTATTAGTGGTAATTATGTGCTAGTGACGTGTAACCTAGAAAAATCGCGTGCGAAGGTTATTTTATACCAGGTAACCGTAATCAGCTCAACAGATAGACAGTGTTTCGGAAATTTCGGAAATTACAACCCGGCCGCGACGAGCGCCAATCCTAACACCTGGTATCCAAAACCAAGCGAGCTGTTACAAATGGCGCCCGAGCAGGGACATGAGGGTTCCACGTTGTTAGTTAACTGCTTTCTCTTTACAAGTCCGATTATCGATAACTTCGATTTCCGGGTTGTCAAGTGAAATGTAGTGTATAATTACGGTTGATTTCAATTTTTTTTTTCTCTTTTCATTAACTTCAATTTACAATTTAACGGTTCAAGTCAAGTTGGATTTTGTTAGCACTTATCCCGATTGACTTCTAGGTAACTAGCTTCTCGTGAAAACGTTTATAATTCGCCGCGTTTAAATTGTTCAACATTTGTTTAAATTAGTTTCAGATTGGCCATTCATAGTAAAACTATTGCTCATGTTAAAAAAAACTATCGATTGTTCGTGAATTTCGTTTTCTAGAATTGCTTAACATGAGTAGTAACTCAATAACGAGGTACTGTTTGTAATTTGAGACATAGATTTTCGACCTGAACAAGTTTCGATTGATTCGAAATATTTTTAAGCTTAACCTCGTAGATGCAAGGTAAAACGTCACATGTCCTCCAGTATCGTATATGCCCTTGAAATACGCTTACAATTTTTTTTGTCGCCAACCATTAGCTTTATTCAATAGCACGCTAATTTTCTAGATATGCCATCACTAACCAACAATTCATTTTCTTTAAATTGGTAAAAAAATATAAAAACATATAATATATATATATAAAAAAAATATATATATATATAATAATAATAACAATATTTTAATAAAATTAATTAAATAATTGTTTTTTTATATATTAGTTTTTACTTATACCTGAACCTTATATACAATAATAATTAAGTTTTGAATTTTCTTTGCTTTTGGTGAAGGTACATAATGCATTTTGTTTAATATTTTTGTAATCATATTTCTATTTAAATTTATTATTTTCTATAAAATTTCTGAATTTTGTAAATCCAACTTTTCTCGGAAAAGTTATTTTAATCGATTTTCCAATTGTTCTGCTATCGTTCACATCATCATTGACCATAAATTTAATTCATTTTTATTTGGTTCGGTCTTTTGTCTTCCTAAGTATTTCCGTTTTGCGGGGTGAAATTGATTTATTTTCATTACTGTACGCACTAACACAACATCATGAGTAATAAGGATGACGATTACCAACCTTTGCTAGGGTTAACTCCTGACGAAATAAAGGTAGAATGTTTGATACGAGGCATAGATACTTCTGACGTTGGACATAAAGATTTACTTCGGGAAGTGAAGAACCTTATCCCTTACCACCTTGTTGAATAAACAAGCAGACGCTTTTCCACGTTTGACCGAAATAGCGAACCAAA
This sequence comes from Nephrotoma flavescens, assembly GCA_932526605.1. NCBI lineage: Eukaryota > Metazoa > Arthropoda > Insecta > Diptera > Tipulidae > Nephrotoma > Nephrotoma flavescens. The sequence goes on along the minus strand of OW052220.1, from coordinate 163,075,036 downwards.
TTAGGCACTGGAGAGGTCGAGCTCAACGATTGAAAGGGTGTTTTCATCAGGACAATGAGGTAGATAAAACCTTAAATCAATTTCGGAGGTTGAATCAATTGCTAGAAGCCCGTCGAGAAGAATATACGCAGTTGCAACTACTTGCTGTTGCTGTTTCTACCAGTTCTTCTTCGACTTACGTTGAGAATCCCATAAAATCTAAAATGGCGGCCCCTAAAATAACCCAGGGGGAAGGCGATTCCAAGTATTTATCTAAAACCCTAGACGACTATGCAATCATCCAATCTACTATCTCACTTCCATTAGTTTTAACTGGATCTATTCCAAGTACTCAACAACCTATTACTACCTGGATTCAGAATCCAATGGTAGCCAGATGTTCAGCGAACTTCATTCCCTCATATACAACCCATTATCAAAATCCACTCGAGAACCCACATCTTTACCTCCCACCCAACATGCCGTATACTATCCCAACTCAGAATAATCTGGAACTAAACGCAATACCTTTGTCAAATATGGCTCCGTATTCCAACTATGAAGCTCAACAACCATCTTTTTCTAATGTCAGTAGTGCCTATGTCGAACAAAATGCCATGCACCATTAAATGCCTAAACCATTTTCATACTACGAAAAGAACGATCCTAAATGGAAAATTAGCTTTCCGGGTCAACCCGATGGATTGAATGTTCATGACTTTCTATTACGTATAGAATTGTTAGCGAGCAAAGAAAATATAACGATAAACCGACTAGAAGCTTTCATGCCAAAATACACATACCGCCGAAAAATGGTACTGGGTACGTAAGTTTCCACATTCATCTTACTTTCAACTAAGACAAGCCCTTTTAGATAGGTTTAGTACCACAGAATCGGATCGGGCTTTGCGACGAACGATTCAAAATAAAAAACAAGGTGATCGCGAGACTATTGGGGACTATATTTAGAAATGGAGAGCCTTAGCGGCCGTCTTATGCAACTCCTTCATTTACTACCGATTGTTTTCGCATAATTTGCGAACAATACGAAAAACTATGGAAACAAAAACAGAAACACGTTGCCTTTTCGGAACGAAACCACAAATATGTTTACGAGGTAATTGAAGAAGTCAAAACAGAACCTTCGAGCGGTCTATTTCCCAGCAGTTCAACGTCTCAGAGACCACAACAGGTTTACCAAAACGATGTTTATATCGATGCCCTACAAAGACCGAAACCTACAGTCCGAGGAAGCTCCGGTTAATCGCACTACATAGTCTGTTGGAACTGTCACGATTTAAGGCATCGCTACCATGACTGCTCCTTGCCGTCGCAAGGCATAATTTGCTATGGTAAGCGATACGATCAAGCCTCAGTTTTCTCAATGTACCAAATTTATACCGGGAAACATTTATCCGGGCGTGAGCCGTTATTCGTTATTTTAAATTTCGTAAAGTTCTTAAACTAGCCTGTGACGAAACAATATTATCAAACCCAGTTGACCCACGTCCATATATTACAGTAAACCTTTCTGGTCGAAATATTCGAGGTCTACTTGATAGTGGGGCTACAATTAGTACTCTCGGACATGATTCCTTAAATCTCCTCAAAAATGCAGGTTTAAGTTATAAGAGGCTGACTTCTGAAGTCAGAACGGCGGATGGTACGAAGAATAAGATTATAGGCTATATTGATGCGCCCGTGACATATAACAATATACATCACATTATTCGCTTCTATTTGGTTCCCACCTTGCACGGACAAATGTATCTAGGAGTCGATTTCTCGAGTGCTTTTAACATCGCTCCTGACCTGATAGATTCCTTAGATGTTAACTCTCTTGACGATACCCAGAAACACGTATTATCGCCACTACAACAACAAAGCATTGGGTCTAATAATCGGCGATTACCCGTCATTTGAACGTCATGGATTAGGTCATACATCCTTAATAGAGCATCAAATCAATGTCGGAAATTGTGCACCAATAAAACAACGCCACTACTCGGTATCCCCAGCTATTCAAGCGCTAATTTTTTTTTTTTTTTTTTTTACAAACACAAGTTGCAACCACAATTTTTTTTTTTTTTACAAGGAACTCGATCGAATGCTTGAAATGGGGGTCATTGAAGAGAGTTCCAGTGCTTGGTCTTCTCCAATAGTATTAGTTAGAAAGCCGAATAAGGTTATATTATGTTTAGACTCGAGGAAGGTTAATGCTGTGACGGTAAATGATGCGTATCCTCTTCCGCTAATTAATGGCATACTTGGGCGACTAAACAATAAGACAGTCATTTCCAGCATTGATCTCAAGGATGCCTTTTGGCCAATTCCCTTGAAAAAAGAGTCGCGAGATAAAACTGCCTTCACGGTGCCAGGACGCCCACTTTACCATTTCCGAGTCATGCCGTTTGAGCTTCGTAACTCTCCCCAGACGTTATGCCGGTTAATGGATAAAGTGGTGCCGTATCTTTTACATACCAGAATTTTTGTATATCTCGACGACCTGCTCGTAACCTCATCATCAATTTCTGAACATTTTGATATGTTGAAACTCGTGGGACAACGCCTAAAACAAGCGGGATTGACCATTAATATTTCTAAAAGTAAGTTCTTCATGGAAGAAGTCAAATATTTAGGATTTATTGTGAGCAATGGGGAACTAAAACCGGATCCGGGTAAGGTTGAGGCAATATACAGTTTTCCAACACCGACCTCCCTTAAACAGACCCGACGGTTATTAGGAATGACCGGATGGTATCAACGGTTTATTCCGAACTATGCCGAAATTACCACTCCTATCACGAACCTTCTCAAGAAAAACGCTAAATTTACGTGGACTATGCCGAAACGGTTTATTCCGAACTATGCCGAAACTACCACTCCTATCACGAACCTTCTCAAGAAAAACGCTAAATTTACGTGGACTCGGGAAGCTCAACTGGCTTTTGAAAAACTTAAATACCTTCTCACAACGGCGCCCGTACTTGTCAACCGAGACTATTCGAAACCGTTCTTCATTAGGTGTGATGCCTGTAAATCTGGTGTTGGCAGTGTATTATACCAAAAAAGAAGAGGGCCATGAACAACTATCACTTTTATGTCGAAAAAGTTAAACCAAGCCCGGTCAAATTATTCCACCACTGAGCTAGAGTGTTTAGCTGCCGTTCTGTCAGTGAAGAAATTTCGTCCTATGAGGGTTATCGTTTTACGATTATCACGGACCACTCCAGTCTTAAGTGGTTGATGTCCCAGTCCGACTTGAATGGAAGATTAGCCCGCTGGAGTCTAAAGCTTCAAGCTTTTGATTGCGAGATTCAGCACCAGCGCGGTTCTCAAAATGTAGTACCTGATACTCTCTCACGTGTGTATTGCGAATCCACCTCGGCATTAATATCCGACATAGATTTTGGAACTGTGGCCTTCAACGATTCTGAATATGTACAACTACGAAATAAAGTATTGGGCGACCGCTCTAGCTATTCAGCGTTTAAAGTCAGAAATGACAGACTCTTTATTAAGGTCGGGGCAAAAATTGATCCTGTGTTAACCGATATTCCTGAGTGGAAAATATGGATACCGCAAAGCATGGCGTATGACCTAATAAAACAAAGTCACGAAGCGCCCTTTTCATCTCACGGAGGGGTGACCAAAACATTAGAACGTATACGTCGCCTGTACTATTGGCCAGGCATGCGTAAACAAATTTATAATTTCGTTGTTAACTGCCCTACATGCAAAATAGCAAAAAGCGCCAACACATTGTTAAAGCCTCCGTTAGGACAAACTGTTTTCGCGCAAAGACCATGGGAAAAGGTATACATCGACTTGATGGGCCCTTACGCTAGATCACGAGCGGGAAATTCGTTCCTCTTAGTTATCCTTGACCAGTTTACTAAATTCGTCTTGTTGAAGCCGCTCAGCTCCAGTACAACCAATAAAATCATCTCTTATCTGCGAAATGACGTTTTCCTGGTATTTGGGGTTCCAGAACAAATTCACTCCGATAATGGATCTCAGTTCGTAAGTAAAGCCTTTTATCAATTGTTGTCAGAGTTTAATGTCCAACACTGTAAAACTGCTCTTTATTCCCTCCAGGCGAACGCGTCTGAAAGGGTTAACAGATCCGTGATATCCGCAATTTGAGCCTATGTAAAATCTGACCATAAAATATGGGATGTGCATTTACAAGAAATAGCTTGTGCATTACGAACGGCCGTACATCAATCCACACAATATTCTACATATTTCTTGCTACTTTTTACGCTATTTGCCGTAGGCACTTGGCGAAACACACTAATACTTAATAAACACATTTTATTAAACACTTGTTTTTTATTTCGCAAAATTATATTTTTGAAAAATTTTTCAAAAAGTTTAAAAAATCATTCGATCGATTTCGACGTGTTAGGTCATCTACTGATCAGTAGATACTGATTTGTAAAAGTAAAAATTTTATATATAGAAGAAAAATGCAAACAATAAGCAAAAGGAGGGAGAAAAATAAGCAATAAGAAGCAATAAAAATTAATCTACAGCTACTTTGAACAATTTAGACATATTACATATACAACCAAAAATCAGACGTTTGGATACCTTAGAGTCTTACGAAATTCGAAAATCAATATTTCTTAACCAAAATATCCTTAACGAACAGAGAGAAATTCGTTCCTCACCAATTACAGACCCCGCCCTTTTCTATAATTTGACTAATACGTCGGGTAATTAAATGTACTTCAATATACCTTGAATTTTGTTACTCAGCCGATGACTAATCGCACACCTCCACGATCAATAGATTCATTTTTATTGCTTCTTATTGCTTATTTTTTTCCCTCCTTTTGCTTATTTTTTGCCTTTTTCTTCTATATATAAAATTTTTACTTTTACAAATCAGTAGATACTCCTGATGATGACCTAACAAGTCGAAATCGATCGAGTGATTTTTTAAACTTTTTGCAAAAATTTTCAAAAATATAATTTTGCGAAATAAATAACAAGTGTTTAATAAAATGTGTTTATTAAGTATATTTCTTGCTGTTTGGTTACAATATGTTGACTGATGGGAAATCATACCACCTCTTGAGGGAAATGAAATCGTTGACAGAAGATGTGGAACCGGTGCCCACGAACGATCGGTTGTCTATCATACATACCTCGGTACTAAAGAATTTACGCGAAGCCTACAATTCGTATGCCAGAAAATACAATCTAAGAACTAGACCAATCTCCTACTCCACTGGACAAATCGTTTATGTACGTCAACATTCTCTTAGCGATGCATCTAAAAATTTCTGCTCGAAATTTGCTCCTAAATTTTGTAAAGCAGTTATCGTAGCAAAGGTTGGTAATGTCAATTATATTAATGTAATGACGAGTCAGGAAAGCTTTTGGGAATCATCATTCATGCGAAAGATATCAAACTCTAAAGTACCGTAACGAAGAAAACTCCGTTTCGACGCAATCCTTAGCATAATTTCGACGAATCTGCCCTGTAACGATTTATCGGGACGCGTTATTACCAAAAATGTTTCCTGTGTGACCTGATAAATGTCTCTGTGGTGACATGATTGATGATAATGGATGGGGTTTATGATTGTTGATCGTTAATAAATACATACTATTAAAGTAAGCCGAAAGTTACCAGCCGAAAGATAAGAAACATCGATAATGCAGATAGTGTCTTCGCTTTCTCAGCCGAAAGTTATAAATACGTCACCGTTGATCAACATTCTTCAGCCGAAAGTCATCAGCCGCAAAATTTATTTCAACAACACATCAACTGAAACCAATTTGAATGTACATATTGTTATGCGAAGTTTGTTGTAAAACCACCTTGTTAAAGTTAGCCGAAAGTTGCCAGCCGAAAGATACTGCAGATAGTGTCTTGACTATTTGTAAACTCTCTTTATACTCTCGCTCCTATCGATTTTTAAATTCGTATAACCTGAAATAATTTCTCCTTCACCCGAATGATGTAACCCGATCCTAATTTCTTCTAAATTCGAGTTAATGACTAATTTCTGATGTATTCAAGACACTATCTGCATTATCTTTCGGCTGGAAACTTTCGGCTAACGTTAACAGTATTGTAAAACCTAATTCTATTTAAACTTGTGAAATACAAATGTTTAATTCAATCATTCATAATTTAAAAAGCAATATTGTTAAAATTGCTTCAAATGAATATAAATTATGGTGGGGATTCCACTATTTCCATTTGATATATCATAATGTTGGTTAACTTAGGCTTAATTGTGGAGAAATTCCGAAGGGGATACAGAGGTGTAATTAGCAAAATTTCGCTAACTCAATATATAGAAAATGCATTGAATGGCCTGTCGTTCTAGGGTAACATGCCGTGTCATTGATTACTATGATCATTTGATAGGCCACTATGTTGGTCAACTTCTGAAGGGGATACAGGGGTGTAATTAGCAAAATTACGCTATTTCAATATATCGAAAATGCATTGAATGGCATATCGTTCTTGGTTAACATGCCGTGTCATTGATGTCACTATGATCATTTGATAGGCCACTATGTTGTCAACTTCGGCTTAACCATCACCCGTCTCCAATATGTGTTTAATTTTTTTTTAATGCAAATTCAAAGTCTATTTCAATCCCTATCCAGTGGCACTTTTTTTGTACTTGTACCATACCAACAAAGTGATTTTTTATCAAATGCATATAGCAGACTTTCGAATTAAATTCTAAAAATAATTAAACAAGATCAATACAATAGCATGCCATGAAATATCTTGCTCGGAATTGTGATTATTCGCATATCGACGCTTAGCCTGAACGATCCTCTATTGATTACGTCTTCGATGCGAAATCGCCGTATGAATGCAGTTCAACTGGGACGGCGGCTCCAAGAAGTTTGTGAAGTCGAAATCAGTCAGTGGACAGTTAGAAGACGACTTCGAGAAGTAAATCTGACTGCACACAGACCAGTAAACGGGCCGAAACTGACAGCAGACTACGGACGAGCCCGTCGTGAGTTCGCTCGAGAGCATTTGAATTGGATAGAAGAAGAATGGAGAACAGCCCTGTTCAGGAGACAAGGAGAGCGATATGCACAAAGTTGTATTGAAGAACGAGTCTCATATGGCAGTGGATCGTGCATATTCTGAAGGGGAGCATATCGCGAGAGGCGGAGACAGATCTTGTATTCATCACACGAGCCAATACTGGCTGTCGATCAAGAGGAATGAATTCTCAATGGTACATTGAGGAAGTACTCACCTTGTTAAAGTTAGCCGAAAGTTACCAGCCGAAAATAAAAAAAAAATGATGATGCAGATTGTGTCTTTGGTTTGATATCCGAAAAGAAAAATTCAGCAATTTTGATCAATATATTTCAGGCGAAAGTTACCAGCCGATATTGAAGAAAAATTATTTTTCCTTCATTTTATTTACTTCTTTAAGTTGATATTAAAATAAAAGTTTTAGTTTATGATATGTTATGTCTACTCCAGCCCAAATGTGCAGAAATTCTGATGGGGATACAGAGGATGTAATTAAAAAAAAAAGTTTATAGCTCAATTTCTGAAAAATTCTTTGAATGGCCCGCCGCTATTGTTTAACATTAATTCGCATTGATGCCACTATGGCCATTTGTTAGGCTCTAATGCCTGTTAACAACAGTCAAATTTTGAAGAAATTCTGATGGGGATACAGGGGTGTAATTTGAAAAAATATTTCCATAGTTCAATTTCTGAAAAATACATTGAATGGCCCGCCGCTATTTTTAACATTAATTCGCATTGATGCCACTATGACCATTTGATAGGCCCTAATGTCTGTTAACAACAGTCAAATTTTGAAGAAATTCTGATGGGGGATACAGGGGTGTAATTTGAAAATAATTTCAATAGTTCAATTTCTGAAAAATTCACTGAATGGCTCGGCGCTCTTGTTTATTCTTTGTGCTGTTTGGGGGTGGATTGAGTTTGGTAAATTTAATTTGATTCGATATTTTTATAAGAATTGGGTTCATTATAGTTCAAATTAATTATTCATTACTCTGATTTTTGTTTATTATTTTGTAATATAATAACCATTGTATTTTAATTTTTTATTTTTATTTTTTTTTATTTGTATTATTTTAAAAATTAGAAATTTGAACACTAATGACTACATTATACATTACTAAATTACAGGAAATTGCTTATTGATTATGACCAATTGGCTAATTAAATTAAATTTCAGGATGCTCATGGGCCATTTCTCGTTTTATTAGTAGGTATCAGTTACTGGTTTAATGATGTCAATGGTGATTGGAGTGTTAGTAATAATTATTACTAAATTATATTTTAACATGTTTTATTCGGTAAAAGTGGTATCTCGCTGCTACTCATTAATGACTATATGAGCTGGAAGATAACATGGCCAATCATCATATGCTTGTTCTATTCAAATATAAGAGTAAATTCTCACTCCTCATTTAAGAGATACGCAAATAAAACCATGGGCTGGCATATCGATGCACTAAAATGTTAAGGTTCGCTGTAAAGCTACCAAACAGCTATCACAAAACTTCGAAACGACACAATGAAAGCTACGAGACTCCATCAAATATCCAAGAGCAGTGGCTGTCATTAAGTCAGTCATATCCACCACAGCAGAAAATGCAATTGAACGAAAACCATAAAGACTATGGAATGAATGGTTCGACGATCAGTGACGTTGATAATAAACGAAAGCTGCATGAACTATGGTTAACTCGTAACACTAGGCACACTCACCCAAAGTATCTCCGCGCCAGGAAGCTCCATATAGAATTTCAATAGGCTTAAGACAGAATCAACCGCGAAAACCTTAGGGTCATATGTTTCGAATTTCAGAGAAAATTGTCTCTCGTTATAAGCAACAACATCTGGCTTGCTGAGTGGAACTGTAGTGGAAGGGACTGTGGATGACTCTCAGAAATAACTTCAGGTGTGCCAGAGACAAATAAACTCTCGCCTGTGCTGTTTAATCTATCGCTCAATCACGTGGCAAGGAAAAGCTGAATTGAATCTTTGCACTGCATATTCAATAATACAGGCGAAATTCTTGGATATGAAAATGATATCGAACTTCATGGCCGAAGACTAAGTGATATCAACGGCAATTTAATATCACTTATCCACCACGCTAAGCGACTGGGCCTGAAAGTGAACAGCGACAAAGCTAAATGTCTTTCAACGCCAGGAAACATCCACACAGTAAATCACGGAATAGACAACCATAACTTTGACAACGTAGTAAACTTCAAATATCTCGAGTCAGTTATAACATCAACAAATGATGCCCGCAGATATTAGGCCTTCATAGCAGCCGAACATAGAGTCTTCTAGGCGCAGTCGGCTTGTTGCGTTAAAAATATCTGAGAACTAAAAGTTCAAAATATCTTTCGCAGTCGTGTAAGCTAGCACTTTATAAAGACTGTTTTACACTTATAAGACCTGTGCTAAGTTTTGAAACAAAAAGTTCGGACCTTTACTGCTAACGATTATAGAATATTATTTACCTTTGAAAGCAATGTCATTCGATCCATTAAAGTTCAGTTACGGTTGCGAACAACGAATATTGGGTTCGAATGAATCACGGAATCAAATGTCTCATTGGAGATTTTGTCATTATCGGATTCATTAAATCCAACCGAGTCAAAATAATGGGCCATATCGACGATTCTTGTCATAACGAATGATAAGATAAGTGTGCCATCAACAACCAATTGGCTAACGTTGCAATAGGATGTCGAAACTGGTAGGAGCGTGCGATGACATGTTCGCGTCGTTCTTTCAATCAGTCTATAGACCAAGCGTTACTAGTGAATTGTATGAACAACCCAGCAATAACAACGTATCAATAACTCGTCCTGTTATCTTTGAGGATAACATATTAGCAGCTTTAAAGAAAGTTGGAGACGGTTGTGGCCTTGACAATATACCCGCTTCTACTCAACCACTCCTTAAACACCAGTGTGTTTCCTGAAAAATGGAAAATTTCAAAAGTTACACCAATTTTTAAATCGGGTAAACTAGACGACGTCACATGCTACAGAGGAATATCAACTACATCATTCATTGCAAAATTGCTTGAATTAGCATTATGCAACAAGTTTAAATCCACAATTGTACGTCATATATCAATATGACAAAACCAGCATGCGCATGCCTGGCCGATCCACATCAACTACGCTGGTTGAATTCCCCAGTAAAATAATTAACGACAAAGAAAAACACATCTGCCATCAAAAAGCACTCCAGAGTTTATTCCCATTTCACTTTTCACTCGATTACATAAATTGATTCAAATTTTATCTATCAAACCGGCGACAATTTGTAATAATGGGAAATGAGAAATCAAACGTTATTAAAGTTACGTCTGGGGTTCTCCAAGGATCACACATCGGGTTTTGGATATTTATTATTTTCATAGATCGATTAACCGAGATAATCAAAAACTTAAACGTGCTCATATTTGCTGATGACGTCAAAAATTTTCGTACTGTTAATGGAATGCAAGGCACGAAGAAACTTCAAGAAGACCGGTAATTACTGCATAAAAGAAATCCGGTAATTACTTCGTCCCGGGTTCGATTCCTGGAAGAGTCAAAAAGTTACGACTGGGCGTTTTTAATGTGTTATGTGTTACATTGTGCATTGTCTTATATATCATATATAAGTTTGTACATTAATTTTTCTGACACTACTAATTTAATACAAATTGACAGAATGGCAGAAAATAAAAAATACCTAAAAATAAATTACCCTAAAGTTACTCTACATGTTCGGAAATAGATTTGGTAATTTTTTGTCAGCAAGTTACCCAAAAGTTACCATGGGATATTTCCGAAAACGCCTATTGTGGAATAAAGGCTTAAAGGCTTTAATGTTTCACTAAACTGTTTATGTATATAGATGCATAATACGTAAATCAGAGAAGTTTCCTTTTTATACATATACATATATTTATCTTTATTTACTTTTGATACTTCTTATATATTTTTGTGTGTAGTATCAATATCTACTTTAAAAAAAATTAAGTGTGCTTTAGACCACACTACTGAAGTAAAACTTATAATATATATTTAATATTTATAATATAATATAGAAAAATTATAATATTGAAAAAAATTGGTCACCCTGTGCGTTCTCGAGTGTCACCTAGCCGTTTATGTCTGATGCCACAAGAGGTAACCTTGTAACTTGGTAACTTTTCCAAGGCCTACTAGTCGTAATAGATAATGTTTATGCATGTGTAACAAAATGGACAAAAAAATCATTTTTGAAATCCTTTCGCATAGTAAAAATAGCCTTGAAATATTTTTTATTTCATTTATGTTTGTGTAGTGTGGTTTCATCGAAAATTTGTTTAAGTCGCATTAAAACCTGAAGTATAGGCAAACTGGAAAATAAACAAAGAAAGAATCGGTTTCTGTGATACCTCGTATGGAATGGAGCTATAATATAGAAAAAAATACATATATAAAATATATCACACGGACGAATTCTTTTTTTGGTCACTCTGTGCGTTCTGGAGCGAGTCAGTCAGTGACATAGAAGTCTATATTATGACTTTCCAATTTTCCAGTTTTTCAATTTTCAAATTTTCCAATTTTCCAATTTACCAACTTTCCAAATTTCCAATTTTCATATTTTTTTATTTTCCTATTTTTCAATTTTTCAATTTTCCAATTTTCCAATTTTTCAATTTTCCAATGTACCAGTTTTCCAATTTACCAATTTTCCAAATTTCCAATTTTCATATTTTCATATTTTCATATTTTCCTATTTTCCAATTTTCCATTTACCTATTTTCTAATTTTTCAATTTTATAATTTTCCAATTTACAAATTTTCCAATTTTTGAAATTTCCAATTTTCCAATTTTTCCAATTTTCCATTTACCAATTTTCCAATTTTCCTATTTTCTTATTTTCCAATTTTTTTAACCAAATATTAAAATAAAATGGTATGTTCCACCTAGGGATTTATGAATTGTCATGGCACATCCTGATACTAAAGGAAAATGATTTCGTTTTGCGTTTGTTTCGTTCGCCTCGTTCGATTACATTTTTCGTAACGCATTTGCCAGCTTAGTCCCCAAGTCAAGCGTGCCTAAAGAAGTTTTACTTCAATAATATAGTTTGAGTGTATGATTCTGTGCGTGTATGTACGTTTCTGGTACGTATCAGGATCTACTTAAATATAAGTCGTGCTAACTCCACACATATGAAATAAACAATAACTAAGTAAAGATGTATTGGAAATTGTTTTGCCATAGTAATTTTTTTAAAATAACTAAGTATAAGTGTGTTGGTGCAGAAACAAAAAAAATTAACAAAAAGAAATCAAATTTACGTTGCATTGTTAGTGCAACCAACACACTCTTTGTTAGTTTTTTTTAAATAGGTATCTGTCAATGAGAAGAGTAAGCAGGACTTATATTAAAGTAGATTCTGTACGTATGCATAAGGATGTTTAATAGTGTATATGTAGGGATAACAAAACCAACAATCGCCCGTTTCACACAGGATGTCAAAAAAGCAGCTTCTTTTTCGTCTCTTCTCCCGTTTACCTATGAACCCGGTTTTAATAGGGTTTGTTTTATTTATCAATAAAAAAATTTTCTGTGAAGCAGCTCTGACACAAATAGAAATAAAATAAAAAATTTAAGGCTTTTCTGAGATGTCGATGTTAGTTTAAAATTTATTTTTCGGAGTGCAGAAGATAATAATTCAAAAACATTTGGGTTTAAATAAGGTTTTAAATTAGCAATAAAACATATATTACGACTTATTTTGAAACATGAAACAGTGCTTCTTTGAAATCCCGTGTGGAACGAGTGTATGAATGAATTTGATATGCTGCTAATTGTTGTTGGTTTTGGATGTGGACATATGTATACATGTGGGTATGGTATGTATGTGTATGTGGTTTATGTTTTTCCTTGTGAAGAGTGTCTTTTTTATTGCAGTCATAAACTACACATAAACATCCCTTTTCTGAACAGAAAAAAAAGTTTTATTTTGCTTCTAATTAAGTCCAAAATACACAAATGTGTATGTAAATAACCATAGTTTGTAATGGCGTATTGTTTTTTTCATGATTATCTTTCGTACACGATCTTTACGTACACGATTGTGATCGCGGGCCGGTGTATATCCCTTTTGAAAATGGATAATATATAGTTCGACTGTATCGTTTCATTGTGTGTAAGTGAAGCGGAATATTTTCGTAAATAAGGAGTGTTTTTTTATTCATTCCAAAGAAGGAATAGAAAGAATAGAATACTAATCAATTGACTTTAAAATATTCCAAACAGAATGTAATAAAAAAAAACGATTTAAAAGGAATGGAATGACAGTCATCACATTTTTGACAGTCATTTTTTTTAGTTGTTTTATATTTTTATATATTTTATATATTTTCATTGCTATAATTATTATTCTCCATTTCTAATTTATTTTATTTAATTTTTTACCACAACTATTCTTTTATGTACATGTGCATTCAACAAAACAGGCTATTATAGTAAAGAGAAAGGGGGTACAAAAAAATTCGTTCGAATTGTTTTGTTTGTTTATAATTAAAAATAGTAATAAAAATAATTAATTTAAAACTAATATTATATTTTTAATATATTTTATTGTAAAATATATTTTATTGTTTTTTTATTGCAAATGAATTTTCTGGTACCCCCCGTTTTCTTTACTATAGCCACAAAAACAATATGTATTAAAAATATTGTTTTCGATCTACCTTTTCATCTAGTACGAAAAGAATACGTCCAGGGGCGGTATGTTGTACCATCACTTCGAATCGAAAAAGTCGGATTCGAAAAAAGTCAAATCGAAAAAGTAAAAGTTGTATCTTTTTTGCTTTTCGAAAATGAATCAACATACCGCTATTCGACTTTTTTCGAATTTCGATTCGAAGTGATGGTACAACATACCGCCCCAGTTCGTCCAGAATAAATAAAAAAAATAACGAAGAAAAGGAATAGAAGGAATGGAATGAATAAAAAAACATAATATGTCATGTTCGGAACATCCGGAATATTTGGAATGAATAAAAAAAACACTCAAGAAGAAATAAATGGGCGGTGCCACACGGTGCTGCAAAGAAGTAGCTTTATCTTCGTCTCTTTCCCCGTTTATCTATTAAATCGGTTTTAATAACAACTCATTTTTGAACTAATTTTTTTCGGGAGTAGCAGGAATAACCCAAACAAAAATGAAATAAAAATTCAAGGCCATTTTTTACATGTAGATTTGAGTTTCTAATTTTATTTTCGAGACAGCATAATGAAACAATACAAAAATATTTGTGTCTAAACAGAGTCAGTATATAAATGGCTGTGACATCATAGATGGTAGCGTTGAGTTGGTGTTAGTAAAGGGCAAGGACGCTTCTGCTTCTCCACGGTAAGGGGTTCGGTTACATGAGATTTTTTGCCAGTTTCGCAAGTTTTGTTTTGATTGTATTTCTTTGAATGCTTAAGTTTTTGTTATGATTTGTCAACGACATAATCATAATTTATCCAAGTACAGTTTCAGACTATTTTTAATCCAAATTTAAAAGCTTTTATTTCACAATTTCATTGTTTCCTGTTTGTCCGACATTTTTGACAATAGACTAAAAAAAACAGTTGACATTCACTTGACGAATTTTCCATTTGTTTCTGACTTTTGTATGTGGTTCATTACAGATATGTAATTCATATTCCAAGGAAAAAATGCTAGAAAACTATTTAAGTATTTTTTAAATTAGGCATAATTTAATAAATAAAATTAAATTTTGATTTAAAAAATTAACAATTGTGAATAGTTTACTGTAGTTTACTACTTCCTATGTTTATTAGGAAAAACAAAATGATTTCAAATAATTTTCGGAATTGTCTTGGTTCCAGTGCGACTCTTACTTTACATTTTCGGTAATACGATTTTCGAGTAAGAGGTGTATATAATAGAAGCGAGTGGAATGTAAAAGAAAGTTGTACTATATTTTATGTTGTTTTCTATTGTAATTTAGTTTTGTTGTACCGTATCCATGAGTTATATAAATCGGTAATTTGTACAGCGCTAGTTACGTGAACCAGTTGGATCTGTGTTTACGTTTTTTTGTGTATGCATGGGGTGGAATACTTTTTTGCAAATTTTGGAATACTTTTTTTTTATTTTTCTCTCTCATGAGTATGACTGCGGTCAGTTTGAGCGAAAGTACCATGGCAAAAGTTTATTTTTGTATGTGTTTTCAACCAACTTACACATTTCTGCATTATTTTCGTCCACAAAAATACTATATCTATACACACAATTGTGTTGGTTGTACTTCATATCAAGTGAAATTTTTTATCATAAACGCCCACTCACATATTTGTGTGGTTTTGACTTAAATTGAGCCATTTTTTTTGGAAGGGGTACAATTAATCTAGTTTTGCGAGAGGTTTGGGCGTTCGGTGGTGGTATGAAGGATTGGGTTCCCAAGAGGAGTGGGAGGTTCTAAAGGGGGTCCGTTCTCATTGGGTATCTTATGATATAGGTTAATATCATCAATTAATTTTTTGTGGATATCTTCTGAATCGGGGTGTTTTCAACAAAAAATCAACAAAAGGGGTGATTGCCTTCCATAGGAATACACTATAACTTCGGGCTTTGAATGCGATATTTCAACATTTATGTTTTGCAGTTCTTTTGTTTTCGTTTGGTTCCACCAATATGTACCTCATGGTTTTAAGTGTTGTTTTACAGTGAATAAGCGTTAGTGCAGTCTTTGTAGTAGAAGTTTTTTTCGGTTATATATAGCGGGGATCTAATTGTTCATGGCAGTAGAAGGTCATGTGCAGGTATTTAATAGGGGGTCAGTATTGTGCGGTATGTCGCGTGTTCTAGTTTTGGTTCCTCGGATGGTTGGATATTAATTTAATAATTAAGTCTTTCGATTTGTTGATTTGTGGAACATTTTCGGATGTAGGACTGTGGGATCGTGGCATGCATTAGCTTAATTTTTATTGATTTTATTGGTGTCGTCGGCGAGGGGTGCAAAGTGAGTGGGTCCGGAGTCATGGATTTTCGGGTCGCAGTTGAGGCGTTCTTGCTTTCGCCTTTGCGTTTGGATAGTTTCTGTTTTTGATGGAAGTTTTCTTTAAACTTGGCCTGTTTTAGGAGGGTTTCTGTTAGGAGGATGGATTATTTGATTGCATGGATGGAAGTGGAGACGTTTTGGCTGTGTTTTGGGGTTGGTGGTTTTGGACTTGCTCATTCTGCATTTCTCGCCGACGATGTGAATGTTTGTGTGTGAATGTTTGTTAGTGGGTTATGTTGTGTGTGATTACATATTTGTATTTGTGTATTGTATTGTATGAATTGTTATTTAATTATATTGATTCATTTAATTATATTGTTATTCAATTATTGATATTTGCCTTGGTGGGTGAGGTTGAGTCAGGTTGTTGGAGTGTTTGTTGGATTTTGTGGAGCATGGTGGAACTGTCTTGATCATCATAATATATTTCAATCGTGTATAATTTTATAATGTATAAAATGATTTATTTTACATAACTGTGTTCAATATAAATTAGATTAATATCTCTGATTTAATTACTGATAGTGTAGTTTAGAATTGTTGTGTTGTCATTGTGTTACTAACTATCGTCTTTACCTAAGTATGTAATCGAACCGATTCAATCAATCAATTTTGTTTAGGATGCCGAAAAGTATTAATATCGTATTAATTTTCAGATACATGTGAAATAATAACATTTTTTCTTAGGTTGCTGATTAAAGAAGAAATTGTTGATGACCAATATACCATCGGTATCCATTAAACCTATTAAATCTTTATCCTTCCTCTAGTAGATTAGTATTGCGCTGTCTTTGTGTTACTAACTATCGGCTATATCTAGGTGTCTGTAACCTGGCCGATTCTGTTCTTCCACTTAACTTACCTATCCAATCCTTCCGTTATGTGTAAAAGTGAGTGTACGGTAGGCCCGGCGTCACTCGGGAACTCCTGTGTAAGAACTTGGTCGTACATTCAGAATCAATCAATCAACGTAAAAATACAACTAAATATATTCAATTAAATAGTAATGTGCTAGAACATTATTGACTATCATTACAAATCGTAACTAATTTCTCGTCTTGCTTAGAAAAATGCGATGTCAAAATAACAAAAACCACTTTTATATTTCTATTACCAACAATTAAAAATAAAAGTATTTACTAAAACTGCCCTGGCTGTGAACATTAAAACTACAAGTAGAATAGAATTATTCTGCATCAACAAAATAGTGGGTTTAAAACTATTCCAATTTGGAATAACATATAATGAGATTGTGTTGTAAGTTTACGAAAAAAGACTCTGTGGTCACAACCAACAACTGCTTAAGTCGAATTTATTTTTCAAAGCATTTTTGCCAATAAACCACTGTCAAATAATAAATTAATGTTCAGGAATTGTTTGAAGCACAAATACAGTCGCGTTTTAAGACAATATAAAAATATATGCAGAATTCAAGCAAATATCTAAAATCTTTTCACCATTTAATTTCAAAACAAATAAATTGACTTAAGTCGACTTTAGCAGTTATTGGTTGTGACCTCAGAAATATAAGTACATAATACGTTTTTACACAAAATTATTGCAGTTTAACAAAACTTCTTTTTTGACGTTTCGATTATAAGAAAATTTAAAATGTAAAGTCCACGAGATATTTTGTTCAATATTCTTTCAATATTTTTCGCAAAAAATTGAATTGAACTACAGTAATTTTTTGGAGAAACGTATTTACAAACGAGTATTTGTATATACATATGGTTTTGAGAATATACTGAGCTTATAAAAATATTTGATGTGAGATTAATTTGTGGATGTTGTATGTAGTTAGTTTTCAGTTTGTAGAAAAATACGATTCTACGTATTTAATTATTTCTAAAATTATTAGAGTTGTCATTTTTCGAAAATATAAATGAATAAAATTCAATGTGGATGTGTACATAAATAGATTTTGTTACTCTTTCGGCCAAAAGTAGTATTTTTTATTCAACATTTGAAAGCATAATGCATTATTATAAATATCATACGGTTAGTACAAACAACCGGATACTATTGGTACAAACCGTCGGTTAATAATGATGTATTTTACTCCCTAGGGCATTAAGAACATAGGTTTTATTAGATATTATGACGGATTATTATCACAACCGGCCTTCATTTACCACTAATGTATGCATAGATCTTGAATACACCACACTTGATTTCGAAAGCGATAAATTAAGCTTACCGAACTTTTGATAAAACTGTCTTGTATAATCAAAAATCATTATTCCTGCTTAAATTTCCGAAAACCAAATGTCAAACATTGATGAAAATTTAATCTTTAAATTTATTAAAATCTTTTAATTTGTTGTCATTTTTTGTAAATTCTAAACTCTTCAATTTCATTGCAAATAATGGAAGATGTTTAAGTATGAAGTTCCATTTCGAATTATAGTTCTCGAATATCCGCCTATACTATAAATGGTGAATTGTGGTGAATAAAGTAGTTTTTATCTATACTCGTCATTTTCGGTCGGATTTAAAAATTATCTGAACTAATTAACTCTTTCAGACCGTCTGGCAACATATGTTGCCATTGTATTAATGGGTTAATATGGTTATTGCATTTTCTTATTTTACGTATTTTAATAGAGATGTATTTTCCTTTCATACAATCTATGATGCTTAATTGTCAAATTTTACCATGTAAAATATATTAGAGGCTTCAAACAATTCTCCAATATACATTGATACAATTTTTAGAATACTACTTGGACAACAGTTCCTTTGTTTGTAGAACTTGAATATACTATAAATTACACTCTTCCTCGTATTATTGAGGTGGGAATGCCAATTAAATTTTGTATCCACTATTATCCCAAAATATGTAAACTCGTTTACTGAATCCAGTATAACTCAATTAGCCACACACAAGTTTCTATAGCATGAGCAAGCGTGATATATACAGGGTTTACTGTCAAAGCTAAAACCATTTAATTAGAGTCTTTAAATCAGTTTCCAAATTCGGTTGGATTTTCACTTGCTACCTACCTGCCTACCCACCTTGCTACCACTTGGTACCCTTTCGGATATGGTTAATTTCGAAAAATTAATTAAAATGTATCAAAAGTAACAGAAGCCGCAAATCAGATCCTTGAATAAATGTGCAATTTATAAGACATGAACTATTTAGTATGTTTTTATTTCATCGATCTGTAGCACTATTCTGGTTATTCCCGGGGAATAGAAATTTTAAATTTGGTAGCAGTTTTTCCCCAAAGTGTATTCTACTTTTGGAAAAAATGATTCTTGGAAAAATGTATTCCCAATTATAGCAGTTTTGATGTTTATTATTCCCTACCTATTTCACGAAAGCGGAAATTTATTATTATATTTACTTATAGCTATATTATGGCTGAAAATTTATATTGAAAATTGGTAATTTAAATTGAAAATATCAATATACAATCGAAAATTAATCATGTACATACAAACAAAATTGACTTTTTTAGTAGAATTCGATTAAACCATCAACAAATATTAATTAGACGCATTCAATTACTTTTAGATAATTGTTCCCTCGTTTTATTGCGATTGCGTATCGACCACGAATAACTAAATTATTGTCCCGTAAATTTATTCCCCAATTTACAAAATTAACTTTTGGAAAACAGGGAATTGGAAAACAAAGTCTAGGGAAGAGCAGCTACAAAAAAAAGCATTCTCTATTCCCGGGGAATTACCAGAATAGTGCCACTGGTAATAATTCCACAAATAACTCTCAAGCCAATTATAAATTTTGTTGGTTAGCATGCAAAAATTGATTTTATTGAGATATAGAATAAGCATCTTTTTCATTAATTTCTCAAAGAGGTTTTGAGAATGTGCTCAAAAGCGAAAATAGATAATAAAGGCAAGCCCAATCCCTGTTTAGCAAAACTGCCGTCCTTCTATTCGTATGCTCGAGTGTTGTAACCGCGCATCAGTGAATGTACAATCATGGATGTAAGCTTTGAAACGTGTATTTCCATAACAAAAATATTTTAAACAAAAAAAAATTGTTGGCTCACTCCACAAACTACACATTCCACTGTAAATGAGCAGCTATTACTCAAAGCGATGTATATCTGAATTCAAATCTCAATGTACCGTTGAGAATTCATTCCTCTTGATCTGATGGTTGCGTAATTCCTTTAATGTTTTATCTAATGCTTCTAATGGTTTTTAATGTGCTATTGTGCATTCGTCCTAGATTATTAGTTTGCATTATTGCAATACCTTTCCTGATGTTTGTGGTATGTCACATGTTGGTGTTTAATTACACAATGCTTGGTGCGTAAACTCATTTTTTGTGACAAGCTGGGTACTCAGGGGGTAAACCTAATTCAAATACGCTGAATTCAATGGTGCTAGTCCCATTTCAAAGTAAATCCGCATTTTTAAGATATCGCTTTCGACATGTTTCGGCACGTCAAGAATTTGTCAAAATATACACTCATTTTCACGTTGATAGCTCTTGAGCCATTAAGATTTTCTTTTTGCTTTCTTTAGCAAAGTTGTTGCGCAAGCCAAGACAAACAACTTTGCCCAACATATCAAGATCGAAAAACTACATCTACATTCACATTTCACTGCCGCAACCATCAGATATTTGGTGGTACAACATAATATAATTATCAGGTGATTTTAGATAGACACTACTTGTCATAACACTATCAACTCCAGCTGATGAATTAAATGCATGTTAATAATTTCTGGAGAAACGTTTAAAATTTTAAATTTAACAACAAATATGCGTTTTCAATTGCAAAACGATGAACCTGCTGTAAAATTTTCAAAACAATTAATTAGACAATGGAAATGGAAAAATTGAAATTGATAGTACAACTGGTTTAATTACATTTCCACAAAATTTTATATTTTAAAAGACTCAAAAAAAGAATTAATTGAAAGCGTATACTCAAATATTGTACAATAATTCAAATTATGATTATGGTTAATTGATATAAATACTGCAATTTAAAATAAAATTGTTGGTGAAATTTTTGCATAAAAACCAATTGATTGTGTTATAAATCTGGACGAAGTGGTAAATTATCCTACACAATTTTTAAATTCGCTAGATTTGCCTGGAGTACCACCACATGTTCTTCAATTAAAAATTGGTGTACCAATCATTTTAATACGAAAAATTGACCAACCAAAACTTTGTAATGGTACACGACTTGCTGTTAAAAATTTAATGACAAATTTATTTGGAACAAGAATATTAACTGGCTAATCCCACGTACTCCTATAATCCCGTCAGAAATACCACTTTTTTTTTAATCCATGCCATCTGTTTTTGAGGCCGAAACATTCCCTGCTCTTTCGCGGTTTATTTTCTTTATTTTTCCATCTTACTTTCCTAACCTTTAACCACTGTGTCATTTGGTCGGAAGATATGCCACTTAATTTTAAAAGAAATCAATGTCAAATTTGTTTACATTAACAAGGCCAGTCACTTGAAAATTTGTATTAAGTATATATAGTTTTCGATTAAGTATCGATTTCCAGTCTACTCCAAAAGTGTAAAACCAGAAACAAAAGAAATGTTTGGTTTAAAAATTGTAATGCGACCAATAGGAAAACATTTTTTTTCTTCAATTTAGATCCACCATACACAAATGTGTACGTAAAAAATGACAGGTTGTAATGTCTTCCGGATTTTAACGGTTGTTAGTTAAATCGGATATTTTTTTTGAAAAGAGCATTATAATTTGATAACATATAAATTATATAACATATTAATTATTTGTTTTTGATTACATATTAATTACTTTATTATTATTATTATTATAGTTAAAGTGTTATTTCGGACGAAAACAAAATTACGTGGTGTGCACATATGTGTATGTTGGTCCAAAATACATACAAAAATATATGTTTCCTCTCGTATGTCATTCTCTTTCGTACACGATCTCACCCACACAATTGTAATGGCGGGTCGGAAAAGGGATATACAAATAATTGAATCATTCCTGGAAAATGAGCAATACAGTTTTAGTATCTTCTAGGGGATACGATCACTCTAAAATTATGTGCATTTTCACCCGAAATATTAATAATTTAAATCATTCCGTTAAATCCAGCTCAATGGGGTCAGTTCTTGAGTTGAGGTGACCATCTACTTTGCTACTCCTACTACGAGATTTCTTTGTAAAAATTTCATATCTCATGAAAAAATTACGAATAATACAATTTTGATGAAAAGTTCAAAATGGTACTGTACGCTATTAGATAAAATAAACCGGTGTTTTGTATCTTAGGTTTGAAAGTCGACCACATGTCCAACCTTTAATCGGGACATCGAGGAATAAGTATATAAGAGAAATCAAGTAGTGCAAATTTTATAAGCGAATTTCTCCGAGGTTAATCTTATTTTATAGTTTTGATATATTTATATATACACAAATTAAATTTTTTTCTATATTTAATCCATACGTATCTTATAAACATATCAGCATAGTTATTTTATAGTTCATTGTTCTTGTTAAGCTTAGACAGATTGCCAACAGTAAAATAGATTAACCTTGGAATGTCTACATGAGTCCTCTTATGTATATTTTGCTCTATGATCGGGCCCATATTTACATATGAAAAGACCCCGGTTCAAGATTATAAAATTTTTGTTTTCCTTTCATGTCTAGTTAATAATATTATGTCAAACTGCTACTTATAAAACGATTGTTGTATATTGTCAAGCGATAAGCATGCCAATTAAAATAATATCACTATCATACTATTGTTTGCACAGGCACTGTACAATAACCATAAAATTTCAATTAAAAGTAATTGTTTTTTAATCGAAACAATGTCGAATATAAACAATAAAATAGTTTATTATTATGTATTAAGATTATTATTACTGTTGTATTCAAAATAACAACAAAATATATTATGTATATAATATCCAAATAAATTGATGATATCATAAACATAATGTAATGTAGCTAATCGTGAAGAACAAATAAAATATTATTATGTATTATTATTATTATTATTATGTATAAATGTATTTGTTAAAACTAAGCAATATTATGCGGTTTATATTATTTTCAGCGTCATAGTAATAAAAGAGGTATGATATTTATTGTACTAAGTTACGTTAAAGATAAAAGGCCTCAAATTCTTATGACAAACCGGATAGTTTTTGCAGCCGAATCTAGCGCAAATAGCGTGATCACAGTGTTCGTGATAAAGGCAGACAAGATGACTTCATTAGGGTATCAGTAATGCTCGATATTCACTTGCCATCCAATAATTAAATATCTAACCTTCCCCGTCTTCCCGAATGTTCAATTTTCTGAAATGTAGTGCCATATGTTTGCCTTCTTTCGGTGACAATAATTGTTGGGTTGATCTGAAGATTAATTTCTTAATATAATTCTGATGGTATATCGAGACAGAACATACCTTTATTTAAAGTGTTCCTCCGTGTGAGGGCGTACGCCAGTTAAATGTTTAAAAATAAAAATAAAATCTTAATATAATTTCTACTATAGGCAAAAGATACTAACATTGTCGCCGTTATTTATCAAGTCAAGCAAACTTCAAAAAATACATATATTGGCGTTCATATTATCCTATTATCAGTAGGATAGAATCTTCATGAGAAGCAGTCGATTTGTGTTATCACTCCTGCTTCTCGTACGTTTTCAGAATTGATTTAGATTTTTTTAAACCGGTATGAGACTGCCTTGTTTTTTGAGATGTATAACTCATGTATATAGGGATCATTGGTCGTTAATTAAGCTTTATTTTGTAGGTGCTTGATGCGAAGGTTATGATTATCTTTCCACAATGCGAGCCCTGTTAAGAAATGCGACATGTTCCAAAAATTAGGCAACCCGTTTTCATTAAAATGCTAAATTTCAACTTATTTAGTTATGATAACTAAAATACCAGTAAGTAATATTATAAAAGTTTCTCTTAAACTCAATTAAGAAGCAGTTTCTAGAAGAACATGAATCCATATACGAAATTTTATCACGATGAGTTAAGATACAAAATTTTTCCATAATATACAAAAATTTCTATCATTAACTATCAGCACCTATTTTAGAATGTAACAATCTTGAAAAAATTAATAACAACGATTTTAAATTCAATACAGAATTTGTTAATATCATTAAAAACTAAATTAACAACACGAATTTTAAGTTTAAAAATTTTGGAATTCGTCTATATTAAATTCTTTATATTAAAATTTTCTCGGCTTTTTTAGAAAAAATATTATTTCCAAATACAATGACATTCATAATGTTCGTGACTATTCAAGTCAGCAAATACAAAGAGGTCGTCTGCTCAGTAGAAAATTAAACCCCCTCGACCAAACTGCAAAAATTTAACTATTGCTTTGTATCTAGTGTAATAGTACAAAACAAGAACATATCGATTTGACGAATTATATCACCAAATCAGAAACTTACTTTAACAAGAGGTGAATTTTGCAGTTTGGTCGTGGCAACCTGATGAGTAGACCAACTTTTTATCAGTACCAAACCAAGCTGCCAAGAAGAGACCTAAAGAAGTTCCCATTTTTGTAAGGGTTTGTGAATCTTTACACAACTACCCGGGGTTAAAAATGGGGGTGATGGAGTGAATTTTTCTGATTTTTGTGGTTGATATATTGTGAGTAAACGGCCTCTTTGTTTTCTAAGACTAGAACAGACGCCATTAAAAATAATATTTTGTCCGAAACGCCAAAAAAAAATCTTAAATATACACCAATTTTGTTTACACGAATATGTCCATACACTAGAATTAATTAACTCCGAAGTTAAAGCGCCATTTCTACATGATTGCAAAGCCAACTTAGTTTTAAAATGCTGTTATATTTCTTCCTTTTGAGTGAAATATTCATTGTTCTGTTTTAAAATAAATTTGTTTTACCATAACATACAAATTCTAAAATCAGAAGAATAAATTTTTAAATGTAAATTCAGTTCGAATTAATTTCATTTGCATTGAAAATTAATTCTCAAAGTAGTGGTAATGTAAAACTGTTTGGTGAAGTACATAAGTTATTGCGGGGATAAGAAACTTATGTTCATGATCGTGTTTGAACTTAAGTTCAGTTTGAATTAGGTTCATTTGCATTGGAATTTAAATCTGAAAAGTTAGTACGGTGACAAGAAATGCTTGTTAATGATTTGTGCGAAGATAAAAATAGGCAAACGATATCTATTTATATATACAGTGTATATACCGCCTCGCTCAAATTGCGACTGCTATGCCAGCTGCATCGATGCGATTGATGAAGTCTTTAAAACATCTAATTCATCGGATCTAGTTCTTATACTCGTATCTAGTTCTTAACTGCATTCTTCCATATAATATCAACAGCGATGCAGAGTCCCTATTCGTCGATTTTAACCTCAACCAAATTAATATGATTGCTAATAACATCAATAGGTTTCTCGATCTGGTCTTCACCACTGAGGAGGATGCTTTCAAAGTAACTGAATCAATGAATCCATTTGTTGTAAACGATATCAACCACAAACCTTTAGACATTGTATTTGATACAACCTACTGTAACCTGAAGAAATCTGAGCACCTTCCCAGAATGAAATTCAACTTCAAGAAGGCAAATTACGCCGTTTTGCAAAATTATTTAGAAGCAGCAAATTGGGATCTCATTTTAAATCTTGACAATGTTGAAAAATTTTATTACTTCATTCTCCAAGGCTTTGAACTCCATGTGCCTCTTTACAATAAAGCACCGAAAACTCATCCTCCGTGGTTCGATGACCTGCTAACCAATTTAAAAAACCGAAATGTAAAGCCTATACTAAAATGATGAAATCTCGATTGAAATGCAGTGATGAATTTGACGTCAATTTTAATTTAGAGTACAGATCTTAAATGGCGAGTATTGAAACAAAAATTAAATTAAACCCTAAAGAATTTTGGAAATACTTTCGATCCAAACGGGAAATCGAGGGATATCCTTCCAATATGACTTATAATAATACCCGCTCCTCCTTATTTTAGATCGATTAGATCAATCTGATTTCAGATTTCCAAATGTGCGCGATCTACAGATTTAAATAAGTAACACAGCATAAAATTTTTTTGGTAAAATTGATCGAGTAGCCAGGAGTTCGACTAGGTAGCAAATTGCTTGCTTGCTAACCAATCGAGTATCTACCCGAGTATCCTCTAAAATGTCAAGCATTTCCTTCAAAACTTCTGACATGGTTGGTTGAGCTAAAATTATATTATAATCATTTCCCGTTCCCGTCTAATATCCTTCTTCAGCACAGAATCTAGGTAGCAGCCAACTTTAAAATATTTTATACTGACGATATA
The DNA here is from genome assembly GCA_932526605.1 of Nephrotoma flavescens. Classification (NCBI taxonomy): domain Eukaryota; kingdom Metazoa; phylum Arthropoda; class Insecta; order Diptera; family Tipulidae; genus Nephrotoma; species Nephrotoma flavescens. The sequence goes on along the minus strand of OW052220.1, from coordinate 163,048,663 downwards.
GTTTCATGACCTTCATTTTAGGATAAACTTCTAATAAATCAATGAAGGCATCTTTCAATGATTGATATCCTGAACAACTTCAAAAAACTGAAAAATAAATGGAGATTAAGATATTTATCCTCAAACCATAAAGTATATTAAACTATACATACTGAAAACTATTTAACTCCAACGGATTAGAATAATCCCTCAATCTTTTTCTATTTCATGCAACGTCAACTTTTGCCCAATAATCTTCTTCCTTACAAAAATATACTCATTTGAAATCATCGTTTAAAATCTAATTATACTTTAATTGTGTGAATTTATGATTGATTTTCGATATCAGAACATATAAAAAAGGCAAAACAAATGAAACTGACAATTATTTTACACAAGTATAAAATTCACAATTGTTAATTTTGGCTAATAAATTCACAGTTACGGATTTTATTTTAAGCTTGCTGTGGTAATACTGCTGTCGTAAATGAGCAACGAGACGACAACACCGAGTATTGTCGATTGATGATCGACGCAACAATCATATTTGGGTTGATTATTAAATTTGAATGAGTTTTTCAGTTTGTTTTCTAAACCATTATTGGGGCCACCCCATATAATCACAAAGTAATCATGCGACAACGTTTCCATTTTGAAGTTAGTAACACCTTCTATTCTTGAGATAAGGAAATATGAATTTTCCGAGCTCTCGATCCAACAAGAAAATCTAGTATACCTCACTATGTTAGTTATTGTAATATTTCACTAAAGCTAAAAAATATCTAAAGCGTATGACGGACGACCAATAAATTTTTCCAGACATAAAAGTGAACGGTGTTGTTATAGAGAGGATTTAAACTTCAAGATTCGCCTTAAACTGCATTTTCAATTTTGTTCTGTACTTCTGAATATTGTAAAATAGAGAACTAGTTTGATTGCCTTTTATAAGTAGTAATCACCAACCAAAACTTTATCAGAATTTGTTATCAAGCTTTGTTCACCACCAATATTATCATGTTATCTAACTATGTAATTAAATTACTATTTTTGGTTAGCCACGATTTATCACGATTGTCGATTTATTTTGGGATTTATCTTAATAAATATTATGCAAAATATTTAAAAAAAAGTTTAAATTATTAGTTTTGTATTTTAACAATCGAACATCCTATTTTTCGTTCCTACCCGAAAATGTTCATCAGGGCTCAAACATAGAAACGTAAAACTGTCACAAGCATACGAACTATACAGATTTTAGTCTCGTTCCGCTGAATAAATTAATTATCTAGTGATAAAATTAATAAATAGTTTTTTAATTAATAAATAGTTATTTTGTATAAATTGTATGCAATAAATGTGTTGATTCTGATAAAATATAATTATATGCGGTGATTGTTTGATATTATATGTATCAGATATTATATATAATTTGCTTTTTGAAATTTAATTAATTTTAGCAATATACATTTACAGTACTCATAATATGTAGGGATATTGAAATGTTTTTGCTATTATGCTATACCATTATAAATACATAGATTAAATCATAATCCAATCCTAAACTGTATTTCAGTATATTGTGAATGACGAATAAAACTTCCTCCTTCTGAAAAATACAATAATATAAGGCTTGCAAGATCGAGTCAGTGGGCCGATTCTCGTAGTGTAAAATTTATGCTCTACCTTGCAACGAAATTACCGCATCAAGTATTCAACGAATACTGATTAGATATTGGAACTGACGATGGAATTCCAATTGTAGGGAAATACTTTAATAATGACGGCAACTGTAAACAGCGATATTATTCATTAAAGGATTATTGCAAACTAGAAAAATTAGTGTCTGTTTCCGCGTCGAACACAGCGAAAGAGAAGCTTCAGTTCTTCAACTTTCAAGAATAATAGGTATATGTACATTAACTGAAATTATCAAAATTTCGTAATGGTTTAGCATTTTATAGTGTAACCAGCACCAGTGATATACAGAAACAAGATACATCGACGTCGACGACATCTGCTTGCCGCGAGATCAACGCGGCAAACATAACACGTGCGTCAGCGACGGAAAGATAAAAATAATAGCAAACAACATAGCCCTAAACCATTTCATTTTATAAAAATTATTTTTTCACAAAAACAATTTGTACAATATCCAGATGTTGTTGTATTTTTTTTTTTGGCTACTTATAAAAAGGTTAATAACATGATATCTCGAATTAGTTAGCCCTGCAGCGCCGACGGCAAAATTATAAATATATTCTAAAAAAATAGGCGCTAATGTCGTAGTCGCCAGAGAAATTGGTTGTGTTAACATTCTATGGTTTATGTGTAGTTTAATTCGGCAGGCATTTGGTTCTGTATATACCTTGTACATTTTCGGTTTTTAAGATTATTAATTAGTATTTTTTGACTTGCCCGATGCATTGTGGTGTGGATGAAATCAAAAATGCATTCCCGGAATGACCTCTTGATTAGTTGATCTTTTCTAATTATTTATTTACATTTTACTTTACAATTAAGAAGTGAATAAAATACTGCAATCATGCGAATTTTCACTTTGATCGGTCTAATCTTGGCCCACATGTTCATTTTAATTCACTTTCGGTGTGCGATGTATGTGCGTTTATCCTTTTTAGATTGAGCTATATATTTCACATTGAGCGATATATTTCATTCATTATTTCAGCTAAGTTAAGGACGTTTTTGTGTACCAAAGTTTTATGGACTAAACCAAACATGTAACACACGTCCACTCTCTAAATGATGGAAGCCAAAATTTAAAACATATCCTACAAATAGAATTATATGTTTAGAATGGGTGTTAATATTTTACCCATATAAAACTTGCTATTTCATCTGGCACACGTCAGAGCAGGATGGTTATATAAAAAATGCATATGCCGGTCTCATATGTCAAAGAAACCACCAACCAAACCAGTTTTTGTAAAAGTGACGCGCTAAATGTTGTGTTCTTAAAAAATCTTGAAATTATTAAATAAAATACTATAAAACCGTTAGAGGATCGTGTAGTAGTGCATCGTTTGTTAATAAACATTGAAAACTTTGAACATTGAAATGAAGTGTCTCGTGAAGTGCTGCCAAAATATGCCTCGAAAATTTCGGAAACAAAAATGTTTACCATCTGTAAGTGTATATAAAAAATAAAATGTAAATTATGTTAAAAGGAAAGTGATTTGTGATAAAATTATCTTTAATTTAAGTTATAAATATAAGAAACGAATTTTGGTTGTTGTTGTTGGGAGTTTTCTTTTTGTAAACATTATTATAAACGTCTATGTCACTGACTCACTCGAGAACGCACAGGGTGACCAAAAAAATTTTTTTCTATATTATAATTCTAAAAATGAAATATCAAAAGTCTACCACAATCTGAAATGCACCATAAATTGCATATAATTCATACCGTTCTCTCAAAAGTAACAACGAGACAATCATCAAATCCTCCATTCAGATCCAAATTCAGAAACACATCAAAACCGACCTATCGATAATTTCCAACATTAATTCAATTGGCCGATCATTATAACTCTGTACAATTGATATGCTTTCAGAGCAGAAATACTATTTCAACTGGCGAAAATAAATCACTGGCGATACCGTATTGGAATGGACGTACTGAATTGGCAGGTTTAGGAGTTTAAAAAGTGTGGCCATTAAATTCATATCAATAAAATCCTAAATATGTAAAAATTTTAATAATAAAACAATTTAGTTCTGTCAATTTTATTATGTATAAAACAAAGGTAACTGAGATTCAGCTATTTTTCGAAATAATTCGAATTTTTTCAAGAACTACTTAAACTGAAATAAAATGGAAATATTATAAACGCCTGGCACTGACTGACTCACTCGAGAACGCACAGGGTGACCAAAATATATTTTTTTCTATATTATAACGTCTATGTCAATCACTCACTGACTCCAAAAAAAAATCGTCCGTGTGATTTTTTTTCAAATTTTCGTCAACGAAATACACAAAAAGCAACAACAATGCAATCGTAAAATCGAAAGAGTATGACGTGTTATTTTCGAAGTAGTAAATTCTCATTAATATCTTACAATATCTGAATTTGACAAGACGTATTTTTAAATTGATATCAAAAGTTAAAATTCTAAAAAATGAGGCAAGCAGAAAAATTACATTAATAAGACAGACAAATAAACTTTTACTAATTAAAAACCAAATTTTACGAGCTTTCGGCAATTGTTGTGTTTTTTATTAATTTAAATAGATAAAAATTGAATGTTAAAAAATTCAATTCTGAGAAAAACGTCGATAGTTGAATTGAAAAACAAAACAAATATTAATTTGACGAACTGCTATTCAAAAAAATCTCACCAGAGCCATAAATTTCAATAACCACCGAAAATGTGGTTTTGCGAGGTACAGTGGAGCCCCAAATGCGACCACCTCGGTACACGATCAGCTCGGCACACGACCTTTTTGGCTGAAGAAATTTTGCTCGGTGTACGACACAAGATTCGGTACACGACCTGAATGCAAAATACAGTTATTTTTATTTTTTATCATAAAAACGTAATGAGTGCATGAGCAGAAATTTTAAAATAAAAAACATACATACAATTTAATTATTAATCTAGTCTATCACTATGAATAGCTATAATTTAGTATCTTTAGTATCATATGTTATGGGAAAAAATGGTTCAGTACACGACCAGTTCGGTAAACGACGGAACGAATTAAGGTTGTATACCGAGGTACCACTGTATATAGCTTTTTATATATACTTTTTACACTATTTGCCGTAGGCACTTGGCGAAACACACTTACACTTAAATAAACACATTTTATTAAACACTTGTTTTTTATTGTTAATAACGAGCACCGTAAAGGGTATGCTAAAAGGAATAACTTATATCTCCATCTTAAAGTTGTAGCGGGAATGTAGCAGGAATATGTGAAATAAAAAGATAAACTGGATGTGTTGCGAGATAAGGTTTGTCTATTTAACTTGTCCTTAATCGGTTTCTCTGACGCAGAAATTCAAATGCTGAGCAACGATGTTAATTTTGCTCCTACGCCAAACAAAATCAGCCTTCGATCATTCGAGAATCTCGCTGTAGATGCTGAAACATCCCTACTTGGCGAGACAATTAACATCAGTGTGTGCGCTACAAATAAAGAAAGTTATTGATAACTGTTCTTCTCCGTCATACTCTTCTTCTGCTGCTTCTAATACTAACCTCAAAGTGATTGATGCGATAAATAAAAAACTACGTGACCATGACCTGATAGCGTGTAAAGCGTATAAAGGCAATACAACGACCGTGCTCACAAAAGTCGGTTACTGTAATAAAATTTCTGATTTTATTACAGAATGCAAAGCAATAGTGCTTATGGCAGGGATCCAACTAACCTTTAAGACTTCGGTTAGCAAGTGTATCAACCAATGCCCGAAGTTATTTGATGGAACTGGTTGGTAGTACTCTGTCATGAATCCATCCGCTCCGATCATTTATGGTTTACCAAAAATTCATAAGGAGGGCATTCCGATTAGACCAATAGTCGCGTATTGCAATGCTTCTGCCTACAAGCTATGTAAAGGTATCATAAATTTTTTCATTTGATACTAATTTCTTTTCCGCTTACTCGGTTAAGAACTCGGTTGAATTGGTTATCAAAATTCAAGACGTCGACATTCCATTAAATTCTAAACTAGGTTCGTTTGTCGTTGCCAGTCTTTTCACTTCTATTCCAATTAAAACGTTGTCCCAAATGGTTTGTAATTACTTAGATAGGGATGTTGTAGATGAGGGCTTACGTCATGAACTGAAGTTAGTATTTGAGACTTGTATTAAACAAAATTATTTCTGTTTTGAAAATACATATTTCAAATTCGCTGATGGTCTACCCATGGGCTCCCCTCGTCTCCTTTGTTGGCTGAAATTTTCATGAACTTCTTCGAACAAATGATCATATCAAATAACAATCCTTATTTTCTCCATATAATCTTTTGGTATAGATATGTTGATGACATAGTGGGCCTATTTTATAATTCATCCCGAGCAGGCAGTGCGCTGTCAAAAAATACTTCGTATTTTTTTATTCAACCTGGGTAACTTTACTCGGTACACTGCGTTTTTATTTGTGAACTGTGCTTACACAGCGCATACTCGGTTCTTCAAATTTTACTCTGAAATTTATGTCAGTGTACGAAGAGTGTGCAAAATAAAAAACAATTTATTACTCTATGCACACCGGATAATTTTACTCAATACAACCTTTGCTCGGTGTACACTACCTGGAGTAATACCGTATACAGACAAGCGCAATTTTGGAGTAAGAGCTAGAGAACATTTTTCTGGTTGCAATCAATCAACTTTCCATAACCATTTAACTTTAGAAAATCATACAGCTAGCTTAAACAATTTAGACATGTTAAATGTACAACCCAAAAGCAGAGGTTTAGATACCATAGAATTTTACGAAATCGAAAATCAATATTTCTTAACCAAAATATCCTTAACGAACAGAGAGAAATCCGTTTCTCACCAATTACAGGCCCCGCCCTTTTCTATTTCCACGTTCGTAATAATTTGACCTATACGTCGTCGGGTAATTAAATGTACTTCAATATACCTTGAAGTTTGTTACTCAGCCGATGACTAATCGCCTACCTGCTATCTTAGATTAATTTTTATTGTTTTTTTTTTGTCCCTCCTTCTTTCATTTATTTTTTGCTTTTTTGTATGTATAACAAAATTTTTATTTTTACAAATGAGTAGATACTCCTGATGATGACCTAACAAGTCGAAATCGATCGAGTGCTTTTTTAAACTTTTTGAACAAATTAAAATATTATTATTATTATATTATTATTTTAAATAAAATATTCAAAAAATCTAATTTTTGTGAAATAAAAAACAAGTGTTTAATAAAATGTGTTTATAAAATGCTTTTTATATACATATGTATTTCAATACCAAGAACATATAGTGTAATTGCAATGCCGTTGATTTAAGTAAACCTTCATTGTAACATTACAGTAGTTCATAGAGATGGATTGGACTGTTCGTCTTGTGTTTGTTGTAGTGTATGTATGTCGAATAACTATGAGAGTGGTAGTAGTTTTGCGGTTTTTTAAGAGTAAATGCATTGACCTCACATCTTGTGACCCGACTATCATACTTGATTTTGTTTTATGTCTTGTGATGGTTTAGATTCGGAGTTCATGTGTGACTGTCGTCCAGGACAGTCGAAAATACAACAGAAAAAAGTATTAGAAAATAATAAAAATACGTTTTACATGTACATATTTATTTATATTTGTGTTTTCATTTATTTTATTTTACTTGTAGTTATTTTGATTGTAGTCATTTTTATAGTAATGTTTTATTTCAAGTGTTGATAGTGATGTGATATGTAACTTGTGTAATTCATGTGATTAAAATATTACAATTACAACCCTCCGATAAAATCAAAGAAGTTTCCTTTTTTAATTTCATTATGTGTAGCTACATATTATGTACAGCTACACCCCTTGAATGCGTATGTATTGCAGCACAAGGTAAATGGGTCTGAGGTACGTGACTGTGGAATACACAAGTACACACATTCAAAAAATTGTTCATAATTTTGGATATAAAAAAACAAACGAAATTCTAATGCATAAAGGGGTTTACACGACTCAAAGCATAATTTCGAGAGCATCGACAACAATATAAACATTTCACATAGGATGGCTATAGCAGACAATTTGGACCGAATTGAAGAATTAGAGATTTACAAAAAAGTGCGTAATATACAGTTACTAAATAATAAAATCAACACAGAAACGTATAAAATATACGACTTAATTATAAGCGAAACACAAACAAATGGATCACCCACACAGACAAATCAAAATGCATAGTACATTGTATATAACAAAAAGCCAGCCGCTCATTAGTCTTATCTCTCATATAAGTAATTTTAACTGATGATGGTAACTAGTGTTTTACCGAAATCGATCTTCAAAATATAAAAAATACTTATATGTATATATATAAAAAAAAATCACTGTAAGGAAATTATTCTTATATTGTTTTTTAAAATTGGCTTTTTAACATAAAATATAATTTTAAAAATTATTATAGTTTTTATTTTATTAATAAAATAACTGTGAGTTTGTTTTGATACAAAATAATAAAAATATGAAATTATTGGGAATCTTTTGATTCGAATATCTTATGGCGTTTTCTTTTTACAAAAAAACTGACAAAAAATTTTGATGTTCATCAAAATTTTTTGATGTAAATCACATTTTCGCGCTCTTTTAGCGGAAAAATAGCAAAAACATTTGATGTACATCAAAAGATGCAAATGTAGATCTTTTCCAGTTGTCGCGAAAAACGATAAACTATTTTATGTTGGAAAAAAATTATTTACGAAAAGTACTTGAAGATAAAAAATATGTTTTTAATACAAATGAAGTAAGTAGTAGAAAAATATCGTTAATCGTATAAATGTTATTCGGGAGTAAACGTCGATTATTGGTATTGTTCTGTTACCACCGTTGGTAGTGTTGTAAAATTACCGGTAATTTAAAATTCGGTAATATTACCAATATTATTACCGGTAACATGGGTAAAATAGGTAACAAACTTTTTATGTCATATTTTAATTTCAATTTAAACCATAAATATTACGGTTGTTGTTATTATTATTATTATTACTATTATTTTATCTGTTATATTTTATTTTATTTTATTTTAAGTATATTTATAACTTTTTATATTGTATTTGTATTCTATGGTACTACCATTATTTTGTACTACCATCAAACTTGGTTCTTGCAGCCTTGTAGTTGCGTAAGTTTGATTTATAATAAATAAATAAATAAAATACTTTTAATAGAAAAATTTGATTATTGGTCAAAAGACAGATAAAACATAATCTATGTGTAAACAAATCATATAAATATGTTTTAATTGAAAAATAAAAATAAATAATCAATTTTACACTTCAGTTTCAGACATAAATTAAACCATCTTATTCAAAATCCCAAATTCTTAACCATTTAATCAGTATTTGGGTCGCCTTGTCCGGATAAGTCATCCTCATTCAATTCCAAATTCGAATTATGTACAGGTAGCTCCAGATTACCCTATATCCTTCGAACATATATGAGTCTATATTTTCTTCAACAAACTGACCTTTATTCTTATCTGATTCTGTTATGAATATATTATATATCTTCATTACCAGTTTTAATTTTACTGTCGTGAGGTTCGGACGTAAAGTAAAACAAACGAAAAGTGCAGTGTTAGTGCTTTTTAACTTGTTATATCTTTTTTTCAATTGTGTGAATGGTTTTATAATTAAATACACACGGTGCAAAAAAACTAATATAAAATTGTAGCTTAATAAGTGATGATGTAAGCGTGATGGGGCTTTTTTCCCCAAAAAAGACTTCTTCAAACATCGAACGCCAAACAAAATCTACAACAAACTTGAACCAGTTTCAGGTAGAAAGTATAAATATGGCAAGTGCAAGTGTAAAACAAGTGGGCAAAGTTCAGCACAGCCCAAAGAAAACACCTATGCCAATGATTAAAAGTGCTTCTTCGACAGAATTAATTATACCGCAGTTTAAAAACCAAAATCAAAACCGCGATGAAAAAATTAATTCATCAGCAAATTTAACAATGCAATACGAAAATAATAGTAATGAACTCAGTGCGACGAACTCTAGTGACCGTGGTCAGTGCGAAAATAACCTAGTGCAAACGGGAATGGATAGGTATATCACTGTTCAATCTAAAAGAAAACGTAGCCCGAGATCTGCCCAGTTTGCTGGCAGGAGCAAAGTGACACGGTCTGAAGCAGGTGTTAACCAAATACCTCTTAACAATCGATTCTCTAGTCTAGAGGTCATTGACCCCAATGCAGTGCCAAATTCGAAAACTGAGAAACCGCCTCCAATTTATTTAAGAGAAGCATCTAACAATGAATTGGTTAACAACATCGCAAAATTAACAGATTCTAAATTTTATATTGCCCCGCTCAAACGAGGTAATATAAACGAAACAAAGATTCAAACTTTCGAAATCGATGGCTTCAGAGCCCTAGTTAAACATTTCGACGAAGTTGGTAAAAAATATTACACATACCAGCTAAAAAGCCAAAAAGGGCTGACTGTTGTGCTAAAAGGAATTGAAAGCTGCGTAGATGTTAGCGACATACAAGCTGCACTTGCTGCGGAAGGTTTCCATGCCAAATCCATTGGTAATATAGTAAACCGTGAGAAGGTACCTCAACCAATGTTCCGTTTGGAACTAGAACCAGAGGAAGAAAAGTCGAAAGGAGTTCATAAGATTTACAACTTAAAATATTTGTTACATCGCAAAATCGTAATTGAAGAACCTAAGAAAAGGTCTGGACCAGTTCAATGCATAAAGTGCCAAGAATACGGACACACGAAAGCATACTGCGCCTTAAATGAAGTTTGTGTTATTTGTGGTGAACTCCACGACTCCAAACAGTGGGAAAAGTCTCGCAATGACCCATCTGTGAGACGTTGTAATAACTGCGGTGATAATCATACTGCAAACTACAGGGGTTGCGCAGTGTATCTGGACTTAAAACGCAAAATAAACCCTAAAATGAGAGCTGAGCAACGAATGCTGAATATGCAATTTAATCAGAGGGCCATGTTACCAAAAAATACAATAGTCACCAAACCAACGAGTGCAAACACACAAAACGATAACTTGGAGACATTTGCCAGCAGTTTTGCACAGCCAGGTGTTTCGTACGCAAATATCCTAAAAGGTAACAAACCGAAACCAAAAGTTCATTCTAATGAGGACCTAAACATTCACACCATGATAAATAAATTAACCGAGACCATCCAAAGTTTCATGTTGATGATGGAAAGACAAATGAGCATGATGATGCAAAATATGAATACGCTTATGCAAATTATAGTCAAAAATCAAAAATGACAATTCTAAAAATAGCCATTTGGAATGCGAACGGGCTCTCGCAACATAAAGCTGAGGTACAAACATTTCTTATCGAACAAAATATAGACATCATGTTAATATCTGAAACACACTTCACAAAACAAAATTTTTTTAATATTACCGGCTATTCCGTTTATGACACCAAACATCCGGATGGAAAAGCACACGGCGGCACGGCAGTCTTAATAAAAAGAAGATTAAAGCACTACGAGCTCCAGAAATATGCTAAAGATCACATTCAGGCTACAACTGTCAGTTTGGAAGAATGGTCTGGGAAATTTTTAATATCGGCTGTCTACTGTCCACTGAAACACGCAATTAAAAAACAGCAATTTATCGATTACTTTAACCAGTTGGGAATCAAATTTCTAGCAGGGGGTGATTACAACGCTAAACATGTGCAATGGGGTTCGAGGTTGACGTCACCGAAAGGAAAGCAACTCTACGAAGCAATAAACGAGAAAAACCTTGATTATTTATCATCTGGACATCCCACATATTGGCCTACAGATAGAAAAAAAATTCCTGATTTAATAGATTTCTGTGTAATACGAGGAATAGCACGCACCAATGCTCAAGTCGTTGACTGTTATGATTTATCATCAGATCACTCACCAATAATAGTAACACTAAGTACCCAAGCATTAAAAACTGAACCGCCACAACGTTTAACAAACAAACTAACGAAATGGGTTCTCTATAGAAACATAGTAGATGTAAATTGTCATCTTGATGTTCCACTTCGCACACCAGAAGACATTGATGCCGCGATAGAAAACATAAGTCAAATAATGGAAATGGCTGCAAAAAAAGCTACTACGGAGAACAAAAATTCCGAAAAAAATATAAGGCTTTCAAGTAACATTCAAAAGTTATTAGCAGAGAAGCGGACAATTCGGCGGCTATGGCAGCTTCACCAATCTCCTTTGCATAAATGGAAATTAAATAGAGCTATTAAAGCTTTGAGAGAAGCAATACGGGAAGAACAAAATTTAGGAATACAGAATTACCTAAGTGAGCTCACAGCAACGGAAACAACAGATTACTCACTGTGGAAGGCAGCAAGAAATTTAAAAAGGCCAGAGGTATCGAACCCACCGATAAGGAAACCAGATGGTCACTGGGCCAGAAGTGACTTAGAAAAGGCTATCGCTTTCTCTAACCATCTACAAAAAGTGTTCACCCCAAACGAACAAAATAATGATTGCGTACTACCACAGCTTACGAGGGACGAGTCGAACCCAAACCCAGTAAAATTTAAATGGAAATGCGTCAAAAAAGTTATCAAAAACAGTATAAATCCCAAAAAAGCGCCAGGTCATGACCTAATAACTGGAAAAATGATCAAAGAATTACCAGATAGATGCATAAAATATATAACATATATTTTTAACGCGATTATGAGATGTGGATACTTTCCCCAAAAATGGAAAATATCTCAAATTATCATGATTCCTAAGCCAGGTAAAGACGAAACCCAAGTCTCGTCGTACAGACCAATAAGTCTACTTCCGATAATTTCAAAGCTTTTTGAAAAGATGCTACTACAAGAACTAATACCTATATTATCTGAAGGTCGCATTATACCAGATCACCAATTTGGATTTAGAGAGCAACACGGCACAATAGAACAAGTGCACAGAATTGTAAATACAATTAAGGTTTCCTTAGAAGAAAAGAAATATTGCTCGGCAGTTTTCTTGGATATTGCGCAAGCTTTCGACAAAGTATGGCATGAAGGATTAAATTACAAAATTAAAACTCTTTTGCCTAAACAATTTCATGCAGTTCTTGAAAACTACTTAGCCCAAAGGATGTTCCAGGTGAAACAAAATACGGCCACTACTGATCTAACCGTGATAAAGGCAGGAGTACCGCAAGGTAGTGTATTGGGACCTGTGCTATACTTGTTATTCACAGCTGACCTACCAGACCAGAACTGAAAAAATCGTCACTTCAACTTTTGCTGATGACACAGCTATATTATTTTCACACAAAAATCCTCAAACAGCATCGAGAGAATTACAAGAACATCTACACAAAATAGGAGATTGGTTAAAAACTTGGCGGATAAGGACGAATGAATGTAAATCAACACATGTAACATTCACACTAAATAAACGTACATGTCCAGCAGTAAAATTAAACAATATCACAATTCCTCAACAAACAAACGTCAAATATCTCGGTCTTCATCTCGATAGAAGATTGACATGGAAAAAGCACATTGAAACAAAACGCAATCAATTAAAAATAAAATTTTCTAAAATGTACTGGATGATCGGAAGAAAATCGAAACTCTCTCTAGACTGCAAGGTTCTACTATACAAAGCGATCCTAATCCCCATATGGACATATGGTATCCAACTATGGGGCTCAACTAGTGCATCAAATATAGATATCGTACAAAGAACGCAAGCAAAGATACTTCGTAGCATTACAAATGCCCCATGGTATATTCGAAGCAGCAACATCCATAGAGACCTAGGAATCAAAACTGTGAAAGAGACAATTAAATCATGCAGTCTAAAATACCAACTGAAACTGGAATCACACACTAACGAATTAGCTAGAGATCTACTAAGGCAACCGAAATATGGACGGCTTCGCAGAACAGATCCTCTAGATTTAATTAACTGAGAAATATAATCTAATGATTTCGTGCATGTTGAAATGAAATTAAGTAATTAATAATAATAATGCATAATGATATTAATTATTAACATAGGTTAAGGCTTAAGTTAAAAATTTTTTTATAGTTTTTAAGAATTTCACACTTCTTGTTAGTTTCGTATAAAGAAAGATTCAAGAATAAAGCCTTTGGCAATAGTTACAAAAAAAAAATTACCAGTTCTACCCATTTCGGATCTCTCTCAAGTTGTAGTTGTGCAAAATGTAAGTTAGTTTCCCGGCACGCTCAACGGTTAATCGATTACGTCTTGAGCTTTGTATAAAACCGTACGTGTTGAATGTTCTTTCTGTTGCAGCTGTTGATGCAGGCATGTTTAAAGTATCAATTGCCAACGTACTTAATGGTGAAGTAGAGCTGCTCACCATATTTCACCTGAAACCTGTTTACTTGCCCGCCATATTTTACCTGAAAGCAGTTCGCTTGCAACCACAAATGGCCGTGAAAAAGGTTCATTTCGTACATTTAAAGCGCCAGTGACTCTATAATTTTGTTGTTTTGTGATATTGAAAATAAATTCTGTTGCTTCATGTTTCTGTGTGTCCGAAAGATTTTTGCCTCGAACGTCTGGCTCAAGCAAATTTGCCGCTCAATGCAGAGGTTGTAATGATTTTTGGGTCCGTGAATCTAGGATAGGGAAAAACAGTCCACCACTTTGGATAAAACTGCTTTCTTGTCATTCTAGAAAATTTCTAGATCCATTTAGCGATCGGAGTAAGTAAACAGTGAACTATTTAAATTTTTTTTCCAGAACGATTCGCTTAAAATGGAGGAGATAGTAGATGACTTCATAACCGGCTGCATTTCGCCTTCGATAGCTAAAGCCTTCAGAGCGTATCTTGTTTCAATCAAACTGGAAAGTGAGTTCGCAAAGGAATTCCATCGTGTTTGCACAGGCAGTTTAAGTGCAATATACTTTGCTTTGCGGTCGCGCTGAATTCGCTCAAAGTAGCGTGTAAAATATGTGAATTTTTTATTTCGGAAACCATCCGTATAACTGAGTATTTTAATCTGCTGATATGCTAAATTTTAAAGATGTCTGAAATCTGCAAATTAAGCCCATGGCAAATATACCCATGTTCGGTAATGTGGGAATAGCCATTTTTCGAGCCGTCTTTATATTCACTCCATTGTCAGTAATAATCCCAATAAACTTATGAACACCGACATCGCCTTCAAGACTACTTCTATTTCGTCAAAAAAAAATTTAGCCACATGACGGTTTTCCTTAGTGTGCGTAGATTTGTAGAAAACCGGCTTGGGTGTGTGGATTACGTGATTTGATATGGAGTCCCTGCGTATATGCCACCATGCGTCTGTTTGTAATGTGAGTATAGAAGCGCAGGTAATTTGTTCTGAGACACGCTGTTCGACACGATCGAACTCAAGATTCATCAATGGATTAGAAAGTTGGTGTCGTGAAGGAACTTCATAAGATGGTCGGAGTTTCTTGAATAAATCAATCCAAGCAGAATTCCTTGTTAAACTTAATGAAGCACCAGAGACGAATATTGCTCAAGCTAATAACTCGTCGATAATCTGTTTTTCATTTGGTTTCATCGTGTCAAAGTTCAACATATTGGTCGTTCTAATCGATGGTGGTATTGCTACAATTGTGGCAGTGGCAGGTGTCACTTCCATACAAGATACATCATATTCAGGATCAGATTCCAGCTCAACTATTGATCCTGCATTGAATGACATGCAACCTGACTCCGATAAAGTGATTGCCGGATGATATGATGTGCTTTCTGGATCGAACGCAACGACTTGTAAGTTATTACGATGGGCTAATAGTTGACTTCGAACATCTTTAGGTGCCTTCTTACATTTCAGCAAATACCTTATAAAAGGAAAAATCATACAGTGGCGCCGCAACATTTATTGCTATTAAATTACTTAAGTTAGTTCGAAAAACTTTTTTCAATTATGTAACAAACAACAACAACAAAACGGTAACATCACTTTGGGTAATATTACCCAATATTACTCATTTTACCGGTAATATTACCAACGAGAATATTACCATTTACATCACTAACCGTTGGTCTTCGGTTTCGTTTAGTAATTTCTTCCCTTGAGCAATATGTCTTATTTTGCTTCCTATGCTTAATCTGCGATTGAAGAAATATAATTACATATATAACCCCGAATGATATAGTATTTTGATATACATAGATATAATGAAGATATGAACTCAGAAATTATTGGTGGTTACTAGTACACGCCATGTTAATGCGTTGATGTTTTCTTAACATTTTATTGTTTCCAGTTTCATGCAAGTTTTGCTCTACCACACTACCCAATATCATACAATACTAGCTAAATAAAAATAATAATGGTGAAAAAACGTCAAATCACACAATTTTGGAAGTCACGTTTTAATTTTACGATTTTTATGTTTTGAATGTGTAGAATTGATTAAAAGAAATGTGGAACATGATATTTTCGGATGTTCTTATATAAATGGCTTTAAAAGGTAAACTAATGATATGGTAATTATGAAATAGGGCACATTTTAAAGACAAATACAGTGGTACCTTGCTTAACGAGCACCTCGCTTAACGAGTAATTCACATAACGAGCAAATTAAATTGTAAAAAATGACTCGCTTAACGAGTGCCGTTTCGCATAACGAGGAGAAGTTCCAGTTTGTTACGTTAAAAAAAATTAACGTAAACATAAAAATTTCAAAACAAAAAATATTATTTACATACTTATATGTACAATGCATATATGTACATAAAATTTTTACACATAATCGTATTTTATATTAATTTATAAGGGAAACGTTGTTTCGCTTATAATGAGTTCTGGTACCACTGGAAATAAAATGTATAGGATTAATAAAAAAATTAGGAATTTATATACTATATTTCTTCCTAATCATGGTCGCCGAAATGATAGTCACTGTTACTCACGAAATAGTAATTTTAACAGAGGATCTTATATTCACCATTTCATAATTATGTTTGATATTAAATATGTAAGTTGGTGTAAAGTTGTGTACTAGCTAAGCTTTATACAGCAATATCAGATGGCCGCTGAATGTCGATAGATTAATAAATCCAGTGGTGACATGTTCTACCATCACATTTTTGATACTTTATAGAAGTATATTTCTCATTTTCCTAAACTAAAATGGACAACTGTTTCATTTATGAATGATTTCTTTTCTATTGCTATCACAACCTACTAGTATAAATGCGAAGAAATTGTCTTTCTCTAATTTCGTTCAAGTATCGAAAACAAATCATTTCTTGATAGAAATGGAGTAGAATATCACAATTTTTCAATCTAGCAACCTGGTAAATGATATAAAATGAGAAATAGTGTCACATTTTATTCTAAAGAAGCGAGACATAATCTACGATAAAGTATCGAAAATGTGATGGTAAAACATGTCAGCACAGTTGTATTAGTAACAACAATGGCCCAACCAGGAACTCCTGACAAGAAAATAGTGAACCAATCATAAACGATAATAGCTGCGTATTTCGTAATCCAGGCCAGTTCAATCATTGTGAAGCAACACAGATGCTCTCACTAGATTTCAAATCAAAATTTTTGATCTAAAACAAAATGTGGATCAAGTTGTCCATATAGAACTTGAACGGGTCCGTATCAATGGGTGAAATCGGTAGAAACCTCCAC
Organism: Nephrotoma flavescens; assembly: GCA_932526605.1. NCBI lineage: Eukaryota > Metazoa > Arthropoda > Insecta > Diptera > Tipulidae > Nephrotoma > Nephrotoma flavescens. The sequence continues at coordinate 163,031,352 of OW052220.1, read as the reverse complement.
ATTAGGAATATAACTTGCTTTAAAATTCTTTATATCATTCGACTTTTCACCAGCTACTTTAATAATTTTTTCAAATTAGATTTCAAGTTTTCAACTATTTGTTTTCCAACTAAGGTGATAATTCCGAATCGATTTACCCAGGCAGAATTTTTCCCTTAAGGTTCAAACAGAATAGATCCGCTCCGGTCCGTTCATTTCGTTTCCGCTCGGCTCGTTTGATTTCCTAAAACACAACATATCCGTTCCGGTTGTCAAAAATAGATATTAATTATATATTACATTTTGGAAATTTTAATTTGTGGGAGATTATTAGAAGAGATTAATAGAATTAATACAATTTAGTACATCTTTTATTGCAAAAACTTCTCGTTTAAGATTTTTTCTGATATGTCAAATACTATGTTAGGTTATGTCGTCCGCAAAAATTTGAAATTGGGTTTAGTGTTCGCTCCGTTTTTTTCTCCTCCGTTCATTGTGTTCATATTTTCGTTTTTTCATATAAATACAGTTCTCATAAAATGGAGCGGACGGAACGGATACATTCTGTTTGAACCTTTAGTAGAGGAATAAATAATAGAAACCTTGCAAACAAATTTGGCAAAGAATGATAATTATCGAGAAGAGGACCCCTGGAGTTCCAAAATCAAATTAACAATATTTGTTTAAGTTAGACATATGGTATATTAATTTATATTGATTGATCAGTATATTGAAATCAGTAACCTACATACGAAAGAATGATTGTTACTTAGTATTATAAATTTGTATTAGTTTAAGCTTCCCGGACATTTGAAATTTTAAATAACTAGACACTACAAGGTATTTCTAGGGCCTAATTTTAGTTAGTAAATTCACCGCTATCGGTAGTTCCAAGAATCAAGACTTATTGATTGACTTACTGAATTTGAATTGAATTTAAATTGGATCACGATCATCACAAGAATTTTCTAGTCAGCTAATATTTTTTCCATTTACGGCAATAATAATAAATTATAAGTCTTGTGATGCTCCATTAACAATAATCTAGGGCCAACGCCATCATCTCCTGTCCACATAAAAATTATAAACATATATACATACATACATATTCCTACAATAAAAATAATTTAAAATTGAAAACAAAATTTAACCCTTAAATACCCATTTTATATTGGGAGATGCGATCAGTACAGGAATTAAGCGTAAATTTTATCGATAAAAAATAATCAACAAAATTTATTGCAATTTGCTAGAAAAACGTATGTCCAACATTTGAATTATGTAGGAGTTGTACTTTTTCTAGCAGACGTACGTCTCTTCTTATTTTTTTCTTGTTTACAAAACATTTTGACGTTTCGATAATTTTTGAGCGTTTGTGGTATTTTGCATTAAAAATTTTTCGTGTTATTAATTTTTATTTTATAAGTGAAGTGTCGATATATCGATATATTAAACGTTGTATTTAGATACAATTATAATTATAATAACATACATAAATAAATAGCGTATACATAGAAAGGATTATCAGTTACGACAGATTAAGCAGTCAACCTATTAAAAATGAGTGTTGTACCTTTGGCGGCATTACACTACGAAAACAGGCATCATATGAGGATATTAAGAAAAAGATTCAGGGATGTGATGAATCCATTTGATGTGACAGAAAATAGGTAAGAATCAAGAAATGCTGCTCCAGTTTATTTAAGGAATTTAACTAATTCCGGTTTTTGTTTGTTTTTAGGTTTATGGAAATGTATAGACTCCCAATACGTTTAGCGAAGGACTTCATTGAGGAAGTCAGAGAAGTTTGGGGCATCATTGAAACTCAACAAAAAATTCCTCTACATTTGGAAGCAAGTTACTACATGTAATTTTATAAAGTATGTAATTTTATAAAGAGTAACGAAACAGAGGAAAAAATGTCGTCAAAAAATCCATGGGCTATGCAATTTGAATGGGTTACACCAAAATCTACTTAAATATAAGTCCTGCTAACTCCACACATATGAAATAAATAATAACTAGCTAAAGATGTAGTGGTAATTATTTTCTGTAGTAAATTTTTTTTAAATAACTAAAAATTTACTAAACATTTTACTAAGCTTTAAAAAAATGGGTTGGTTCAGAAACAAACAAAAAATGCAAAAAAAAATTCAAATTTATATTGCATTGTTAGTGTAACCAACACAATCTTCGGTAGTTATTTTGATATAGGTCAATGAGAGTTCAAGCAGGACTTATATTTAAGTAGATTTTGGTTATACAATACACTTGCACAACAATTTTTTATTTTTTTTTGTATCGAATATTGTCGTACTCGTACTTTTACCTCTATTACCATAAGTAAAGATGTGTAAATGTGTTTTTTACGGATTTAAAGTAAATCATTTAAATAAAGATGTGTACGTGTGTTTTTGATGATTTTTTTCTTTTTTTCGTTATTCTTTATAACATTAGTTACTCATTGATACAACCATATTTTTCAATCATATTTCCGGGTAAATCACCAAAATTGAACGTAAACAGTTTTTTTAGAGAGAGTTATATACTATAGAATGGGTGTAAAGATTCTAGACATATAAATTTACTATTTAATGTGTGTTGTTTAACAAGTCAGAGCAAGATGGCTAGATAAAAATTGCATATAGCTTACTCATAGTAAAAACCATAGAATTATAATTCCAAAAACCATCGAAAAAGGTGGAAGCAAAATTTCGTGCTGTTTAAAAATAGTAAAATTATTAACTAAAATAATTAAAATTTTATAAAATAGTTAGTGGATTGTAGTAGTGCATCATTTGGTGATAAAAATTGAAAACTTGATTAAAATGTGTTGTGTAAAATTGAAAACTTGATTAAATGTGTTGTGTAGTATGTAGTGTATGCTGCCAAAACACGCCTAGAAAATTTCAGAAAGAAATTTCTTATCATCGGTAGGTTTACCAATCGGACAAGTGGTGCAGTGGTTAATGCTTCGGCACTTGGACCGGGAGGTACTATGTTCGAATCCCATTAGAGGCTAGATGCAAATCGAATTTTCATCATCGATTACAATCGGTGATCTTAATAAACACAACTAAGACCCTCTGATGGAGTGCAGAATCCAACGCCGACCCACCGTCCATGTCAATGTACTGGTTGACATGGAGCTTGCAATGTGCAGGTGAATCGGTTAATGATGTGGCGCGAATGCGTGGTATCACAATGGGCTAAAAATGGCCTAAGTGTCAACCACTGAAACCCACCTACCTACCTAGGTTTACCAAGTGCTTATATAAAATAAAATGTAAATTATGTTTAAAGGAAAGTGATTTAAATTTTGGTACAAACATCCTTATTTTAATTTAGAAATCAGAAAAATTCCTATCAGAGTGAAGAAGTACCTCCTCGAGTTCAAAGGAAATGGGCCGAAATGTTATTTACCCTCTGGAAGTTAGGGAACTGGTTGCACCAAAACGAAAAGCAAGAAAGGCCTGGCAAAGAGTCGAGCGCCAGAATATAAAACATCGTTAAATTTTTGGTCCAATAAACTAAAGTTGCTAATTAAAGAAATCAAGAACGAATCCATTAATAAATACCTAAGTGGTTTTACTGGGGTAAAAGATACCGAATACCCCCTTTGAAAAGCGGCAAAAATTTTAAAACGAAGTAAACTACAAATTACGCCAGTTAAAAATGAGGTAAACATACCACCAGTAAATAAAATGGATAACTGCAGTATTCCTCCTGTCACATTACAAGAATTAAAAGAGGAAATCAATCTTAACCTAAATCGAAAGAAGTCTCCAGGATATGACTTGATTACAGGTCAAATAGTAAAAGCTCTTCCTGAAAAATGATACTCCCAATAATTTAAAAAATAGTCGAGAAACTACTCCTAAAGAGACTTAAACCAATAATAGAAGGAAGAAATCTTATTCCTCCACATCAATTTGGCTTCAGAGAAAACCATTCAAAAATAGAGCAAGTACACCGAAAAACAAACATAATTGAAGATGTACTTGAAAGTAAGAAAATATGTTCAAGCGTCTTCTTGGATGTAACACAGGCCTTTGACAGTATGGCATAAAGGCTTGGAATATAATTTACAAATGTACTTACCAAAACAGTTTTATGAAATTCTAAAATCTTACATAACTAACCGATACTTTCGTGTTAAATTAGATCGCGAATACTCAGAAATAAAGAAATTATCAGCAGGAGTACCACAAGGTAGCGTACGGCCATCTTAGCAGTCGCTGATAGCAAAGAAGAATCCACGAGCAAATTGCAAAGAGCTACTAATATTGTCAGCACCTGGAAGAAGAGATGGTGAATAAAACTTAATGAAACAAAATCTGTTCACGTAAACTTTACCAATAAAAAGGTTAACTGGATACCAGTAGAACTGAACTCTCAGCAAATTCCCTATGCAAACACGGCAAAATATCATAGACATGACTCTAGACGCGAAACTAAAATGGAAAGAGCATGTGAAAAAGAAAAAAGAAGAGTATAACATCAAATACAGAAAGATGGATTGGCTGTTAGAAGACCTGAGCTAACTGTACATAATAAATTGCTAATATACCGGCAAATCCTAAAACCTGTGTGGGCTTATCGTATTCAGCTCTGGGGCTGTACAAAGAAACCCAATGTCAATATCAACCAGTCATTCTAAAGCAAAGTCCTACGTGGAATAGTAAATGTACCGTGGTACAGAAGAAATGACAACCTCCATAGATCATATCGATTTTGTCTCGAAATGCGTGAAACGAAATGAGTGTAACCGGAAAGATATAGTAATAGCATTTGTGTTTGTGTTAGTTTCGTGCGTTTGATTATTTTACTGCATATGCAAGCCACGTGTCATTCTTTTTTGTTTATTCATATTAACCCTTTGAGTGACAACATGATTTCGGCTAGTTTATTGAGGAGCACGATCGCGCTTTTTGGTACTCAAAGGGTTAACCATTGTAAACGCCATATTTTTGTGTTGTTTATGTGTTTTCCATTTTTGTTATAGTTAACATTTTATTTTTAAAATTTATGAAATTTAAAATAAATTTATTTATAAAATTTTATTAAAACATATACAATTAATTTATGATAAAAAAAAAAATTAAATATAAAATATATTAGCATGTTAAATAATGGCACTCCACAGCTCGAGAGCAGATGTAATGTGCTGAGAAAATGAAATAAGCACCATAACAATTAAACCGTTTCGTCCGGCGCGTTATTTTGATAGTGTTCATCATACAAATGACACAAATACGAACAAAAGAAAAATACGACTACAAAGACATAATTGTGTATTATACACTGTGTACGTATTCGATTTTTTTTTGCTTCACTCATTTTAAATGAGTAACTCACGAGACAAAATCGATTTACTGAAGATTGATCTCGACATTGAAGAAGTAAGCAAACACCCGAGAAAACACATGCAACGTATTAGCATAGAAAAATAAGTTTACCATACATTTCTCCTTTTTATAAAATGAGAAATAAAAATGAAATTCCAATGTCATGATTGTATTTGTGATTTTACATTGTGCGCAATGTAAAATCACAAATACAATCAAGACATTGGAATTTAATTCGTTTTATACAAATGAGAAATCTATGTTAAACTTATTTTTCTATGGTATTAGTCTACACCAAAATGCTAAGATACGTCGAATGTTGAATGATTCAAACCCAGTAAGACAGCTGCGAATGATGAAGCCGACTGAAAATATAATCGATATATTTTAGTCGGGATCGACTAAAAATTTAATAAAATTGTAAAGGAGACTAGGCTACAACCTTCCAAATAAGGATATAATTCATGTAAGATAAATTACTAGATGATTTGTAAATCAGTTGTAATAAATAAACAAATAAAATAAAATAAAAATCATGAAAAAACTAAGTGAAAAGTTGGTTGTTGTTGTTGGGTTTTTTAGTTTTAAACAAATTTAATACAACGGAGTTTATTTCATGTACTACGTGTTTTGTTTTTCATAAATTATTAAATAAAAACAATTAATGTACAATACTATATTGGAGGAATAAAAATAATTTTAAATTTGTGTAGTTTTAATTCCTAACTTCATTGCATTCGATCGAACAAATTCTAAATACGGCCCTGTTGATTTATATACTTTCTCTTTTACCCTCCGAATTTGACTCACTTGACAGCTGCTTACATTCATTCTATATAATCTATTTCTATGATTATAAGGTATGTTTTTAGTTAGAAATGTTTTTTGTATGAAACGTTTGCAGTTTATTGAGCATTTTAGTGTTTTTTAAATTAAATCAAAACTTTGTTTTTGTGCGATAAAAATAATAATAATAAAATAAACATAAAAGTTATAAAAAAATTCTGGTAAGTGTAATTATGTGAGGCGAAGTGATATAATGGTTATCTGGTGAAATATTTTAAGTTTGTCTGTATAATACATATATACAGTTAAATGGTCGTATCTTTTAAGATTCACTGCGTCTGCTGTGTTCATTTGCATTATGTGTGTAAAATTTGCTTCGTTGCTATCTTTTCGTTTTTAAGTATGGCGAATGTGGTCAAAATTGATCTATCTTCGCTTACGGAAGGTGAAATTCAAGAACTTATTTTTAATAGCTATGATACGATGACGATTAATATGATGATAGTGATGAATACAGACGTTCCCATCGATATTGAGGGACGATCGTAAAATATCCATAACTTTCAGATAATTAAAAACGAGGAAGAAAATGTTCAAGAAAGTTATTCTTTTATCACAACAGCGAACGGTCATTGGGTGAAAGTAGAAATGGAAATATTTCAGGAAACAGTTCCAGTATATCTACAACTATTAATACTGATAGTTCTGGACAACCAGTTTCATTACAATCTGACTCCTGTACATCATTCCCATATAGATTACGTAACGAGTTTTTAGCACTAGAACATTCTACAAACTATGGAGAAAACAACCCCTAAATCATTCAACATCATCGACGACCTATTCGACTTTAATTTATCACAGGACAACTTCAAAAATATCCTGAAGAATTATTTTTTAAATGTTAAATCAAAATTCGATTTATACTTTTCTTTGTTTAAAATTTTTTGGTTAGTTTTTTTTATTTTTTTTATTTCTGTAACTAATTTTTGTTTTAAACTAAATAATCTGAAATCATACATGTTAATCACAGAATAGATTTCTTTGAAAAAATAAATAAATAACGTAAAAATTGAGCCAAATCTATGGACTTGCAAAAACGTTTATGGAAAAAGCAAAACTTAAGAAATCAAGTTAAGAGAGAATTGTGGAAAAACTTCGAAAAAACTATCGTGGAAGAAACGAGAAGATACTCAGGTCAAAATGAGTTCTTTCAATTTGATGTACCAGATTTACGCAAATTTATCGAAATTCTCTTTTATATGACATAACACAATCTTCCAAGTGTAAGAAATTATTGGTCCGATAATAATCACCATTGCGTCAATATTATAAAACAACAAATGAGCCGAAACGGGTTTGAGAAAATTCGACAATATATTCATTTTAATGATAAATTCGACAATATATTCATTTTAATGATAATTAAACCTGCTCGTGAAGATCTGAAACGTGATCGCCTTTTCTGAACAGTAAATTTGGGAATATTCCGAAATTGGATAAATTGCATTGATTAACAAATGTGCTCATCTAAAATTGGACATTTTATGAAGCAGTATATACCAAACAAACCTAAAACATGGGGGTTTAAATTTTTCAATTTGTGTGAAACAATGGGAATCGCATATAAAGGGTACGGACAATATCTCGTGGTTTTCTTCCCGTTAGATGGCTTTACATTCATATATCTCAGTAACCATTGATCGTATCGTACAATCTTATGTATGTTTGAAAGATGACTCTTTAACTTGCACTTTGACATAAAAAACATTAAAATAGGTGAAGTGAATAAAAAGTTACAACGTTTTAAACATGGAGATAAATAATGAAAAAATTAAATATCTTTTGCAATTTCATTTCAACAAAGGTAAAAACGCGGCTCAAAAATTTGTGCTATTTATGGAGTAGGTGCTTTATCAAAATCAGCAGCAAAGAAATGGTTCCAGCGCTTTCGTTCTGGAAATGTGGATGTCAAAGATGCACTTCGCTCTAACTACTGGAAAAGTCCATGAAATCATGGAGAAAATTGAAGAAGACCGGCGCATAAGCAGCCATGCAACTACGAAACGAGGTGAAGCCTCTCAAATGTTATCAAAGCCAGGATTGACGCCAAGAAAGGTAATGCTGTGTGTTTGGTGAAATTGGAAAGGAATCATGCATTATGAGGTGCTGCCACCAGGCCAAACGATTGATTCTAATCTTTACTGTCAGCAACTAACGCGTTTAAGGTAAGCAATTCAGTTAAAAAGCCCAGAATTGATCAGTAGAAATGGCGTTGTGTTCCATCATGATATCGCTAGACCACACACATCATTGATGACCCGGCAGAAACTGAGACAGCTTGGCTGGGAAGTTTTGATGCACTCACCATACAGTCCTGATCTTGCACCATCGGACTACTATTTATTCTGGTCCATCTTAATAGTTTTACGTTAAATTTAAAAGAGGACTGCGAAAATGAGTTGTATCGATTTTTGTCCTCTAAAGAAGAAGTTCTACAGTGATGAGATCATGGCTCTACCAGAAAAATGAAAAAAGGTCGTCGATCAAAATGGTACATATTTGGTTTAATAAAGTTCATTTGAAATAAGAAAATTCTTTGTTTCAATGTCCCCCCAAAAAATGCCTCGAAATTTTTCCCATGCCTATTAAATTTTAATTTATTCTGGATTATCCGAAGAACTTGCAAAATATGAACTTGATCTTCAAAGCTGTGCCAATATTGTGGGTGGATTAGCTAGTGAAGTGCCAAGTTTTCAAAATTATATAATTTACTTTGATAATTGTTATACGTCTATCGCTATAGGTTCTATTCGCTCCCGAAGAAAAAGTTATGATGGAATTTAAAAGAGCCGAGAATATGTCACATCAATTTACGAATAGATGTAACATCGCTATCGTGGAAAGCCAATCGTAACATCAATCTCATTTCAACATATGTTTGCAACCATTTTTAACTGTTGCTGGTCAGTCAACCTACACCGTTGACCGTTAAATGACTCGCTAAAAAGAGGAAAAATTAAAATTGATCTCTTGTCCACAAATTATAAAGGATTAAAAAATAGGACGTGTAAAAATGGACAAACTGAATATTTTCTGAATAGGTATATCATTTATTGGGTATGACTGCCGTTAACGCCCGGGTATTGTTCAAAAGAATGAAAGTCAGATTACAAGCATATGAGATTGAGTGATTTCAAGTTGGAGATAGCCGATCATTGGGTAAATTTGAAGTCAAAGGGAAGATGTAAATATCCCGGTTGTAGTGGTCAGACAAAAATTTATTGTTGTAAATGTTATGTAAATTTATGTCTCAATGTTGAAAACAATGTTTAAAAATTTAACATTTTCTATAATATTACTATCAATAAATATCTTGAATTACTTATTAGTGTATTTAAATTATTTTCATAGTTATGCTTAATGCCCAACGTATCTTAAAGGATACAACCGGTTTTTTGCCAAGGTACTGCAAACGAAACAAAATACTAAATCAACTTTTGATTCGGTAACTACATACAATAATACACATAATCTAATTTTTTTAAATTAAAATTTATGACCTTAGGCATTTAAGGGTTAAGAAAATACAATAATTTTCACGTTATTTCACTCGTAAGACTATTATCAAGTATAATATCATCATATTATATCATATTTGATATCGATTGATGATCCCAATGAACAGAATTATGACCCCTGTCGGCATTCAACATCGTCTGCGTCAGTACTATAGGTTTACACGGAACTGTGCAATGTACAAATTACCGACATAAAACGAATCTATAGCCTCTATGTCCTCGATTGGGCTGATGTAACGCAGTGGCTGAAAGTGTTTCGGTCCCAAAACAGATTGCAAAGATGATAAACAAACCATTTGCATCTTTTTATTTTAAATAAAAATTTGTATAAGGAAAAGGAACTAAAATTTGACACTGTCGCTAATCTCAGTCTTAATTTCGGCGTCTTTTGATTTATCATATACTAAATTATTTTGGCTGATCATAACGTAGCGACATCACAATGATACCAATTTTAACACTTTAACGGTGATAGGTCAATCAATTAAACGGTGGTAGGTCGATTTGTTTTTATTTATACTCCGCCCAATCAGGGCGGCATGCTTATCAGCCAAAATACAATCAAATGAATGTTGCAGCGTTTAAATTTAATTATAGTTTAAAATAACAATTTAAATTTTAAAATTACTAAAAAAAGTAGTTTAGTCGTTTACTAGAAAAATAATAAGTTTCAATTATACCGTTGACATGGAAAAATCGTGTTTTTACTACTGCACATATTTCCATTTTGTTCATATTTAATGATCTCGCACTTCAACCACAATTTATGCACTGTTTCAGTATAAATAAAAATATGTATAACGAAAATGCAATGAAAACCTTTGACAGAGTCTTTTTAAATAAACTATACCTAAAATTCTTTAAATGACACGTTTTTCGATCTAACAAAAATTTAAATAAAAATTATTATGGACAAACCAATTTAGTTATCCTCCTTTAGGTTTTCCTCTTTAATTCTAATTTTTTAAAATAGGTTTAATATAAATGTAAATTCAATTTAAATCTATAAATAAATAACCTTTTCAAAATTAAATTTTTGTGTAATATTCCCCTCTGTCCGATCAAGTGGTGTCGCCAACATATAAACATGTTAAGCACATTGTTTTAGATAATTATAATTAAATGATGAAAATTATAATTTAATCACTCATATTTTTAATACAGAAACAATCACTTAATCACATAAACAATTTTAAATTTTCATTTAAAATGTGTGTAAAATAAATATAACTAATAAACAATATTAATTATAATATTTAAAACACAAATTATCAAACTATCTGAGTATTATATGTTAGATAGGTATGCAGCAATTTTAATTTTTTTTTAAATATATTATTTATCTAGAAACCGTTCATAAAGATTAGCCAGAAACACATAAATCATATATGTAATAAGAAATATTTCAAATTGCTACATATTTGTTAAATTATCACTTAGAAACTACCGCTTATTTGTTATTTAAAAACAAAACCATGTTTAAACAACTGATCACAATTTTTGTACTTTTACTTTTACAAAATTTTATTTTTGGTCACAATTTTTTCTTGTTTTACAGAAAATCACTTAATAAATTTAAGAAAATTCTTGATTGTGGTTTTACTAAAATACTAAAACAAGTAAGCACAAAGAAACTACAACCAGTATCATACTTCGTTGAAAACTGAACTG
>OW052220.1:162927487-163014987 GCA_932526605.1 Nephrotoma flavescens | reverse complement strand
AGAATAAAACAATATAAAAAAAATTGTATGGCTTAATATAAAATAAGGCTTGAAAGTAGCAATAAAAAATCTATTACAACATATTTTGAAGTAAGAAGTATACCTCAGTGTGAGTTCACGGAACGAGATAAAAAAAAGCTGGCTTTTTTCCCAACTTTTGCTCAAAAAATTTGTCTACGGTTGTCATATCGCACATCCTTTAAAAAAATGTCATAACACAAAAAAAAATTGTGATAAATGCATTTTAAATTGCTATACTTGATTATTTATTTTATAAAGCTAATAATGAATAATCTCAGCATCATCACAGTAACGTTAGCAATTAAAAAAAAATTAAAATGCATTTATCTCAAAACTGTTTTTTTGTGTTGACAGTTTTTAAGAGGATGTGCGATATATTTTCTTTTGTTTTGTATTTTTTGTTTGCAATTTCTGTTTTGTTTACGATTAGATGGGGCTTTATTTTAATTTAATCGAATAAAATTATGCCTGGGGATTACAAATTTCGTTTTATACACACATCACAATTTATAAATTATCAAATAATTTATAGCCCAACAGTTTGTAACAAAATAAAATTTTTATTTCTCATCATAATTGTTTCACTTAAATGCATCTCGCATATTTATTTCATTTATTTTATATAATAACTTTAAATAAAATTATCTAAGGCGATAACCTAACAAATTCATTCAAAAAATGTCAAAATTAACAATAAAAACAAATATTTGAGCAAAATTATTGCTCATATTTCCGGTTATTTTTTGTTACTATGTTGGTACGACTAAGATTATTGCTCAAAAGATGGAAATATTTTAACTGAAGCTGGATTAAATTGGGCGGGGTCTAGTTGAATATGAAAGATTTGATTGGCTGAAGAGTTGGATAAAAAATAATCCCGTTCCGTGAACTCTCCATCAAAAGACGTAGTATGTTATGTGGGACGGGTCTATTTCTGTAAGTTCGTGCACTATCCCTTTTTCCATGTTTTGCGTCAATAAATAAATGTGTGGAGATTGAAGCAGCATACATACCTGCGGACCCGATTGCGGCACAATTCTGCAGTTTTGAGTTGAAGCTAGGCTTTGCTCAAAATATTAGTCTATTTCGTACGTCATTTTGATTGTCAAATTTTTCATTTGTAATTTTCGCTTGGACAGTGAACACGCCATATAAATATTTCTCAGTAGCCGTAAATTTTTTTATTAGTTTTGGACGTTTCAATTTTCGGAGTAACATTTTTAATTTTTTTTTATTATAATTCAAACGACTGCGGTTGATAATCATGTCGGAATGAGAGAGATAGGTAAAAGTGATTGATCAAGCGACTGGCTGATAAACATGTCGGAATGGAGAGAAAAAGTTAAAAGTGATTATGGCGAATATTGTTACAGGTAATTTTTCTATAAAATAACTATATATAAATATTTAACCTTAGGACGAAGTCAATCAAATTTACAGAGGAAAAAATTGGAACTGCTTAATGATCAGTGCGTAGTTACAATTCGTGAGAACATAGAAGGCGAATACTCGGGTATTGAGCACGAAATTGTTTATGCTGTGGTTCAGATTATAAAATTGATGACGGAAGAGGCTTAGCCTGTCGCAGAATTCGCGTTTCAATATGCCAAAGGCAATCGCACGAAAGTGACTGCGGTACATAAGGCCCATATTATGCGAATGGAGTGTTATTTTTTGTGCTGCTGTCGTGACATGGCCGTTAAATATCCCGAAGTGAAATTTGACATGGCCGTTAAATATCCCGAAGTGAAATTTGACATGGCCGTTAAATATCCCGAAGTGAAATTTGATGTGTTTGGATAATGTGATGCTTAAACATGGTGCAGGATCCACGTAAATATGATGTGCTTGTTATGCCAAATTAACATTGTGACATTTTGAGAGATGTGCGCTTGTCTAGTTGGTGGTTTAGGCACCAATAGATATAACCAGGACCGCCATTGCGTAGACCGACATTTTGCTTCCTACCTTATTTTTTACAACTATGTTACATCCAGGAATTTTTTATCCTCTTAAAATTTAATAAAAAATTTGATGTTTTAACAAAAAGTATTGAGTTTTTATTTGTTATTTCATATCAACTACAGCCCCTTCATAAATACGGTTGATACCCCGTAATGATAAATCTAGATGACGTGCTCCTCATTGAATTGTAATCACTTCGTAACATTCGGGTACCATCTTTACCAGACACAACTAATGGTAACCTCGAATCACATGCAGCAATACAAAATAGTGGCGTATTTGCCGAATATGCTTGCCGTGGTCGGTTTATCTAAACCTGTAGAAAATTCCGTTCAGGCATACTTGAATTTGTATATTAACCGATGGTGGCTGGTCCAGTTGATGGTCAGGGTGTCAGCAAACATCTGCCATTCGGAATTATTGTAATTTTCGTTTCGCTTTTACGTTGCTTCCGTAAATTTCCTCTGTTTTGTGATCGGCCAGTGTATTTTGACCTAAGACTACTTGTAAATGCGTTTTATATTGTCTAAAATTATAAAATTATACATTAAACTGTTACTGAAATAATTATTTAAAAAGCCATTACCGTATAATCAATTTTACTAGTGTCGTTTGTTATACAATTATCTCTTGCGGCCCTCGACCAATAATGATTTCAACCGTTTGCCGTAAATTTTTATTTTTCCAAAGCATATAATTATTCATCGTTATAAGTTAGTGAACGAGTAGCTCGATGACGAAGTAAATGTTGCCAGGAAGCCCTCTCAATCGCTCAATTAAGGTTTTCGATTTTTCTTTTGCTCGGATTCGGCCCGGACATCGAATATTTCTGATGGCATTTTGCAATTCTCGCGTTAGCATCTCATCAGTTACAGTTACTGACTTCGAATAGTTGCCGCACAGGATTCACAACCTTATCAAAATCCACTTTTAATTTTATCACCTCTTTTAAAAGTAATTTAGATTTATTTTTATTTTCATACTGTTTTACAGACATATATATCACACTGTTTTTACATATTATAAAATTTAAAAATATTATTATTATTTATTAATATTATTGGTATAATTATTATATAAGTATTATATATATAGTATTAATAATATTATTAAAATCTTTGGTTTTACATCACAAATATATAATTGTCAAATACATCTATATTTTCTGTCAAATATATAGCAAACATAAAAAAGGCGCCTTACAATGAGCACAAAATTTAGTTCCTTTTGTAGTTTTTGGTTGGCAAGCTTGAGGAAACCATAGCTCAAAATAAAAAATATTTCAATTCGATTGCGGCAAGAGTAGGCGGGGCATAGAGCAAAACACGCAATTTGATTGGTTTATCTTGTGGAAACGATTGCGACAATCGTTGTATCCACAAGTATGTATTCAGCATGAATGATTAAAAAATCGAAGAATAGAACTCGAAATAGAATGATTTTTACTTGAGCAGGAGGAGATCGGAAAATAATGTTTATATGTATATGTATTCTGTAAATGATAATGTTATATTTTCGCTGCATAGAAAGGGGAATACCAGAAATTCTAGTCGTAAAATTATTTATCGCTATTTGACTTTTTTACACAATAACAGAGCATCAAAGTAATCAGTTGAATTAGTTTGTTGAAGTGCAAACACGAATTTTTTTCTAAATTAATAATAACTAGCTGACCTGTGACTGAATAATCAGTCACGTGAATACATTTTATTAAATGTTTAGTTAAGAAGATTTTTTAATATGTAAATTTGATGCACTGTTATCAAAAATAAAGTAAATTCATATACGCTATAAAATATTTAATTAGAAATGGATAAAAGGATAATAAAATACGAATTTACATTACAATTTACCTTCTTCAAGCTTTGGCGCTGACTCTTGTTGATGGCTGTGGCGAACGGGAGCTGGACCGGAAATTTGAGGCGAGACATTTTAAATGAGAAGTTGCCTTCCGAGCGTGAGAGCTTCATGCGTGGGATGAGAACGCGCTCGCCTTTTGAGAAGCCAGTCAGCAAATCAAATTCCAGGCTTTAGCGGTTTATTTTTGCGACTCGCATGTGTGTTGCATTGATAAGACCCTTGCTAGTGTTTAGATTCCTCATCAAAAGACCGATTGCGTTTACCTTTAGCGGGATGGCATGGCGCGGAAGTCCAAACCCTTCAATCTTGTTGAGAAACTCGACGGCTAGCGGAGTTTCTCATTCATGTCTTTACTCTCAACTTTATCAACACTAAGTTTGACTTCTTGTCCGCCGGACAGGATGTCAAGCACCTGCTGATTGATTAGCGCGCAATCATCATTCTTGGGTGCAAGGATCCTCGATGGTTCCCTCGGCTAGTTTTGTGTTGTTGTCAACATACACGAAATCGATCACACTTTGAGAACTGGAACGGCGCGCTGGATGTGTGATCGATTCGGTTCGAGCATTGCCGTTTCCAACAGAATGCGCAAACTCGTCTTCACCTTCATCGATGCGCATGTTCTTGATCAGTGTAAGCTTGTTTATCAATTTCCAAAGCGGGTTTAACTTGTTGGTCGATTCGCAAGTTCGCGCGCATCCCTCCTTTGGTACTACAGGCAAGCACTGTCGGAAGTCACCACACATGAGGATGATTTTTCCAGCGTATAGAACACATTTTTCCGGCTTTCCTCTGTACAAATCTCATAAGAGTCTGTCTATGATTGTAAGCGCTGCCCCTGGCATGATGCTGGCCTCGCCTATCATGATGAGTCGCGCGCTTTTCAACTTGGCAGCGTGGGAGGAGTTTGGCTTCATTGATGAAACTGATGACTCATCCATTAGAACCGGCAGTTTGAAAATATTATGTAGCGTACGCCCACCTTCCATCAAGCTCGCGACGAAAAAACCTCGAAAGGAAAAACCACACTATTGTTGAGGCGCGCAACTTTAATCTAAATATTTAATAAGAAATGTAGAAAAGGGCCGCTGTATTTGTGTGTTATTTTTATTTGTATATGAATAATTTTGACGTTTTCCGTTTCCGTTTCGTATTAACAACATAACCAAAACTAATGTACTTATGTAGATTATATAGTCGATTTACCACCACACAAAACGCAGAAACACGTCACGCTATTTCAAGCATGAAATTAAGAGCTTAATAAATTATCCGTTTACGAAATATACTGGGACACAAATCAACCGCATATCGGGACGAAACTTCCCACTTAACCTTTTCGCATAAATTAAGAGATTCCATGACTTTTGACTGAAATCGGACGGAAATGATTATTCCAAACTTTCTATAAATATTATGTTTGTGTAGTAACTATTAAGGTCAATCTTCATTCGCGAAATTTTGCCATGACGATAGAGTGCCATGACAAAATTGTATTTTTACACTGACACAACACCAAAATGTTTGCATGTATGTACAATCATTTTATGTTCTCTGTTTTGTTCTGTATTGTCACGGTGTAATGACGGTTCAATATACAAACATATTTTGTCATGACATTGTGGCGTTGTGATTAATATATAAGATGTACAGTATAGGAAAACGTTTCTTGGCTTTTACACCTATTTCCCGTGCACGTTTTTTATAAAACATATATTCTGCACATATATGAAAAAATACCTTTCACCTGATATATGTTTCATTAAGATATGCGCACGGGAAATAGGTTAAAAAGGGAGTACAAACTAAAAATTAAGCATATTAATATATAAGATTGAGTAAGTAACACCAAAATCTTATTATTACATATTTATAACTTTTTATTTCTTAAAAAACCTTCTAACCAGCAATGATGGCTAAAAGAGGACTATGTGAAAATGAAATTCAGCGAGCTATGGAAGAAGCTAATGATGAAATTGAACAGGAAATGGGCAGATCTTTGGCTGATCTCCTTGAAATACAATCATATTTTGGACTTCTATTGACAGGTGAGATAAACAAACAAAGCAACACCAATGTGGTGGATTTTTGGGAGTCGCTTTTTGGAAATCCGATATTTCGAGCGACCATGAACAAAACCCATTTTAAATTTATTCAGCGTTTTATACGATTCGATGACAGAGTATTTAGATCTGCCCGTAGAACTAGAGATAAACTAGCTCCTCTATACGATATATGTGCGAAATTTTCAACAAAAATCTAAAAAAAACATATTTACCAGGAGCAAACTTGACTATTGACGAGCAGCTCATACCGTTTTGGTGGTCGCGTTTTTTTCAAACAGTACACCCAAAAATATAATTCTGTTTTTTTTTACAAATTTTATATCGTAATTTTTTTTTCGTAAATTTAACAAAATTTTTGTAAGGTTTCGTAAAGTTTTCATTGTAAATTTATCAAAGCGTTCGTAAATAAAACAAATTTCATTTCGTAATTCCGGTTTCTGTGTAAACTCACTTTTACAAAGAAGTTTAGTATTATTTGCGGGAGAAATTGTAACATACTTTTACAAGTTTCTCTGTAAAAATAACGGGGTGTACCTGATTCATTTTTTCGCGTTACAAATAATTGTGGTATTTTTACAAACTTAGCATCGTAAAAACAACTTGTAAATTTAACAAGATTTTCGTAAATTTAAATTAATTTAATCACCTGCTTCGTAAGGTGTTGATTGTAGGATTAACGGATAATTCGTAAATAGAACAAATTTTACTCATTAATTTCAATTTCTTTGCAAAGCCAAATTAACATTGAAATGTATGTACATATGTGATATTTACAAAGTTCTTATTGGTTTTCTCATTTTAAGGTTTAAGGAGCTTCTAAATGTATTATAGTTAATATTCCTATAGTGTTTAATGAATAAAGCAATTTTATTATTACGCACTTAACGTTTAAGATATATAAATATAGAATAAGCCTCGCTTTGTTTGACGAAAATTTAATTATTTCACTTATGAGCAGCGGTCCTATATTAGATATTCTGAAAGGCCTTCCCTGAATTACTTGATACCAAAGATTGCCATAGAAACATATCTTTTGAGTATAGTTACTTATAAATTAATTGAAGGAAATGCAGAAAGATATTTTTAGTAAATTTTTTATGATGACGAAGTGGCGTCCATTTTTACAAATTTAATTGTAAGAAACTTGGAACAATTTGTATACTTTACAAATATAAAAGTTGGAGTTTCCTTTTTATTTACAAGTGTAATCTTAAAATGACGTTAATGCTCAGTGAAATATACAGCATGTTTTGTAGCTTTACTCGTTTTTTTGTAATTTTTACGAATAATTTCGTTATTAAAACAATAATCTTTGTAAATTTTACAAAATTATTGAAGAAGTTTTACTTTAGGCACGCTTGACTTGGGGACTAAGCTGGCAAATGCGTTTCGAAAAGTGTAATCGAATGAGGCGAACGAAACAATAAACGCAAAACGAAATCATTTTCCTTTAGTATCAGGATGTGCCATGACAATTCATAAATCCCTAGGTGGAACATTAGTTGATACCATTTTATTTTAATAATTGGTTAAAGAAATTGGGAAATAACAAAATTGGAAAATTGGTAAATGGAAAATTGGAAAATTGGAAATTTCGAAATTTGCAAAATTGGAAAATTATAAAATTGGAAAATTAGAAAATTGGAAAATAGGTAAATGGAAAAATGGAAAATTTGAAAATTGGAAAATAGGAAAATATGTAATCTAGCGACATTTCAGAATTATATGAGATACACGGGCGAGTATATGCAGGCTACCCTCCAGGTATACGAAAGTTTCGTTCTAGGTTGTGCCAGCGGTATTCAACCGATTATCTTTAGCTCACCTCGAGCATATTTAAAAAAAATAAGCGCAAGATAAAGTAAAGATTTTTTAAACTTTATGAACAAATTTTTTAATTAAAATATTCAAAAATCTAATTTTGCGAAATAAAAAACAAGTGTTTATAAAAATGTGTTTATTAAGTATAATTGGCAAAGTTTGTCTGAAATCACCTGCTAATAATATAAGCGCACCCCCAAATGGTTGTCGGTTGGCGCGTAAATATTTCAATGTTCGATCCAATAAGCTTCCATCGATTTTTGTGAGCTATGTACACTAATCCCATACAATAATCTTGCATTGTTGAAGTACCTTTACCATTCCAGATGCTTTAGAAATATTGTATGTTGGTGCTTTTGTTAGTTGCATATTTAAAGGTAACTTCAATGCTGAATATGCCGTTCTTTTACCATCTAACAATCTAACAAAGTGGCTGCAATTCCAGAGGAGGCAATGAACAATGCAATAAAGTTGTCTTTTCGTATGGAAGCTAAAATTAACGAAATTGAAAAGTCTTTTGCCCGTACCTCCGGGAGCATTGTCTGCATTAACTGATTGCATAATAGTTTTGTAAACGTATGTTTGGTGTTAATTCATGTTTGGTATGTTTTGCTGAACAAAAGTATTTAAGGCATCAGTGTTGTAGTTCTTTTCACGTTGTATTTCGCGACCAAATAAGTCAATAATTGCTCGAATTGGTGATGGAATTCTTAATTGACTCAATATTTTATTAACAATCACTAAACAAATGTCCTCTATATGAATTACTGTTTGGTTATACATGTACTCAGTGTAATATAAATCAGAATTTGTATTTGTGTTGCGAGCTTGACGTAATATGTCTTCTGTCATGGCATCTTTATACTTTGTAGACAATGCTAAGGGATTTGAAGGGAAGAATGTTGAAAGTATTATTGAAAATAACATTCTAATTTGTTCTGCGGAAGCAGTAAGTGTTGCGTCTGTTATTGAATTGTCCCAATGTTCATCGTTCTCAAGTAAATCTAAACGTTGGCATGCTTCGCGATATGATTAGCACAATACATTATTTACGGTTCTCAAATGCTGAAACGATGTTGGACCACGAACATATATCAAACGCAAATAATATAATTCTACATTATTTGGATGTACTGTGTATATTCGACCTAACACATCGCACGAAAAAACATTTGGATGTCCAAGTACTATACTTGTCCTATTTTTCGACGTCCAAATTTTTTTTTAGGAGGTGTTCCAAGTTTATTAACGTGGAACTTTGGAATACAGTAATGTTTTAGCAAATTCATCATTTCGACACAAAGCAAAAGCAGTTAATGTTGTCTCTGGTGGCCATTCCGCCCGTGCGGCAACATTTTCTGTGGTAAAATATATTCGTTGTTCATTTTCCAAATGAAAAGCTAAATGTACACTAATGTGGGATATCTCTCATGAATTTGAAAAGTAAAGATGTGCAATACTGCTTCATTGCCGCTGATGTATCTTCCCATTTGAGATTGCTTAATTTCATCTAAATTATTTGCAAGTGCTACTCCGAAAACGGCCATATCGCTTCCTTTAATTGCATATTTGCAAATGTATTTTATTGATTGTTGAATATTGCAATTCTGTTATTGCAATATTCAACATTTATATGATATTTGCATATTTTGAATAATATAGGTAAATATGGTACTATCCAACGGTTACCAATTGCAAAATTAGTATTTAGTACTTTAGGATCATCTGCGATACAATGGATATCCATCGTTGCTTCATGCCTGTAATCGTTTCAGGAATTAGTTGTCTGGGATATGAGCATTTACCATCGATCATACATGGCGAATTTATGTTTAATGCTCCACATGGGCCATGTACCATATTTTGAGTAACAATTTGAGTGTTTCGGGTCGGGTGTGTTGAGTCGGGTGTTTCTACAAATTTTACTTTTTACTTTGAAAGTTTGTACTTTTCTGACACTACACTAATTGACATAAATACAGAAATTAAAAAATAACTAAAACTTAATTACCCTAAAGCTACTCTACATGTTCGGAAATAGATTTGGCAATTTTTTGTACGGATTATGAAATTAATTGCATAAAACTTTGCCAGCTTCACATTAATATAATTCTTAAGTCTAATGAAGTTTATCAGAGTCTGAACTCTTATCAAGGCCGCTTTATGGCTGTTACTTTTAGCTGTTCAGTCGAACAAATCTTTGTTCAACAATCAGTGATTCCCTAGACATTTTGTGTTTATATTAATAATACAGAAACATTGTATTCGTCCTGGGTCTGCGTGCTTTTTGCTTCATTATCTATTAATAAATGTTTGGTCCAGTAAATGGAAAATATTTTATTAGGCCTTGCAGGTTATGCCTTTAACTTAAAGAGATTCTAGGCTACCTTAGTTTAGTGAGACAGCGCAATCACTCTAGCCTAATAAGAGGAGGCGAATTATTGTTTCTGGTGTTATTCTAGAAAAATACAGAATTTCTAAAGGAGCAAGACAAGCAAAACCTGGGACTAACAACTGATAGATTGATTATCTTTAACCAAAATACGGACTCGAAACATGTATTTTTGCATCTTGGCCTACATAAAGCGTTTGTTCTAAACTTAAAAACTCTTGGGTTTAAATCATTTTATGTCTTTGGATATAATTCCTATAAACGTCTCTCAAAATGAACAAAAAAATATCTGGAGGAACTACAGCCCATCGTAAAATCTTGATTGGAATGGCTGGTGTTTAGATTATACAGGTAGATCCGTAGCAGCTCTAAAGCGTCTTCATTTGTTTGGAACAAACCCAATGTCATCGTATTGATAAAATTATATATTTCAGAATACCAAATTGAACGCACTGCTTAATAATTCACTTAATTCTATTCGAGAATGATATATTCAGAACATAGCCCATATTCTCAAAGTCATCGTACATACCCAATATCATCATAATCGGATAAGAATTAATTCAGTTCCGTCCATGTTGTAAAAAGCAACAACAATAATTTATCAAATTAAAAAACTTGTACAAAAAATAGTTTACGAGTACCAATAATTCCAATACATTAACCTCTATATTTTAACTTTCAGACATACATAAACACCAACATTTTTCTTAAAACTTTTTGCAGTTATTTAACTTCAAATTCACAATTTTTTTCGATTCGTAGAAGTTTTTAAAATAATTCTTGCTAAAAATTTGTAATAAGCCAGTTTATAATTACGAAAAAAGACAAAATCGGTGAACTATTAAAAATACTACCGGCCGTAGCTATATACCTAATATTTCCTTCAAAATAAGTGAACTTATCTTCTTACGTATCTTTTGGATTATTCCAATTAAATAAGGTTATATGAATACAAAACAATTGACATATCTAATACCCGGTTTACATGAGAAAATTGTTTTCTTCTACAAATTTTTGCAGGTAAATAAGAAAGAATCCGCTATATAAAAATATTCAATATGCCAGAAAGAAATAAACATATATAGTAATGGCGTAATTTTTTTATAGGATCATTATTAATTTATTTTTAATGAATTAAAAACGAAATTTACATTTTTATCTATGGCGTCTGTTTTTATAATGAATTCTCAACATTTATAAATACGAAATAATTTTATTTCTTGTTAATTTTAAAAATGTTGCCATAAAAATACTCGGGTCGAATATATTTTATGGCAACATTTTCATTTTTATGGTGAGTTTTGCTCAAAAATTCTTCTGCAAAATGTTGTTGGGATATATTGCTTTTCTTGTCTCTCATGTGCAAAAAGTCAATGTTATATCTTATTCATTTTGCAGAAGAAAAATGTTGGTCGTATGTAAACCGGGCTTAAGTGATACTCATACCATATCCGAATAAATTAAGAAAATCAACCGAATAATTTTCTAATTCATACTGTTAATTATTTGAATATTTTGCTATAGTAAATATTGTATCATAATTGTAGGTGCATTTTTAATTTCTGTTTTCAAATTATCTCAACTAAAATCATTTTGCAATTATTAAAATGAAACACCAATATACATCTCAAGTTTCATTCTACAATTTACCAAATTCATAGTTTTTCCTATTCAAATTAAGTAGTTTAGTTAGTTCATGCCGAAAATTATTTCCCGATCTGCAAAAACAATAAATAAACAAACAAAAAAATCTAAAATTTATACATTCACAGTCATTGAGGGACATCCATATGGCATATTATATCCAAATACAACATTGATATCGAATTATCTTTGTTTTGCTTGATCCTTCGTAAAGTAATATTGCTCATTCGCTTAATTTTGTGTTGGTTAGTCAGTTAGTGCATTTCAACTATTGCGTGTTTTTTTATTTTATTTTATTAAAATATGTAATACTATTTTGCAAATGGAAAGCACTAATTGTCGTTTTTGTTTGTTGTATAGAATCGGAACCAACGAAAATGTATTCCGGCATACATTCTCGTTGGTTCCGATACAGCCATGCTACACTATAATTTGGTTTTCTGGATTCAAACTATTGCGCAATAGATTTTAATTTTTAATTTTAAACCCTTATTTTAAATTAAACCATTAAATTTTTTTGTCTTGTTTTATTCTTTTCTCTCGAAAATAAAATTTAAACAAAAATCTACATCTCAAAAATGACCGTAAATTTTTTTATTTTCATTTCAATTTTTTTCATTTCGGATTCACGGTCAAAATTTTTACGTCGCAGCTACGTAATAAAATTTTTGTCCGTGAATCTGAAATGAAAAAATTGAAATGAAAATAAAAAAATTTAAGGATATTTTTGAGATGTAGATTTTTGTTTAAATTTTATTTTTGAGAGAACAGAATAAAACAAAACAAAAAAATTTAATGATTTAAATTAAAATAAGGGTTTAAATTAAAAATTAAAATCTGTTGCGCAGTAGTTTGAATCCAGAAACCAAAAGCATGGATGATTGAATTATGTGGTTGGTATATACTCAATAGCCCGGTTTACATACGACCAACATTTTTCTTCTGCAAAATGAATAAGGTATAACATTGACTTTATACACATGAGAGACAAGAAAAGCAATATATCCCAACAACATTTTGCAGAAGAATTTTTGAGCAAAAATCACCATAAAAATGAAAATTTTGTAAAATAAATCCGATCCGAGTATTTTTATGGCAACATTTTTAAAATTAACAAGAAATAAAATTATTTCGTATTTATAAATGTTGAGAATTCATTATAAAAACAGACGCCTTATCTATATGGCAAATGTAAATTTCGTTTTTTAATTCATTAAAAATAAATTAATAATGCGGAATCTCTCGAGTTGGAATAGTTCAACCTTTTTAGGGTTTATATATTTTTTTAGAGCTGACCTGCCTGAATAATTTGTTTTTTGTTTTGGCCTTTTCCAGGTTTCTTTAAGATTTGCATCTAATGGGTTTAGCTCATCACTCCGTTTTTGATTTTGTGTGCTGCAACTAGATAAAGCAGTTCGTCCTTGTTTCGATACCGTCCTTTTCCGAGATCTCATGTGCGGTGCCAATTCAACGGTTGTTTGCAGCAAACTCGTTGTTTTTTTTAGTTCAGCAATGAATCTACCCAGTTTCATATTCGTTTTTCTTATAATATTATTTTTGATTACATTGAACCAGTTTTCGACAGTTGCGTTAGATGGTCTTGAATTTATTCCTATTTGCTTCAAATAAATAGTAGCCCACAACGGGAGGTATGTAAAATATTTTTTTATAATAAAAATGAAAAAGTTTTTACAAAAATATGAGTTTTCATTGTTATTGTTGCAAGATTTTTCCATACTATTTATTTCATCTTGTATTTTGGAGTACATATTATACTATCGAATAAAGTATGGTGAACTAGTGTAATCTTTCGATCGTATATTATCTTCCTCGATATAATCAGGTAATTCGTCGTCAGGCGTGTCGAATGACGGGTCCACTGAAATATTTGAATGCAATTCAACTTCTCTCAAAAATTCAGAATATGACTCAAAAAATAACTCGTGCTGATATTTTGAACAGCAAATAATTACAAAATGTCTAAACATTTTATCAATTTTTGAAATATTATTACACAATCAATAATTAAAAAAAACATTATCATAACCAATTCCTTAAGTGGTTTCGGGCAATTCGCGATTTTTGCAGTAAGCTGTCTCATTATTATAGCTGCGAAATGTGTGCAACATATAAATACACCCGTCAATTTATAAGTTTCACTTGCAGTCAAAATTATGTACGTCGCTTTTAAATATTCAAAAATCGTCATTTCATTCATACTACTTAAAATACTATTAATAAAAACCCAGGACCAATCGCACACGAAATATTTGGGAAGAGGTATTTTAGGTTGTGCTCTTAATATTTCTCGCTTAAAAATATTTAGAAATTTTTTTATTGTCGTTACGTCATGTTGGCATGTTATTAACTCGGATACAGGAATAGTATTATCGTTCACTTTTACCACACAAGCGCAATAATATATTCGTGAATAATTGTGATCATCGCAACATTTAGGATTTCGAATTAGTCGACCGGTAGCGTCAATATAAACTGGGACTGATTCTTGTTGATCCAATATTCTTAAATTTTCCAATCTCATCAATTCAATGTGCAAAGGATCTGATGCTGAGTAAATATATTTGTCAGCTGATTGCTTTCGACGCCGATAGCATCTACTACTTCACATCCTTTGATCGCATCTTAGCTTAATAATCTCTCTGACCTTGCTTTTCGTAATACTGAAGGTAATAAAATATTCTGTGTATTTCCCGCGATCAATAATTGTTTATCAACCTCTTTATTATTTTCCAAATAAATCTGAAAACGATAATTCTCTTTCATTTTTTCCTGAACTATCATCCGAGGATCCCCTCTTAACTGGGTAAACTCTTTAATGTTACCGTGATCAGAAACATCCTTTCCTTTTGTCCACATTTCCATAAAAACATTTCCGCGAATATAAAATTTATATTGCTGCCCGTGTGTTTTATATTTACAACGCCCATATTGAATGAGGTTATCTTCTTTTTTATTGTAATTCATCGTGCCGAAACTAATAACACAGTGATTTTGTACTGCAATCAATGCATTTCGAATGCTATTTCGTAAAGATTGTTTAGTCCAATCGGCGTAAACATTATGTATATGAAGTTGGCCCAAATTCTAACCCAAAAAAAATCGATGGCAATACTAAAATATACAGACTTTGACTATAGGCAAGTGTCAGCCCAAAAATGTTTAAAAATACTCTATTTTATATATACCAACCCAAAAATTATTCTGTCAACGAAAGAAAATGGACCATGTTTTAATGTCAGCCCAAAATAAATCTATCGTGATACTATCATTAAACAAAAATATTACTGTCAACCCAAAAAACTTAAATAAAACAAAATATGTAATTTAATTTTAATTCAGTATCTGACTAATTTGTGTATGACCTCTGAATATGAATAGCTTTTAAGTCAACGGATACATCAGAGTATTAAACGACATAAACAGTTGTTGGGGAATCGGAGGTCTAAGAGCTCCCCATAGTAATCATTCCGATGATGGTACCATTCAACGAAATATGTAATTGATTTAAATTCTGTATGGGACTAGCTTGAATATGGCCCCTGAAAATTAATAGCTTTTAAGTCAAAGGATACATCAGAGTATTAAACGACTTAAACAGTTGTTGGGGAATCAATCAGAATTAAAATCAATTACATATTTCGTTGAATGGTACCATCATCGGAATGATTACTATGGGGAGCTCTTAAACCTCAGATTCCCCAACAACTGTTTATGTCGTTTAATACTTTGATGTATCCATTGACTTAAAAGCTATACATATTCAGGGGCCATACTCAAATTAATTCAACACAGAATTAAAATCAATTACACATTTCGTTGAATAGTACTTTCATCGGAATAATGACAAGGGGGCCCCTTAAACCTCCGATTCCCCAAAAACTGTTTATGTCGTTTAATGCTCTGACCTATCCATTGACTTAAAAGCTATTCATATTTAGGGGCCATACTCAAATTAATTCAACACAGAATTAAAATCAATTACATATTTCGTTGAATGGTACTATCAACGGGATAATGACAAGTGGGGGCCCCTTAAACCTCCGATTCCCCAACAACTGTCTATGTCGTTTAATGCTCTGCAAATGAACTGCTTTGATGATCAGGCATACAAATAGAACAGCATACGCCGTTTCCACTGGAGCAGTTTTGCGTTTGCTGGGTTTAATATATAGTGGACCCGCATAGTCTAGACCAACCTTGTAACATGGTCGTCCTTGCGTATACCTCACTTCTGGTAGATCCGCTATTTTTTGTTCAACGTTATGATTTCGGTAGCGAATATACACGGTAAGTATATTTCGAATTACAAGGTGACAAATTATATAAAGTTTTGGTAAAATCACTGGATGCGTTGTAGAATAAGATAATGATGAATTGTTTAGCTGGTCGCGTATTCGTGGTAATCCTGCTGAATGTATGAACGGATGAAGTGATGATAATGGAGTTTTTGCAGGAAATGGGCAATTTTTTCTTGTGATGTGTAAATCGGTGTTGAATGATAAATTTTGAATATTGCGATGTAGTACGGCTTCAGCTTCATTCGTTGCAGCTGGTGTAATTTTATTACAATGTTGGTTGTGGTAGTGCGTCCGATGTGACCGCGTCCTCAATACGTATACCATTATTTTTGTTATTTTGAACGAAGAAGAAAATTTATTCAATAGTGTTTCTGCGATATCATCATCAGCAGCTGTTGCTGCTAGAACGTTGACATATTTTGTGATTGCCTCTACTCGCTCTACGTCTGTGCATACTGGTACCGTCTTTGAATTTGGCCAATTTCCTGGTTTGATAACGATAGGATGTGGTAAAAAAACATCTTGCATCATCTTTAGCTGGAACCTTCTCTCTTGGTAAATGTAACATAAGTCCTTCCATTGGTTGTAATCGCTGTTGCGCTGCTTCAAAGGGCCTCCCGAGTGAAGTCGTTGGTTCCTTGAATGGTTGTTTGATAATGAATCGGCTGCGTGCTTCGCGTGTTGTTGTTCGATCATGGGATATTTTCGGTACATCAAAGTTGGCTTGGGGAACTACCTCCTGAACCTCCCTCATTTTATTAAGCAGTTGATGATGGTCATTAGTAGTGATTTGAATAATAGGGTCATTTGTGATGTGCAAATTAATAGCATTCGAAAAATCTTTGCTGCATACACCTGCTATTAACCAGCCAAATTTCGAATACTGTAGCTTTGGAAATCCGTCTACTACTCGTTGCTCTGGATTCAAAATCTCGAAGAAAACGTCTGCCCCAAGCAAAAGATCAATTTTGTGAGGTTGATAGAATAATGGATCTGCAAGTTTTAAACCCATGACTTCTTTATTAAAATTAATTAGTTTTGTTGGTAATATATTTGTAATATTATCTATGATATGAGCAGTAACTTTTAAATTATAGTGTTTATCTATAAGTGAATGAATCGTCATATCGATTTTTCCCTTTGTTTGTCCAGTCGATGATGATGCTAGGCCGTAGATAGACATGGAAGATGAACTTCGCTTAAGACCTAGGCGTTGGGCACAGTTTTCGGTAACAAACGATGTTTGAGATCCGGAATCTAGTAGTGCGCGAATTGACTGGAGCTCTCCGGTACGTGACCGTACATACACGAGTGCTGTTGGTAGTACCGTGGTTGGCGAAGAATAAAGTGTGTATACTTGTAAGTTGTTCTGGCTTTCGTCTGATGCTGTTTGTTTATTGATGGATTTAGTAGTTGATGCGGTCTCAATCGTTTCGTTTACTTGATTATTCGTAACTATGTGATGACTCGTTGATGCTTGCCTTGATTCTGATTGCGTAACATTTGGTGCTTAAATGGCCACTTCTCAAACAATTACGACATAAACTTCGTTCAGTTACCAGTCGTGTTCGTTCATCCACATTCTTATTTTTAAAAAGCGGACATTTAAATAAAGGATGATTTTGTTCACAGCTTATGCACTTCAATGCGGAATTCGAATTTGCAGAGAAAAAAGATTTGGTTGGAACCTTTGCAGATATTTTTTTTGTACTTGCGTCGCAAATCTCTAGGGCATCACATCTTCTATTTAAAAACTTGAGTAAGTATTCGAATGACGGGAATTCCTTATCAACCGATTCATTCGCCCACAATTGTTTTGATTCACTATCAATTTTGCTCAATAAAATGTGGATTAGCCACGGATCACGAGTTTCAGCATTCGGTCCTAATGCGCGCAGTCCACGTATGATCTCGTCCGCTGTTTCGGTGATGCGACGTAGATCCCTTCCTGTACCCAGTGATGGTTTTTGGTCACAAAACGATTGTATCAGAGACGTTACAATAGGAGTCATTTTGTTATATCTACTGCATAATTTGTCCCATGCCTCTCCGTAATTATTTTCTGTGATAGCAATATGCCGTATAAGCGCGGCTGCTTCGCCCGACAGCAGTCCCTTAAGCATTTGGAATTTGTGGACATCACTAATATGCTGGTTGTTATGAACCGTAGTTCTAAATAAATCATAAAATGATGCCCAGTGTTTATAGTCACCCGAAAACTGTTCGATGTTAACTTTTGGAAGACGCACGTGCTGGGATGTGTTAACACCTTCATAGAACGTTTTTTGCTGATCTATGAATTGTTCTAATGTGGTATTTAAGTCGCGATTTGTATCACGAGCATGGTGGCTACGGAATTTACTTAAGAGCGCACGTGTTTTATAATAGAGACTGTCGACTGTTTCGGTAATCGGCTCATAATTCGGGTTTTCGTATAACTGAATTTCAGTATCGTTGAATGCTTGGTACCTACTCTCGAGAACATCAAGGCGGGTTATAATTTCCTCGAGATTGGTAGCTTCGGTTACCGTCTCTGCGAATTTCATAATGTGGAGCATTTGGTTATGAGCACGATCTCGTAATCGGATTAATCTATCAGTCATGTTTACAATTTAAATCACTCCCGAACGATGATTAATTAAAATATTTATACACAAAACGTGGGTAGAACTACAGCTATGGTTTTGTAATTTTGTGTCGATAATTTCGATTATTAATTGATACCGTTATGCCACGCGGTTTTTTCTCACACAAATTTAAACAGTTACACACAGTAGTAAATTTATATAATGTAGATTAATTGATAAAATTTACTTAGCTTATAGAAGGATAATATCCCGGGTTTCGGCACCAAAAAATGTTAATACAGATGTGGAGAGCCAGCCGGTGGAAGCGTTGATGAAAATATTTCGATTATCTCGTACTATGAAATTACAGTTGATATCCGGAAAATGATGCTGAATAACTGGATTGTACAGCTGTTAGATGGTATACATACAAAATCCCGACGAATGTGAAACAGAGTCAACTTGGTTTATGGATTGCACTTTAATTAATTTATATATTATGCCAGATTAAATAAATTACACTTTTATCACAGGTTTTACAATAATTTTATTATTTTATTAAATATATACACTTTCAAAGAAACTTAGATTTTAGTAATCTTATCTGTTCGCCAGTTTTAAGAGAATTGATTTATTTTTTACAATACAATATTGCTCGTTAATGTTTGTCAATTTTAAATGCTTAATTAATGTAGATGATACTAAAATTGCCAGGTTAAAGGTACTATTTAAATTTACACTAAGTAAAGTACTAATATTTAATTACATAGAACTAACTGCTTTAATCTAGTACATCTTAAAATTATGATAATGAAGATACCTGCATTATTGACAAGTTGTTTAGATTTACATTTGACGTTTATAATATTTGGAAAATACAAAATTTGTGTTTCTAATTTACAAATCCCGTGTGGAGATGCCAAACTCCCATCGTGGCGCGTCCCCAGGTGGCGGATAGGGGAATGCTCTTTAACCGGCTTGCCGGAGGGTAGGTGGGAAATAAAATACCATCCGCGGACCAAATCTGGATAGGGGAAGGAACCCCGAACAATAAACCAACCATTAAAGCAATGAGTTTACAACCAAACGGAATGTATACCCCAGGTGGTACGTCAACTTTACAGTTGGCCAATCCACCCTCACACGAGGCAGGCTCAACGGATTCTGGGGTGAGCCAACCATTGCTAAACCCGTTTATACCAAGCACAAGTATTTGTAGATCACCAACTATACAAATGCATTCCGCTATTCAGCAGGAGAACAATAATGCTGAATGCAGTCAGAACGGAAACCACGATGTCACGAGAGAAAACGATGAATTAAAAAAATCGTTAGAAAACTTAATGAAAATCAATGAGCAGCTATTCAAAGAAGTCCAACAGCTTAAAGAAGAAATTGCTGTAATCAAAAATGATAATCAAGCCAAAGAAAATACTATAGCTATCTATGAAACAGATGAAGACGAATTGGCGTATGAAACGAGTTTTATACGAAAGCAAATTAAAACTAAACGTCAAAACAAAAAAAGAAAAGCAGAATCTTCGCCTGAAGTGGAACAATCAATACAGAGTGTCAGAAAACCACAACCCCAACGATCTGAACAGTCAACTACGGACCTAGTGAAGGTACATAAGAACGTATCACTGATACCGAAAGAGAGACCACTGCAGCCAATTAAAACATCAAACGTAATCATCCAAGGGGAAATGCAGGAAAAACAAACAACACATAAAGAGATACCACCTCCACCCATTAACATACTTAATGTTAGTGAATACGAAACCATTAAAAAAATAGTGAAGGTAGTTCCAAACGATAAATATAAAGTCACTGCACTAAATAATAACGTTTGGAAAGTGAATGCACTTGACCCAGAAACCTACAGAATGTTATCAAATGCAATCACCGCTCAAAACATCGAATGGTTCACCTATGAAAACAAGGCTGAGCAACCAATTAAAGTCATGGCCAGAGGGCTGCATCATACATGCCCAAACGAAGAAATAATTGAGGAACTTAGCCAGAAAGGATTCAAAATTCTAAACGCTGTGAACATATTAAAGAGAAAGGTCACTATAAAAGCAAACGGTGAACGAGAAACAACCAAAGTTGGTCTGCCCCTTTTCATGCTAACATTTGACAACACTGAGAGCATTGATAGGGTATATGGAATCAAAGCAATCCTTAATATGAAAGTTAAGATTGAGACATTAAAAAAGAACCCTAGTAGAATACCACAGTGCTACAACTGCCAGGCATATAACCACACACGCAAATACTGCAATAGGGAACCAAGATGCGTAAAGTGCGCTGGGAAACATCTAACAAAAGAATGCAACAAAAGTAAGAACGAACCAGTAAAATGCATACACTGTGGTAATCGTCACCCAGCAAATTACAGAGGCTGCGAGGTAGCGAAAGAGCTGCAAAGAATGAGAGACAACAAGAGAAATCAAACAAGTCAGAGTTCTCAACCTAGGGTGCAATCCTACTCAAAACGAATCCCCCTAAATAGCGGCAAAGTTAAGGAAGGCATAACATATGCACAAATGGCTAAGCAGAATGAAAATATCAGGAACGCTCCGAGTCAGGAAAACCATGTTCTGCAAGAAATACTTCAGAAGCTAAGCGCTATCAATTCACATCTGGCTGGCCAGGACCAAAAACTAGAATCTATGGGCGAGCTACTGAAAAACCAAGAACTGAGACTAGTAAAACTAGAAAATACATCGATGAGCCAAGATAAAAGAATAACGGATGCGTCAAGTAAAACTAGAGAAGTTATTGAGTACCTTCATTCTAGTCCATACAAACTTAACAAGAAAAAATAATGACACAATATTTAAGAATTGCTACCTGGAATGCAAATGGCCTAGCGCAACGCATTTCAGAATTAGAAGTATTTTTAAACACAAAAAAAATTGATATATGCCTAATTTCAGAAAGTCATTTTACCAGAACGTCGTATGTCAAAATACGTGGATATCAGTGCTATCAAGCTCTACACCCAGCAGAACGAGCTAGAGGCGGGACAGCAATCTTCGTTAAGGACAATATAAAACACCACGAAGAATTAAAAATAGAGGAGGAAGCTATGCAAGTAGCTACTGTATCTATTGAAACCAAAAATAACAAGAGCTATAGTGTATCAGCAATCTACTGTCCACCCAGATATAACACAAAAAAAGAAGACTACATCAAACTTCTTAAATCGCTTGGTAGTAATTTTATTATTGGAGGCGACTTTAACGCGAAACACATATTCTGGGGATCAAATAGAACTAGTCCTAAAGGAAGGGAGCTATTTGAAGCAGGCAGGATATTAAAATGTGAGTTCCACTCCAGTAGAAAGCCAACCTACTGGCCTACGGACCCAAATAAAATTCCTGATCTTCTGGATTTCTATATATCAAGAGGTATCTCCGAAAATTACATAGCAGTTGAAAATGAAGAAGGGCTATCGTCAGACCATTCTCCAGTTCTAATGACAATATGACACGGTAATAAGGAAAGCAAGCCCTCCACGGTTAACAAATAACAAAACCAACTGGGAATACTTTCGACAGCTAGTCGAAGAAAGCATCAACCTACACGTGCAGATATCGAACGCTTACACGATAGAAGAAGAACTAGAAAACCTCATTGATAGTGTGCAAAAAGCGGCCTGGAAAAGTACTCCCGACCAGCAAGAAATATTACAAAAAAGTATAACCTATCCACTTGGCAGAGAACCAGAGCCCCTGAAGACAAAACAATCCTAAACAACTTGTGCAACAAACTTAAACTACTTATAAAGGAGATTAAGAATGAGTCAGTTGCAAGCTTCCTAAGTAACCTGACAGGTAAACCTGACACAGACTATTCCCTGTGGAAAGCCACCAAAGGTTTAAAAAGGCCTAAAATGCAAGTGCCACCCATTAGAATGGTTGATGGAACCTGGGCTCGCAGCGAAAAGCAAAAAGCTGATCTGTTTGCCGAAC
This sequence comes from Nephrotoma flavescens, assembly GCA_932526605.1. NCBI lineage: Eukaryota > Metazoa > Arthropoda > Insecta > Diptera > Tipulidae > Nephrotoma > Nephrotoma flavescens. Next base: position 162,992,349 of record OW052220.1, on the reverse strand, counting down.
ACCTAGAAAATACCTTCAAACCACCAACTGGACAAGCGGATAATGAATATCTAACACCTATAAGCAAAGTAGACGAGGCATCTGTGCTACCAGTTACTCTGAAAGAAATCAAACAAGAAGTAAAAAACCTCAAAGATAAAAAAGCCCCTGGATACGACTTGATAACGGGGCGAATAATCAAAGCTTTACCAGAGAAAGCCCTAAGGAAACTACAGCACATAATCAATGCTATCTTTAGACTATATTATGTTCCGAGACAGTGGAAAGTAGCGGAAATCATAATGATTCCAAAGCCCAATAAATCACTAAACGACAAAACGTCGTATAGGCCTATTTCTTTGTTAACAACAACATCAAAAATTTTCGAGAGACTGTTTCTCAAGAGATTAAAGCCAATTATAGAGAGCAGAAATCTTATACCAGAACATCAATTTGGGTTTCGAGAAAGGCACTCAACGATAGAACAGGTACATAGGATTACTGATACTATTGAGGAGGCGCTGGAAAAAAAGGAAGTATGTTCAGCAATATTCTTAGACGTAGCCCAAGCATTTGATAAGGTTTGGCACCGCGGTCTAGAATTTAAGCTCCAACGAGATCTGCCAAAACAACATTTTGAATTGCTAAAGTCTTACATCAACGACCGTTACTTCCGGGTGAGACAGGACGGAGAATACTCTAAACTGAAGAAAATATTGGCAGGGGTTCCACAAGGCAGTGTTCTAGGCCCCGTATTATACCTCCTGTATACGAATGATCTACCAGACATAGAAGAAGCTAGAATAGGAACGTTTGCTGATGACACAGCTGTTATGACCACCGATGCTAGTATCGTTGAGTCCACCAGGAAACTACAAAATGCTATTAATATAGTGGATAGCTGGACAAAACGATGGAGGATAACACTTAACGAATCGAAATCAACACATATCATCTTTACAAATAGGAAAATAGAATATATTCCGATTAGTCTGAATTCACAACCAATTCCATATTCTGATAATGCTAAGTATCTCGGCATGACGCTAGACTCTAAACTCAGGTGGAAAGCGCATGTTAAAAAGAAAAGGCAAGAACTGAATTTAAAATTCAGAAAAATGCACTGGCTTATTGGAAGAAACTCGGAACTTACAACGCACAACAAACTGCTGCTATATAAACAAATCCTAAAACCTATCTGGACGTATGGTATTCAGCTTTGGGGCTGCGCAAGGAAAACTACAGTAAAGATCATTCAAACATTTCAAAACAAAGTACTACGTAGCATTGTGAATGCTCCTTGGTACATTAGAAATGACAATCTCCATCGAGACCTAAACATGGAATACGTCAGCGATGAAATAAAAAAATTTGCAAGGAGTCATGTACTGCGACTGCAGCAGCATGACAACGAGGAGCTGCGGAACCTACTGGATCGCGCCAATAGACCAAAGCGCCTAAAAAGAACAAAGCCTTTAGAATTAGTGGTTCCTTGAGCCGCTTAAATCAAAGGACTAGCAGAGCTGGGATGAAGCAATAGGTCTCATTCCATAAGAATAGACTACAAAAATAATAAAACAGTTACTAGATAATCTATATGATTAGTTGTAATATTATACAGAAATAAAGATTTCTTAATTAAAAAAAAAAAAAAAAAAAAAAAAAAAAAATTTACAAATTATAATTATATTAATATTTATATATGACATTTCTTCATTTTAGGTTGATTTCAATTGATTAACGAGGATACAAATATACGAGTATAAAATTGGTAAGTATGTGTAGTATTAATTGATGTTCTAATGTTATTGTTTACTTTTAGGTTAATTAACTCAATGATAGTTGGCTGGACCATCAATGATTGGTTGTGAACAAACCACCCTACTTAAAATTGTTAGATTTTTTTTTTCATTTTCTATTCTGTTTTGGTTTCATAGAGCATGTGAATGTGGAATCAAAATACATCTCGTTTGGATGTGGTGTTGTGTGGGTGGTGAGGTTATGGGGGTGGTAGGAGTGGTGGTATGGGAGGTGGAGGGGCGGTATGAGGCGTTTTGGGTTTGGTGTGGGAATTTGGGATTTGGTGGATGAGGGTTTGTGTGGGTGGTTTGTGAGTGTGTGGAAGTGGGTATGGAGGTGTTAAAGGGTGATAATATGGGTGGTGCGGTATAGGGTGGTGCGGGTGAGATGGGTTTTGGGGGTTTGAATTGGATGGTTGGTGAGGGTGGTAATAATGTTTAGGTGTGATGGTTTGTGATTTTTTTTGTGGAAAAACTATTTTCTTTTATTTTATAGGCAACAAAAATGCTTATAGGGTTCGGCTCCGAACCTTTCCCATCTTTTCCTATTACGTGTATGAACTGGTTGTCTTTCACGGTGACAGTTGCCATATTTGCATGTTTCAGTACAGCTTCTGCATGTTCATCAAATTCTTGGTTATCTTTCCATCGAAAGATAATTTTTATTGTCTTTTAACCAATGTGTTCCAATCCACCAGATATTGTGATTCATAAGTTCCTTTGTTGTTATTCCTCGACTAGCACAATCGGCTGGCTTATCTTTTAATTTTATATGATGCTATTGATGCGGTCCAGTGAAGCGTCGGATTTCTGACACTCTAACACTCTACGGGCAACGCAAAAATTTAAACTTTTGAATTTCGCGTTGTATCCATGAAAGTGCTATCGTGGAATCAGTCCATGCATAAGTTGACGCTTGTTGTATGTAGTTTCTGTGCTATGAGGGTTCCGTTTAACTCTAAACGTCGTTGTTTTTGCTGCTATAAGGCAGTGAATACTTTCATATAAACACAAGCTATGCATATGCTTGTTCTGAGGCGTCACTAAATCCATGGACCTCTTCGATTGGTTCACTTGTAAACCCTATCCATCTGGGGATTTTCAATTCATTAGGCAGAGTAAGTTCTTCTAGGTAGATAACCCACTGTTTTGCGTTTTCTTCTGAGACCGGCTCATCACAACTAAGTACTAAAAGTCAAAGTTTTTGCTTCTTAATTTTCGAAGTTATTATTATTGAGGCTAGCTATCCTAACGGATCAATAGTTGTGGACAGGATGATCCGCTTCGTCACTAATCTAGTGTGCGCATAGGTGGGTCTATATTAAATTCAAAGATTTCTGAACAAGGTTTCCAATGAAGTCCGTGAGCTTTGATGGTTACATCTGTGCTTCCGGTTTCGGTGACGTTAGTTACTAATTCTTTATGATTGCTTGTCCACTTCCTTAAATTGAAACCGCCTCTTCGAAGTAGTTGACTTAATTGATTTTGTATCGGCAGTTCTTCTTTTATCGTGTCACATCCTGTCATGAGGTCATCGACATAAAAATCGGGTTTTACTACCAGGTAAGCAGCTGGGAATGATTTTTTCTCATCCTCTGCTAGTTGTTGTAATGTTCTGACGGCAAGGTAAGTGGCTGATGAAGTTCCGTACGTGCTATTTTTAATTGGTACTCCTGAAGTTTCTCAGTCGGTGAGTCACACCATAGTATGCGTTGGAAGTTCCTGTCTTCTGCAGCTATCCATATTTGCCGAAACATTTTTTCAATGTCTGTGGTAAACGCGTTATCTCATAAGATATGCCAACGGTCTTGTTGTAATTTTGCTGCTGAGGCATCAAACACCACTCTTATCTTTGTTGTAGTGCTTCATGATTTGAAGATGACGTGATGTGGCATATAGTATGTCGATCCAGCTGGAAGCGGTAGCAATTTGCTGCATATGCCCAAGCTGTTCATATTCTTCCATAAATTTTTTGTATTTAGCCGCTAAGTCGTCGCTTTTCAAGAGTTGTTTTTCTAGTTGGAGAAATCTTGCTGATGCCATCTTTTTTTAGTTGCCTAATTTGCCATCAATGGTGTTAAATGGTATTTTTACGGCGTACCTGCCATTTGACAACCTCTGGAATATCTCTTCAAACTTTTCTTCTTCTTGTGTTTGCTTTTTTGACGGATGTAAATCTTCGATTTGTCAAAATTTTTTAAGAGTTTTTTAAATTTCATCCAAAGAGTTCTTCTCAGTGGTAATCGCAGTTGTGATTGTTAAGTTCTCATTTGGTTTAGTTATTTTGGTGGTTCTTCTCAGAATTATCCATCCTAGCTCGGAGCTTTGAGTTATTGGTTGTTGATTGTTTTGTACAATAATTTCAGGTAGTATAATAACCGCATACTAATCTGCTCCTATGAGTAAGTCTATCGACCCGTGTGTGTGGTAGTTTAGATCAGCTAGTGGTAAATTCTTTAGCGTATCCCATGTTTGACTGACTATTGGTTTCTGTGGCTAATCATTTGTTACTTTATTTACTACAAGGGCTTTCAAAATTAATTGAAATTCAGAGTTGAATCGCGGCATTATTGACAGTGTGGCTGATCTTTTTGGGTGGCTGATCTGGCTTCATTCTGGTCTCCGCAGATTCCCATTATGTTCATATTGGCTTTGCTTGTTGTTATTTTCAATCTGTTGATGGCACTCGAAGTAATGAGGCTTGCTCGTGAACAGTAATCAAGAATTATCTCTATGATGAGTTGCTATTTTGACTAGTGCTGTATAATGTTGTTGGGTGGTTGTCCGTTGTTCTAGTTTCATTCGTTGTTCTTCTATTGTTGTCCTTGTTGGTATGTAAAAGCTAATAATGTCGTCCGCCACACTGTCTACATGATTGATTCAGCGTGCATGTGACTGTGGATAGGTTGCTTTTAAGACAGTTCCTGCAGATCTCTAATAATGAGACCAATTGTTTTTTTTTTCGTACATATTCATGTTTTTGAATTTCAGGCAGTCCTGGATATAATGATTTTAGGCAGATTTTACATGTCACATTATTTGTTAACAAGACTACTCCTGTTGGATTAAATTTTACCGCCGAGGTTGAAGGTTTTCGGAAATTGATCAATTTTTCGCGAAAAACTGATTGCAATGCGGTGAATCGCTTTTCCAAAAATATCATGAGATTGGCTAAAGTTTGAAGCTCCTTTGTATTTGTTAGCGACATCTCGTATAGTCTAAAGGTTTCGATTCACTTCGAACGGGTTTTCTTTGCCAGCTTTTGATTGTTCTAATGATGATTGGACTTCTATTACTGTCTGATCATACGATTGTGATATGTTATCGTAATGACTCTCGGTGAAGTATCTAATGTGTCTTCTTCATCTTCGCAAGCCCCCAAATATATTATTTTGTTCAGATCGGTGAACATTCATCTGCCTTTCCATTTGAATCACGGATAGTTTTAGCGTATGTTGCGAACTTCCGCTTTTAATAATTTTTTGTGTGGCTTCTATTTTTTTAACAGGTTTTTCATTTTAATGCCTTCTTTTGTTTCCTTCAGTTCCGGTTGGCGGAAAGTTGAATGACTTTCCTTGTTGCTGTTGCCATCACGAAGCTAATAATGTCGTCCGCCACACTGTCTACATGATTGATTCAGCGTGCATGTGACTGTGGATAGGTTGCTTTTAAGACAGTTCCTGCAGATCTCTAATAATGAGACCAATTGTTTTTTTTTCGTACATATTCATGTTTTTGAATTTCAGGCAGTCCTGGATATAATGATTTTAGGCAGATTTTACATGTCACATTATTTGTTAACAAGACTACTCCTGTTGGATTAAATTTTACCGCCGAGGTTGAAGGTTTTCGGAAATTGATCAATTTTTCGCGAAAAACTGATTGCAATGCGGTGAATCGCTTTTCCAAAAATATCATGAGATTGGCTAAAGTTTGAAGCTCCTTTGTATTTGTTAGCGACATCTCGTATAGTCTAAAGGTTTCGATTCACTTCGAACGGGTTTTCTTTGCCAGCTTTTGATTGTTCTAATGATGATTGGACTTCTATTACTGTCTGATCATACGATTGTGATATGTTATCGTAATGACTCTCGGTGAAGTATCTAATGTGTCTTCTTCATCTTCGCAAGCCCCCAAATATATTATTTTGTTCAGATCGGTGAACATTCATCTGCCTTTCCATTTGAATCACGGATAGTTTTAGCGTATGTTGCGAACTTCCGCTTTTAATAATTTTTTGTGTGGCTTCTATTTTTTTAACAGGTTTTTCATTTTAATGCCTTCTTTTGTTTCCTTCAGTTCCGGTTGGCGGAAAGTTGAATGACTTTCCTTGTTGCTGTTGCCATCACGAAGCTAATAATGTCGTCCGCCACACTGTCTACATGATTGATTCAGCGTGCATGTGACTGTGGATAGGTTGCTTTTAAGACAGTTCCTGCAGATCTCTAATAATGAGACCGCAATTGTTTTTTTTTTCGTACATATTCATGTTTTTGAATTTCAGGCAGTCCTGGATATAATGATTTTAGGCAGATTTTACATGTCACATTATTTGTTAACAAGACTACTCCTGTTGGATTAAATTTTACCGCCGAGGTTGAAGGTTTTCGGAAATTGATCAATTTTTCGCGAAAAACTGATTGCAATGCGGTGAATCGCTTTTCCAAAAATATCATGAGATTGGCTAAAGTTTGAAGCTCCTTTGTATTTGTTAGCGACATCTCGTATAGTCTAAAGGTTTCGATTCACTTCGAACGGGTTTTCTTTGCCAGCTTTTGATTGTTCTAATGATGATTGGACTTCTATTACTGTCTGATCATACGATTGTGATATGTTATCGTAATGACTCTCGGTGAAGTATCTAATGTGTCTTCTTCATCTTCGCAAGCCCCCAAATATATTATTTTGTTCAGATCGGTGAACATTCATCTGCCTTTCCATTTGAATCACGGATAGTTTTAGCGTATGTTGCGAACTTCCGCTTTTAATAATTTTTTGTGTGGCTTCTATTTTTTTAACAGGTTTTTCATTTTAATGCCTTCTTTTGTTTCCTTCAGTTCCGGTTGGCGGAAAGTTGAATGACTTTCCTTGTTGCTGTCCATCCGGAGTGTGTGTCGCACCACTGTTGAGTCTTGGCGCATTTCGTCAATGAAGTCTTCGTAAGTTTTTGCTGTATTTTTCCTGGATTCGAATTATTGGTGGCTTTGCTCGAGTTGTGGATTAGTCGATGATTATAATATTTGGTCTGCGGCTTTGTATTCTAGATACAGATGCTTTAATGCGGCAATTCTTGTTTCGAGGTATTGATATGGTTTTTCGTTGTTCTCCATCTTTTTTGTAGTTTGTATGAAGCTGTTGAATTTTGACTGATCCGCTTCTTGTTGTTCTAACAGCTCTAGTCCATTTTTGTGATATAATTATTACTATAATTACATTTATTGGTTGTTCTTGTTGTATTTATCAGCGGGTTCAAAATTTCTTCTCGAAGGACCAATGTTGTGACTAGACAGCTTGCGGTTATATTCGCATAAGCTATATCTGATATCTTTAATAGAATCCTTATGTTACGACTGGTAAAACCTATTAATGTGAACAAGTGCACTTAAGTTTAATTTTTACTTTATTCTAAATTAAAGTTATTTTTTATATAAAATTTAATGCTGCCTAAGCAGTTTATACATACAAAGAAATATACAAATATGTAAATACAAAAAGTGTTTATAGTACAAATTAAAATTAAATTATATCCGATGGTGTACGGTGTCCGGATGTGCAGCAGACTGATTATTTGAATGTTCTGTCTTCAACATACACGCAAAAAAAAAATTTACAAAATTTTTGTAAATATACAGCACACAAAAAAATTTATAAATTTAACAAAGTCCCTTTCAATTTTATTGTTAATATTTTGTATATTTGACGAAATTTTTATTAAATTTACAAATTTTATTGTATTTTTTTCAATAATTTCAATTTTATGAAAATTTTATTGAATTTATTAAAAAAAAATTGTTATTTTTACAATTTATTTTTATAATTTACAAATTATTTTGTGTGCTATATATTTACAGAAATTTTTTTTGAGTGTACGTACATCATTGCATCTTCAACGTAGACCGCCCCGTTAACAACTCCAGTTGTTAACTAGTTGGTAGCTTACATGCCTTTGTGGTTGGTCGCTTCATTATTGTGCATTGAGAATGGATACAACCCATATCAATCCATTCTCGTCAGGGTGAACTTCAACAATTATGCCTATGCCCATTTACATGACGGTAAATTATCCTCTTTAACTAGTACTAAGTCGTACATTTTTAAATTTTCCATTCTTTTGGGCCATTTATGTTGCGCTGTTGAAGTGAATTTCATTACTCCTTGCTCAAACGATTCCAGACACCTCTGACTCGTTGTTTTATTGTCTGCCATCACGATATTCGTGATATTGGTAGGTTTTCTGCATCAATTTCCGGGATTGCTGATACTGTTGGTCTTATTAAAAAGTGAACGGGTGTTGGCGCTTCAATTGTTGTGTCATCTTCAGATAAGGGACAAAGTAGCCTTGAATTTAAAATTGTGAAACACCGATTTCATAGTAGCCTCCCATAGGCTCCCAAAGTGAGGGAAACTGGTGGTATTGAATGTCATTGAATCGAATTTTGTGCCAAATATTCTGCAATTATATCATTAAAAACTGAAAATCTCAACATTTTAAATGTCTATTTTAGTTGTCGTTTCGCCCCAATAAAATTCGTGCTATTGCCACTGAATATTTCGTTCGGTACCCCTCTTCTTGATGAAAAACGCTGCAGCAATAAACGCATCGTTACTCACTAGTGAGATCTGTTACTGCTTCCAAATGAATGGCTTTTGTAACGATACAAACAAATACAGCTATGTAACCGTTGGTCAGCTCCTCGATCTCTTCTGTTTGCAATTAAAATTGGACCAGCATGTCCACCCCACATTTACTGAAGGGTCTCGCCAGCGTGTTGCTGACTGTTGGTAAATTGCCTTTAAGTTGTTTTGCGGTTGTGCCCTTTGTCGGAAATATTTTACACATTTTTTCAGCTCTTTCCTCACTAGACTCCTACCTCTGATAATCCAATATTTTTGACGGAAAAGATGGGATGTTAAGGAAGGGCCAGGATGCAGATATTTACTACGGATATAGGAAATTGCCATTCTACTCAGGATATGGGATTTGGGTGAAATGATGGGGTACCTCGAGTCGTATTGACTCATTGAATTTTGTAATCTTCCACCAACTCTGAGTATGCCATCCTCACCGATAGACGGTACAAATGGAAGAAGATTACAATTTCTTTTTAGTGTCTTGTTATGTGTTCTTAGTTCCTTTATTTCATCAACGAATTCGATACTTTGGACATACCTTATTACCTGCCTGGTTCAATCTTCCAATTCCTTTACCGTTAGCGGGGATAAGTTTCGATCGCTTCGAATAGCTTTAGTACCTATTTGTTAAGAACCTGTTAACAAAAGTTAGAATTGTCATTATAGTTTATTAAAACCAGAGCTTCTGGCAATTAGCTCTTCAATTACATGACCGTCACTTTGGCAATGAAATGCGTGCATCGTAGATAGTTTTTCACTTGGCCGTTCTAAATTTGTGTCAGAATTACCATATATTTTATCACATTTGGGCCAATATTCATTTTCCAACTCCAACCAGGCAGGACGTTTCCACAGCTGTCGCAGATTCAATAGTACTGATGGAAACACTCCTTTTGATGCATAATGAACTGGGTTTTGCTTTGACTTAACGTGGTGCCAGTGCTGCCTTGGTAATGAATTCAATATCTCCGCAGTCCGATTATCTAAAAAGGTTTTCCATTTCACGGGGTGATCTGACAACCATGGCAAAACTATCGACGAATTTGTCCATGCATATAACTTGGATGATGGTGCCATTGTATTTTTAATTGAAACGAGTAATTTGATTAAAAGATAAGCTCCACACAACTCCAATCTTAGAAGACTAACTTGTTTTATAGCAGCAACTTTAGTCTTGGATGCAACCAGGGTTACATTAGTAGTTCCATCATCCTTTGTAGATTGACAATATACTACTGCACAATATGCCCGTGTAGTTCTGCTTTCTCATTGAAATGTCTCACCGGACAAGTGGCGCAGTGGTTTAAGCTTCGGCACTTGGACCGGGAGGTACTGAGTTCGAATCCCATCAGAGGCTGGATGCAAAGAGAGGATTTTCGTCATCGATTACGATCGGTAATGTTAATAAACACAACTAAGACCCTCTGCTGGAGTGCAGAATTCAGTGCGTTGGAGTGCAGAGTGTGGATAGAAGGTCTCGGGTTCGATTCCCGGTGGTAACGAAAGTTACGACTGGATACACATAAAATATAATTGATAAAAATACATTGCCTGGTCATATACAGCTATAAGTGCTAGGTAGTCGACCTAAGCAAATGAAAAACAAAAACAAAATAAAAAAATAATTGTATTTTATATACTAATATATTCAGATACAAAACTATAAGAATACTTTATTATACTCGTATATGTATATATTGTACAATTATTTTTTATATCTATGTCAATATCATCAACAAAATAAGTCCTGTAAATGTATTTCTTTGTGCCATGTATCATTAAAATTGTATTATTAAATGTGTCATATTTAAATGTTAAGGAAACTGATGTGAGCGAGGACCACTTTCGAAATAACTGAGACGAGTAAGATGCTTAATAAACACATTTTTATTAATCACTTGTTTTTGTTTCGCAGAATATTTTTCAAAAAGTTTAAAAAATCACTCGATCGATTTCGACTTGTTAGGTCATCATCAGGAGTATCTACTGAATTGTATTAGTAAAAATTTTTTGTTATATAGTAGAAAAAAGCAAAATATAAATAAAAATAAAAGAAGGAGGGAAAAAAATAAGCAATAAAAATTAATCTACGGATCGCGCAGGTAGGCGATGAGTCATAGATTGAGTAACAAAATTCAAGGTATATTATTGCGTACGTGAGAATAGAAAAGGGCGGGGTCTGTAATTGGTGAGAACCGGATTTCTCTCTGTTCGTTAAGGATATTTTGGTTAAGAAATATTGATTTTCGAATTTCATAAGGTTCTAAGGTATCTAAACGTCTGCCTTTGGGTTGTATATGTAATATGTCTAAATTGTTCAAGCTAGCTGTATGATTTTCTGAAGTTAAATGGTTATGGAAAGTTGATTGATTGCAACCAGATAAATTTTCTTTAGCTCTAACTCCAAAATTGCGCCCAGTCTGACCAATATAGGAGAAACTACAATCATTGCAATTAATCCTATAAACGCCAGATTTGGAAAGGCGATCAACTCTAGGTTTATTGTTAAAAATCATTTTCTTTATTGTGTTATTATTATAAAAAGCAAAACTAATATTGGTATAATTGGACACGATGTTGCTAATCCGTTCGCTCGTTTTTCCTATATACTCTAAGCGACGCCAATTTTCCCGCGTTGGACTGTCCGGTGGATAAATACCCGTTAGAGTTTTACGCTTTAGCTTTTTATTTAATAACTTTAATATAGTCCTAGTTGCATATCCGTTATTTGTTGCTATTTGAAGAATTATGTTAAGCTCAGTGTTATAATTTGAATTTGGCAGAGGGATGTTTATTAGTCTATCTATGAGTGAGTGGAAAGCTGACATTTTAATATTATGGGGATGGTTTAAAGAACTAGGGATAACAGCGTCTGTATACGTGGGTTTCCGATAAATTTTGAAGTCTAAAGTAGAATTAATCCTGGTTATTGTTATATCTAGAAAATTAATACATTTATTTTCTTCTTTTTCTAACGTAAAATCAATGGTGGGATATTGAGAATTTAACCAAGTAAGGAAAGAGTCTAACAGTCTATCACTTCCATTCCATAGATGTCATCAACATATCTATAGCAAAAGATTATATGACGAAAATAGGGATTGTTATTTGATATGATCATTTGTTCGAAGAAATTCATGAAAATTTCAGCCAACAAAGGTGACAGAGGGGAGCCCATGGGTAGACCATCAGCGAATTTGAAATATTTATTATCAAAACAGAAATAATTTTGTTTAATACAAGTCTCAAAAATTAACTTCAGTTCACGACGTAAGCTCTCATCTACAACATCCCTATCTAAGTAATTACAAACTATTTGGGACAAAGTATTAATTGGAATAGAAGTGAAAAGACTGGCAACGTCAAATGAAACTAGTTTTGAATGTAACGGAATGTCGACGTCTTGAATTTTGTTAATCAATTCTACCGAGTTCTTAACCGAGTAAGCCGAAAAGAAATTAGTATGACAATTGAAAAAATTTATGAAACCCTTACATAGCTTGTAGGCAGGAGCATTGCAATACGCTACTATTGGTCTAATCGGAATGCCTTCCTTATGGATTTTTGGTAAACCATAAAGGATCGGGGCAGATGGATTCATGACAGATTACTTCCAATCAGTTCCATCAAATAACTTCTGGCATTGGTTGATACACTTACTAACCGAAGTCTTAAAAGACTTAGTTGGATCTCTGCCAAGCTCTATTGCTTTACTTTCTGTAATAAAATCAGAAATTTTATTGCAGTAATCGACTTTTGTGAGCACGGTAATTGTATTGCCTTTATCCGCTTTACACGCTATAAGGTCATGGTCACGTAGTTTTTTCTTTATCGCACCAATCACTTTGAAGTTAGTATTATTAGAAGCAGCAGAAGAAGAGAATGGTGGAGTAGAAGAGTTATCAATACCTTTCTTTATTTGTAACGCACACACTGATTTTATTTGGGTTATCTGGCCAGATAAGGCTGTTTCGGCATCTACAGCCAGATTTTCGAATGATCGAAGGTCAATTTTGTTTGGCGTAGGGGCAAAATTCACTCCGTTGCTAAGCATTTGCACCTCTGTATCACGGAAAACGACTGAGGACAAGTTCTTAAAACGTGGATGAAATTGGAAATCAGACGAACCACTATTACCTCTACAGTTAAATGGATAAGCCTTATCTCGCAACACATCCAGTTTAGCTTTTTGTTTCACATATTGAATATGTGAAATTTCAGCTACCTCTGCACGAACTTTTCTGTCCAGCCAATCGAACTCAACAGAGTGCAAACGAATTGCTAACTCAGTGTGAACAACTTTAAGATGGAGATATAAGTTGTTCCTGGTAGCATACCCTTTACGCAGCTCGTTATCCCTCCAGTTACAACGCGCTCACCAATTACAGACCCCGCCCTTTTCTATTCTTACGTACGCAATAATATACCTTGAATTTTGTTACTCAATCTATGACTCATCGCCTACCTGCGCGATCCGTAGATTAATTTTTATTGCTTATTTTTTTACCTCCTTTTATTTTTATTTATATTTTGCTTTTTTCTACTATACAACAAAAAAATTTTACTAATACAATTCAGTAGATACTCCTGATGATGACCTAACAAGTCGAAATCGATCGAGTGATTTTTTAAACTTTTTGAAAAATATTCTGCGAAACAAAAACAAGTGATTAATAAAAATGTGTTTATTAAGTATAAGTGTGTTTCGCCAAATGCCTACGGCAAATAGCGTAAAAAAAAAAAAAAAAAAAAAAAAAAAAAAACAAGTAAGATGATTTTATTTTTAATAAATTAATTGGTCTGCATAATTTCCATCTTGATTATTTCCTAAGGAGATGCCCGTCTGCCGATAAATATCCCGATAGATGTACTAATACATAAAATTATTAAGTACACACCATTTTCTAATTTTAATGTGTTTAAAAATTAAATTAAATTAAAATATAATAAATTTGTGTCTATACATATTTTTAGTTTAAATAAATTTTTTTTTTACATTAAAATAACGAGTTTTTATTTTATATGTACCTCCTCCATACGTACTGATAAAATTTTGTCTAAATTTATTGAGTTTTTTTGTTGGTTGCATGCACAAAATTTGTATAGCAGTTTGGTTGCATTCATTTATTTTTATTTAATCGAAAAAATATTATATCTAGTTATTTTTCGCTAAAATCTGCGCATGGTTCCTATACTGTATAGGAACCAAGCGCACATTTTAGTGGAAAAATTTTTTCGATATAATTTCTTGTAGATGCTAGAAAAACGTACGTTCAACTTTTATTATTTTTTTAATCATAGCAGACGTATGTGCAACTTTGATTCATTTTATTATGTTTACAAACAACTGACATTTTGCAATGACTTTGCAATTTGTGTTAATTTGTCGCCGTTTGATGTACATATATGAATAATGAAACAATTTTGTGTTTAATAAGCAAACATTTGTATTTTAAAATGATTTGAAACCTGTAAATATATCCGCTTCCGGGTATTGACAATTTTATTATCTATTTTAATTTCTAAAAATGTTAAAATACTCAAATAAATAGATCCATAATATATTAAAGAGTTAATAAATAAATATTTAGCAAAATTATATAAATCAAGGCGAATTCGTGTTACTCAATAAAAATTACAAATAATTATAAAGAAATTTGTTTCATTCCAACTAGAAAAATAAAAATTCGCTTTCAAAATAATGAATATCTTTTAATAAGTACCCCTGATAAAATTTTGTCTAAATTTAGTTTATTATACTTGTATACTATGACGATGGAAACCCGGTATTAGTTTTCATGTGGGTTGCATGTACAAAATTTGTGTAGCAGTTCTGGCTGCATACATACTTTTTGACTTAATCGAAAAAAATTATATCGAATATTTTTTTTCCACTAAAATGTGCGCTTGGTTCCTATACTGGTTTCAAAAACAGCTAATCTGAAATATGTGAGGTAATATATCAATACCTAAACAAAAATAAAACAGAATTAAATAAAACTTATAAAGCAATCAGGAGTCTGTAAGATGACAGAATAAATAATAAGTAGCTAGCACAACTGTAGGATCCTTGATCACCAAATAACCCAATCGTATTAAATAAATCATAAATCATTAAAAAGACAACCAGCGATAATTATTTATCTAACCTAGAACAAGCTAATCAAAACTTTCACCAATTTACAGTCTCCCGAATCAACTTAGAAAATAATGTAATTAAAGAAATGCCATGATCCCTGAAAAACTGTCTAAAAACAGCAATATTTAACTGCATTTAAAATTTACTCTGTAGCTTCCAAGCTATCTGTAATTTCAAAAAGTCAAATATCCTCTGAAATATCAAATTATTAGCAACCCGATAGCCATTATGATTCCTGCCTTGTCTGCTCTTCTGACTTTTAAATTAAAATTTTATTTTTAATTAGAAAGTATTATGGCTTCAAATAACTTCTGTAATCAAAAATCTTCATTAGAACAAAATATATTAGCTTAATCAGGAACTGCAATGAATAATAGTATTAATAATAAACACCTGATAAATCTCGATAACTCTAAATTGCTCATCAAATTAAAATATAAAAAATATAATAATTTAATACTCAAATTCTGAATAATTGGATGAAGGAATGTTGGTAAATTAGTGAATCCCTGAAATCAAATTGTGGAAAGAATCATTTTTATAAATAATGATAATAAAGTGTATCAAGAAAAACATGTAATGTTTATGCAAGAGTACCTATACACGTTTTTTTAGAACAAAAATCAAACCCACTGCGACACATAAAGTTATTTAGAAATTTATATATTTACCAATAGAGTATATATGAATACAACATTCCGTATAAGTTGAGAAACATAATGTTGAAAGAACTAGCATCGCAAACCGCAGACGGTGTTTCGATTCGATCGGTGTTTTCTGTGTCCTTTTATTCAGCAAAACATTCACACACACACACAAGCACAAAACGCAAACATATAATAAATATTTTAAATTAGCTATATAATACAAAATGAAGTAAATAAAATAAAATGAAAACATAACTGTCCTGAGGCGGTATGTTGTACTGTAACTTCGAATCGAAAAAAGTCGAAATTCGAAAAAAGTCGAATCGAAAAAGTGAAAGTTATATCATTTTTGCTTTTCGAAAATGGTACAACATATCGCCATTCGACTTTTTTCGAACTTCAGTTCGAAGTGATGGTACAACATTACGCCCCTGATGTACATTGTTTCTCCTTATACCTATCGATACTCACACAGCACAGCAGCTAGTAGCATATAACAAGCTATATACGTCATCGCAAAACCACATTTTCGGTGGGTATCGAAATGTACATCTCATGTACACCTCCAATGCTAATCTCCATTCAAAATATAATACATATACGAATTTAGTATATAAAATGAAACATCCTGGCAAACGAAGAAATGCTTCTGGATGTGATGAAAAAAAGTACTTCTTTTCTTGTGAAAATAGATATTACGACGGGATAATTTTCATGACTTTTTCAAAAACCACTATAGATTTGTCCCTATTCTTCTCATTATCTAGAAAGACATGTTATCTCTTTCTTACTGCAAATCATTCCACATATAAAAAGTACTTTAAAAGTACTTCTTTGAAACTACTTTTGAAGTAGTTTTTCATCAGCAGTTCAAAACTACTTCTCTTTCGGTTTTTTTATAAAAGTAGATTATCGCCGGTTAAACAATTAAAACGCATTGCTGTTTTTAAAAAAAATTAATGACATATTTGGTGTAAATATTAAATGTAATACAGTTCATTAATTCGAACAGTCGGCTTTAATGATTGGTTGATTGGACTGTAGAACCAAGTACTTGATAGGTGGTCCCGGATAACGCCGGGCCTATTCCTACAGCCTGTTTACACATAACAATAGGAAGGATAGGAAAGGTATTTTTTTTTGGGACGGAACGACCCGGTTTCAGACACCTAGCGATCGTACGGCACAACACAATTCTAATCTACTTCTAATCTACTAGAGGAAGGATAAAAGCTTAATAGGTTTAATGGATAATGATGGTATTGGTCTTCAATAATTGCTTCTCAAAATCAGCAACCTGAGGGAAAAATTTTATTATTTCACGTACATCTGAATATTTCTTGAAATTTAATTCAAAATTAATGCTTTCCGGCTTCCTAAACAAAATTGATTGAGTGAATCAGCCCGGTTACAGACACCTAGGTAAAGTCGATAATTAATAACACAATGACAATGCAATTTTAATCTACACAATCAACAGTTGGATGTTTCAATTACCAAAACGATTAACTCCATAAAACAAAAAGTTGCGAAAAATGAGAAAATACAAAAATGGTTTTTTTTAATTCTTCATAAATTGCAACTTTAGTTACTTTTAATTTTGTCATTTAGTGGTGTTAACACTTATTATTACAAAAATTTGTTTTGAATATATACCGTTAGGAGCCAATCAAGTACGTTGATATTAAAATTTAAAAAAATTCAAAAAATCGAGTTAATCGGTTTGTCTTGTGAACCATCCAATTAAAATTTCAAAGTAATATTATTTCACCTACATCTGTAGATTTCCCGAAATTTAATTCTAAATTAATATTTTCCGACTTCCTAAATAATATAAACATTTATTAATTTAATCCTCCTGCAATCCCACATCTTATAATATAATTTCTGAAACCATAATTATTTAAATTATATTACAAATTACTCTAAAATTCATTAACTCTTGAATTGGCAACCATACGAGATAGCAAAAAAAAAAAATATGTGAGGCATTCCAAAGGCAATGGATCCCGGAAAATTATCAAGATTATTCAATACCAGATTAACTACCGGATTGGATTTTTCAAATAAATTTAGGTTATTTCGCAAACATTACAAATGATTTATTAATTATGGTCACTGACGCATATTCATTTAATTACCAAGTAAATTATACTGCACAGAACATATTATGCCATGCTCAATGGAGCTTTACCACTCCTCAACCAATTACTGTCAAATGTGGTATGCAGAATTGGATTGACACTATAAAATAATGCTCAACTAGGCCATCTCTCAACAAATGATGGTCAAATTCGGTGCGCAAAGCTGGATTTGATGATATTTTGAGATTCGCATATAATGAAATCGTTACCTAACCGATCGTTACCTAACCGATAATAATTATCCATTTTAGTTTATAGGGCTTGACTAGGGTTTTAATAAACTAAGGTCAACTTGTATTGGGGTTTTAACGTGTCTTTTTTGTGGTCAAACAGTTCGACCATTCTGAATGCAACTTGACCATACCCCAGAAAATTATTGTCAAATCAGGTATGCAGAATTGGGCGGGCATTTGAAAATGGATTTTAGAGAAGTTCTGGAATTCGGCCAGGCTAGGCAATTTTTTAACTAATTATGTTTAAACCTGGTATATTGAGCTAAATCGAGATTGTAACATAAATCCTGGATGAAGTTCTAGATTTTTCTTCAAAATAAATTTGAAAATAATCAGCCAAATAAATATCTAGTTCCTACATTCAGCAATGGTGAATAGCAACCAAACTTGGCCATAACCCGCTAAGAGATGACCAAGTTAGATTCAGCTTTCCCAAAACTAAAGTTTGCTCGAATTCCTATTCAGCCCAATTCGTACCCAAAATTATTTTAGGCATCTTCCGCAGTATACCGTCTAGAAACATATTACTGAGACAACTCCGCACGTCTCAATCAATCAAAAAAATCAAGGTTTACGTAAGGTGACGGCACGAATAGAAGATAGGACCACGTGGAAGGCTTCTTACATAATTGGTGCCTGGATTTAGGATTTAGAACTCAAATCAATCGATATTCGTGTCTGACGTTCCCATGTAATTGCGAACCTGTTTCGAGAAATATTATTGAGCCAGAGAGATTATTTTAGAGAAAATAGCGCCAGCAGTAAGCAATCTATAAAAGAGTCAACATAAAAAGGCCGAGGGATATCACATGAAACATTTACTTGTAATTAAAAACGAAAATAAAAATTAAAAACCATTTTCCCTTTGCCATACCGTAACACATATGAGGTCTCACCCTTTTAAACGATTCTACAAAAAATATGTTATTTATATTATTTGGAATTTTCATCATACATTTTTGCACTCGAACAGTCGGCTTTAATGTAAGTAAAATAACCCATACTGATGAGGGTTAATACTATCGTTTTATTTTTTCGTAAACCGTATATTCTTTGCAAAAAATGAAAAAGCCCATATGAAAGCTGCCGATGTCGAAGTTATTAATGATGATCAATGAATCCGTATTAGCTGTACGGGGTCGAATTTTTTAACCAATATTCGAAATCTCTACGGTCCATGTGGATTGACTATTCTGAAAAAAAGTCATACTAAACTTTTCTCACGCAACACAAAATTGAACTATAAAGATAAAGTTGATCAATGTTTTTTAATGTAAATTACAATTATTTTCGATGATCCATTTCTTTCTTTCGAATGTCCGTTTTTTCGATGAATTGTTCAGCGTAGTATTGTTTCCGCGTTAAATTGTTTGCATTTCAATCACTCTTCTCCGAATTAGTTTCTATTGGTTGTGCTAAATTGCGATATTAGTTTCAGTACTCTGTTAACCTTATTTGCTAATAAAGCCTGTGCCCGAATTGTGTGATAAATATTTTTTAGCACAAATATTTGATACTAACGTGAAAAATTTTCTCTTTCAATAATTTTTTTTCAAGTTGCTGCCCGAATTCTGTGATAATTTTTTGGGAAAAATTCACCGCCCTCAGTTTTAATTTTAATTTGAAAATATTGAATTTAATCATCATAAGATTAAGATTAAGTTATAAATTATTATCCAGTTATATTTATTTAATTTGAACTTTGTATTGAATTATTTAAAAATCGAAATACAATGATATTGTTGAATATTTAACTTTAAGTCCATTTCTTTTACATATTAAACAGCTTCTAATCATAATCAATGCCCTAAACAAGTACATTCGATAATTTCCATCCGATTAAATTACTATGATAATTCGTTTATCCTTCGATATTTTCACAATGTTTGTACTAAAAAATATTTATCACACAATTCGGACACAGTCAAATTCAAAAATCACAATTACAGTTCCATTCAATATCGATATATATTTTTAAATATTTGAAACTATCAGTAAAGCTAGTATGGAAGATGCAAATTCCGGTACGCCGGTTTCTTCTAAATTTCTTTGGAGTTTCGTTATTTACGAAAAAACTTAAGTATGTAGGTGTTTCGCGATAAGTAAAAATATTTGCACTGTAGAGTGTATAAATTTTGGAAAAATGATCTGAACCAGCTGTGTTGCAAATTTAATTTAGAATCCTTGTGCTTTAAACGTTTTTTTGTTTCATATTTAAAATATTTGCCAAAGACGAGAAAGCTCATTTTCGCTATTTTCGTTAATTTGCACTGGAATCTGGAACAACTAAATTTTTGAAAAAAGCTTGTGTGAGCTGTAAAGAGCTGTAAATAGGTTTAATTTTGGTAATAAAGTTTTTGCCAAAAAATCGTCAGTCACTCTTAAATTTTGGAAAAATAATTTAGAACAAATTTGCCGTAAATTTAATTTATAATCGTTTGGAGAACCAGATCGCACACAGTGAAAAGTAAAATTAATTTTTCAAAAAATTTAATCTACTTGTGATAATTTGTCGATTAATTGTAGAAATGCATTTCAATAGTGTGTTTACTCCCATTTAATCTAAAATTAACTAATTCTTTTAAAAATCAGATAACACTTCAAAATTACATAATCTGCAAAAACATGATAATTCATTAAATTTCCCTCACCTATTTAAAATCAAGAGGCATTTTAATTAAAAAACGATATTTTTTTGGTAGATTTGAAAGATAGTACTAATTTTACGATAAAATGAAACTAGCCGCACTTCGCAGACACTTCTACATGACATTTAATTTTGCTTTTATTTAGACCGTCACTTTGGAGTGTAAATAGGCTTTAATTTTATGAGAAAATAATGTACGACCCACGTGTCGTAAAAGACTCGAAAATTCATTACAATAAAAAACACAAAGTCGACAAACCTGGTTCGTGCGGTCGGTTTTTGTGAGATTTGTTTCTTATGCGGTTTGTAAAAAAGTTTATTCAGTACGTAGATTAAGTTCTTCTAAAATTTCAATCAAATTAAAACATAATCATAATCTAATTAGCTAATTGACGTTGGCCATTTTGGATTTTGGATTTTTGATATTTCATCACATTTCGTAATATTGTGTGAGGTTGCGTAATGTTTTGAGTTATTTTCTACGTGAAACATTTTATATGCGGTCCCTCCCGATTCACCGCATAATGCTCGGTTTACATGTAGAAAATTGTTATAAGAAAGAATCCGCTATGTAAAAATATTCAATATGCCAGAAAGAAATAAACATATATAGTAATGGCGTAATTTTTTTTATCATAGGATCATTATTAATTTATTTTTAATGAATTCAAATGCGAAATTTACATTTTTATTTATGGTGTTTGTTTTTATTATGAATCCTCAACATTTATAAATACGAAATAATTTTTTTTCTTGTTAATTTTAAAAATGTTGCCATAAAATACTCGGATCGAATATATTTTATGGCAACATTTTATTTTTATGGCAACATTTTGCTGTGTATTGACTAAAAAATCTCCTGCAAAATTTTGTTGGGATATATTTCTTTTCATGTCTCTCATGTGCAAAAAGTCAATGCTATATCTTTCTCATTTTGCAGAAGAAAAATGTTGGTCGTATGTTAACCGGGCATAAAAAAACTTTCAAAATGTGTTGGGAAAACTATTTTTTATACGTACTCGTAAATTTTTTTTTCATCATCTTTTTTGATATGCGGTCCCTATTACCTTTTGTGTGGTTGGAGTTGGCACAGGTTGGTACAGGTTTGACTATATTTTTCACGAAATAATGTTCAACACATTTGCTTCCCAAGAGTATAAATAAGCTGTTACGATTAGCGGATTATTTTATGATTATTCAATGTTTTTGAAGTTGTGATGTTTTGTATTTAGTTGGTGGCATGAACAACATTTCGTTGTGATTTTCGCAACTTCAGTGAGTCCCATGTTCTAAAATTGTCAAAATGGTTTATTAAAATTTAAAGAAATTTTAACAAATTAATTACTTTCTATAAAACCAGAAAATAATTTTAGCATTTAAATGAAACTTTTATCAATTTAAATGATTTATTATTGGTCTCTAATTTTAATATATTACAAAAATTTGTCCAGTTAATATAATAATGATGACGCATTTTTCTCCTTTTTCGATTCGCTTTTCCTAGTAATTGTAACTTGGGAATCATGCGGGATCGTCAAGACTGGGAAATTTAATCTGGATGAATTACTTTCAAACATACACGGCTAGAAATATTAAAATTACTTTAGTGGATGTGAGGTAACTAATAAATGCAACTTTGAGAGCAATAACGAATCGGTTAGAAGTTTTTTAAAACTAAATTTTTACGTTTCCGTTTTCGAGTATTCATATTCGCGATTTTCAACAAAGTAGCTGACATCTGGCGAACAAAATGTAAATCATAGTTCACTATGAGAGTTTACTATTAAAACTGCCATAAATGAATTTGACAATTCTCATCCCCCTTGTAGACGTAGAAATCAACGCTATCTACGTCCAATGAAAATCGCCAATAACATATTTAGGTTAATTTTGATTATTTATTCGATTTTCGTTTGTAATTGCCCAGTGAAGTATTTTGGAACAATTGAGTTTTCCCGTTGTTTTCGGACAATAAATTATTGTCACTCTACAAGTTCATGGCACAGTGTGTTTTATATTTACAACGCAACATTGCCATTGCGCTATGGGGCTTCATAGGTATAAAGTGGGAACTATAGATAGAAGCAATTGTGTATGTTTACTTATGCTGAATACATACTTGTGGAAATTTTTGCGGCACTAATATATCGCACTCGCACCGCAGGTATGAATATTTACCTGCGGGAGCGAGTGCGATATATTAGTGCCGCAACAATTTCCACAAGTATGTATTCAGCATTATTGGAACTACATTAATCTCGATGTTCATATTTTGTGTGAGTTAATACCATAAATCATTAAGCTTTATCGATAAAAACTCGAAATAGTGACTGCAATCTTATGTACTTATGCTCCTAAAACTGCTCATAGAATACAATTGCGAAACCTACAACCCGGCCGGCCTTGATCGGTGTATCGACAATTTCATTAGAGTATTAAGTTTTTATTATTTATATTGTACATTTATTACATTTGTACACCTCTATACATATTTTGTGTTATAACATTTATAAATAATTAATTTAAAAATATAATGGGGAATATTAAAAAAACTTAAAACAGATGTCTAGAAAATAAATAAATTGAAACGATTAAATAGAAATATTAAAATATTTGCACAACATGTGTTTATTTCTTTTACAATTTCGAATTAAATAAAGTATTTTGATAGAGCCCAAATTCGAATTGAGTTATTGAAATGGACGTTTTGGGTTCAAAAGCATTTTAAGATTATTATTGGTTTGGCAATATTTGTGCTTTATGAGATTTTTCTTTTACATTTAGCGATAAAATTCGGTAACCCAGTGGATAAAATGTATTTGACAGTTTGTGCGAAAATTTATAAGAATATTCGCTTAAAACGCCGTTTATTAAGCATTGATTTGTTTTGAATCAATCTCGGAACCAGATTACAGGGACGGAAGAAAGAATTAAATTTTTTTCTGGAACATTTATAACAGGGGGAGGGGGGGGGGGGGGAAGGCCATGTGAGTCAATACAATAAGTTCTATAAATCTATACGAAATAACGGTCTTATGATTTTTTATTTTTTTTTTATTCCTCTATTTATTCTACAGAACAATAAAAAATTTCAAACAAAACAGTTGTTTCGTCTTTTGTATAACTAAAATATTCGAAAGTATAGTACTAAAATATAGTACTTATAACGACAAGCCGATTGTTAGGAATGACTGGCTGGTATCATAGGTTCATACCAAGGTACGCCGAAGTAACTATACACTGATAACCAACCTTTTAAAAAAAGGTTCCAAATTCGTATGGACTGAGGCTCAAACGACATTCGAACAACTAAAATATTTACTCGCCACGTCCCCCGTACTAGTGAATCCAAATTATGCTAAACCATTCTTTATTCGTTGTGATGCATGTAAGACGGTAGTGGGTAGCGTATTATATCAAATTGACGAGAGAGGAAACGAGCGCCCTATCTCTTATATGTCTAGAAAACTGAACAAAGCAGAATCCAATTACTCAACCACTGAGCTAGAGTGTCTATAGCCGCGGTTGTCAACGTAAAAAACTTTCGCCCGTACGTAGAAGTGCATCATTTTACAATAATCACAGATCACTCTAGTAGCAAGTGGTTGATGTCTCAAACAGATTTAAATGGACGGCTGGCTCGCTGAAGTCTGAAACACCAATCTTTTGACTTTGACATACAACATCAACGTAGCAGTCAAAATATTGTACCTGATACACTTTCTCGGATGTTTAGCGACTCTATTGAAACTTTCGCACTAGCTGAAATCGACCTTTCGGTAGTATCCTTTGAAGACTTCGATTATAAAAAGTTAAGAGGGAAAATTACCACTGATCCTAAACACTATACCTCCAAAATTGATTAAAATCTAGCAGATAGTTCTTGTTGGAAACTTTGGATTTCCGCTAGCTTAACGATGTCTCTAATCAAAGACGTACATGATCATTCTCTTGGTTCACATGGTGGAGTTATTTAAACCCTCGAGCGTTTAGGATCATTATATTATTGGCCAAGTATGCGAAAGGAAGTCCATACTTGCGTAACAAATTGTGAAATTTGTAAAATTACGAAGAGTTCTAATAAACTGAATACTCCTGCTCTCGGGAAAACGGTATTAGCACAACGTCCATGGGAACGTGTTTACGTGGATTTAGTGGGACCTTAGCCTAGACCGAAAAATGGAAACACGTTCTTGTTAGTTATTCTGGATCAGCTAACTAAATTTGTTTTAATAAAACCTCTCTCCTCAAGTACTACCAATAAAATTATTGGATAAATCAGAAACGATGTGTTTCTAGTGTTTGGAATCCCAGAATATGTAATTACCGATAACCGATCACAGTTTGTATCCAACGCGTTTCAGAATCTGATGAATGAATTTGGTATACAACATATATGAAGACGGCAATTTATTCTCCTCAAGCGAACGCGTTCGAGAGGGTAAATAGATCGGTAGTTGCAGCGATTCGTGCATATGTCTCAAATGATCACAAGTCATGAGACAGTCATCTTCCAGAAGTAGCATGTGCCTTGTGGACAGCAATACACCAATCAACCGATTACATACCATACTTTTTAATGTTTGGGTACAACATGGTTACAAACGGTCAAACTTACAATCTTCCAGGTGAAATAGATTCGTTGAATGAAAATGGTGAGGTGTTGCCAATATCTGATAAATTAAAATTGATTCATGAGGTAGTTAATGAAAATCTTAAAAAGGCTTTTGAAAAATACTCTGCACATTATAATTTAAGAACCCACCCTATCTCATATTCTGTCGGTCAAACCATTCATGCCAAATTACACCAGTTAAATGACGCATCTAAGAATTTTTGTGCGAAATTCTCAAATCAATATGTAAAAGAAATATGTCATCCCAAAATCGGAAATGTAAACTATATTCTGGAAGATGAAACCGGAAAAAATTTTAGGAACTTTTCACGCGAATAATCTTAAGACATGATATCGTAAAATAAAACAATGATTATTAATCGGTAATTGAAAAACAAAACGAAAACTAAGTCCCATCGTCTAATTTCGAACTTTAAAAATGTAAAAATATATTTAAAAAAAACATTTTAGAACACCACGCTCATATTTAAAGGCTCTAAAAAATAGATAATATAATAAAAGGCTTTGAAAAGTAGAAAATAAAGTGTTTCTTCCTTACTCCTATCAAGGTATATTTATAACAAGTAGACATTTAAAATTAATATGACTAAAAATATAAGCGTGGGGCGCTCCTTTACGGCATTAGTAATTTAAGTCTACTAGGCACATGAAGTAAAGTCTTAGTTAAGTCTTTTAGATACACTAATGGAACAGTATATTCTGATGTATCCTAAGAATAGATTTTTTGCTGGAGCATTTCAGTATTAACGTACGAATGATATATTGAGAGATAGTATATACATTCAGAAGGAGCGCCCCACGCTTATATTTTTAGTCATATTAATTTTAAATTTATACTTCTTATAAATATACCTTGAAAGGAGTAAGGCAAAAAAAGTTTATTTTCTACGTTTCAAAGCCTTTTATTATATTATCTATTTTTAGAGCCTTTAAATATAAGCGTGGTTTTTTAAAAAGTTTTTTTTAAATATATTTTTTTTCTACTTAATAGTCATCGAAATTTGTTAATGTCCAAAAATGTTAGAATCTTGTATTGTCATCGGAGTTAAGCCTGCATACAAAATTTCAGCTCAATTGGACTATCGCAAGTGGTTGAAAAATTGATTACAAAATTTGACGATACAAACAGACACAAAGAGTGAGCTAATATGTATAAGCGTAGTAATAATAAAAAGGAAAAATTCGTCGATGAAACTGTCCTGTAACGATTTTCGAAACACCCTCTGTTTATAAAGAATGGTAGGGTGACGGTCTCTTTATCGTAAACAATTTATCGTGTTTCAATTTAACGTGAACATTTAATCGTAGAACAGTTTATCGTGGACACGATTTACCGTGGACACAATTTATCGTGGGGCAATTTATCGTAGAAAAGTTTTTCGTGGACAATTTATCGTATAAAGGTTTTATGCGTGCTATCAAAAAATTAGTGGGATTCTTTAATGATTTTTTGAAGAAGTTCTGGCATATGGCCATGTGGGACGGAACTCGGTAGTTTCTTAACCGATTATGATGGGATTGTGTATGTTGGATGGAAATAGGATTTATGAATGATTTTTGGAAAAGTTCTGGAATATGGCCATGTGGGACGGAACTCGGTAGTTTCTTAACCGATTATGATGGGATTTGGTATGTTGGATGGAAATGGGATTATTGAATGATTTTTGGACGAAGTTCTGGAATATTGCCATGTGAGACGGAACTCGGTAGTTTCTTAACTGATTATGATGGAATTGTGTATGTTGGATGGAAATGGGATGGATTATTGAATGATTTTTGGAAGAAGTTCTGGAATATTGCCATGTGGGACGGAACTCGGTAGTTTCTTAACCGATTATGATGGGATTGGGTATGTTGGATGGAAATGGGATTATTAAATGATTTTTGGAAGAAGTTCTGGAGTATGGCCATGTGGGAAGGAACTCGGTAGTTTCTTAACCGATTAAAGATCCCGGCTCCTACGCCTCCCCGAAATTAAAATCTAAAGAGCCCCGCAGGGCTACGGGGAGGAGCGTAGGTGTCATTAATAGATTCTATATAATCCGCTCCTACGTGCGGCACGCAATGCGACATGTTTGAAGATCCCGGCTCCTACGCCCCCCGAAATTAAAATCTAAAGAGCCCCGCAGGGCTACGGGGAGGAGCGTAGGTGTCATTAATAGATTCTATATAATCTGCTCCTACGTGCGGCACGCAGTGCGACTCCCACTCACAATTTAATATATTCATACAAAAATATTAAATTTCATTTATTTTTAAATGAGATTCAATATTTTTTTTTAGCACGTCTTAACGTATTTTTTTAATTTTAGTTCGTTTTTATTCCAATAGGTGGCGCTAGGTCCAAAATGCTAAGCAAAGGCACATTTTTAGTTATTAAAAATTCCGCTCTTGGTCAAAGTGGCGCTACCGTCGCTCAGACTGCCAAAAATTTGACTGCGATACTAAAGCTGTTCCAAACTGTTATACGATAAATTGTCCACGATAAACTGTTATACGATAAATTGTCGACGAAAAACTGTTCTACGATAAATTGTTCCACGATAAATTGATTCCACGATAAATTGTTTCCACGATAAATTGTTCTACGATAAATTGTTCTACGATAAATTGCTCACGATAAATTGTTCACGATAAACTGACAGTAAATCATTTTACGCTAATGTTTTGCAGTATTTACAACTCGTGGCACAAATAATTTCGAAACATATTTTGTACACTCTACTTAAATTTTATTGCGTGGAAAACATCTTTTGTATAGATACTAAGATCCTTTCAAATAATTTAATTAGCGCACTTTTGATTTTACGTCCATCACGATCGGTATCACTACACAAATGAATTGTTTGTCATTGAAATACGGAGAAGAAACAATAAAAATTCTGTTTGGAAATACCAATTACATCTAATCCTACCTAATTTTACTTTGCCACTAAGTTAATTTTACCTGTTATTGTAGTTTTTAACCTGCAATAATAGTAGGTATACTTTACAAAAGCTAAATTAGGAATATATTTTAGTAATTTTAGAAAACACGAGTCATGTAAATTTCGCAGAATCAAAGCTAAATTTACTTCTATTTTAAAGTTAAGTTTAGAATATTGAATTTGGTTGAATTGACTTTGCAATTGTAAATTCAGCTTTTTTATGTTATGTTGTATTATAATAAAATGTAAGCTAATTTTGCTAATTAAGTTTACCTAATCATAAGCACATGACGGTTTACCGTCATCTACCATGGTCATAAGGAACATGGTCATAAAGTAACCAACATTATTAATATTCATAAAAAGTCGACAATTAATAATGATTATTAGACACTTCCCATTGTTTTATGTAGACCTGTTGCAGGGGGAAAACAATAAGGACATATACGAAATTAAGAACCTGCTATATTGCAAGGTGTCTATTGAACCACCGAAAAAGGTAATAGGTATACCACAGTGTACCAATTGCCAACAGTTAGGGCACACAAAGAACTTCTGCAATAGGCAAGCCAAATGTGTCAAATGCGCAGAGAGTCATCAAACAAAACAATGTCAAAACTCGCGAAAAGTTGTGCACTGTGCGGAGAAAAAGGTCATCCGGCTAGCTACAAAGGATGCCTGGTGTATCAGAAAAAACTAAATGCTCAACTACCGAGAAAAATAACAGTAGCAGAGCGACTACAGCAAAAGCCTAACCGACAATATGACTCTATTAGAGAGGGGGTTTCCTACGCCCAGGTGACCAAAACCTCAAATAACAATCTAAATCAAGAAAGCAGGCAGAAACCTGTGTCCAACGAGCCAACCATTAGTAATATAATGAAAACGCTCACCGAATTTCAGGCAGAAATGAGACAAAATTTCAGCCATCTTGCTACCAGGATGGATAAACTGGAAGATAATTCCAAGCCACCAAATAAACCGCTAAAACATAAAAAATAAATGACTATAACGTTCCTACGTATAATTGCCTGGAATGCTAACGGGCTTAATGCAAGAGCTCAAGAACTAGAAGTATTTCTAAGAACCAATAACATAGATGTAGCTTTAATATCAGAGACGCACTTTACGGAGAAAAACTTTCTCAAAATTACAGGATGTAGTGCCTATTGGACATTGCATCCGAGTGATCGTGCTCGAGGAGGGACAGCAATCTTAATCAAACAAAATATTCTACATTTCCAGCAAAAAGAAATTAAGGAGCCATTTACGCAAGCTACTGTAATAACGATTACCCACGGTGGTGCTGAACTAAGTTTAGGGGCGATCTACTGTCCACCAAGACATAATATCATAAGAAATCAATATCTTAACATTTTTAATAAACTTGGACCAAGGTTTATCATAGGAGGTGACTACAACGTCAAACATACTGCGTGGGGATCTCGACTCATAACTTCAGGGAAAGGAAAAGAACTCCTAAGTGCAATAGAAATGTCAGGTTGTGAATATCACTCATCGCGTAAACCTACCTATTGGCCTACAGACATCAACAAAGTTCCTGATTTGATTGACTTTTATATCTCGAAAGGAATAGCCTCAAATTACATTGAAGTCGAAGGTATTGACAACCTTACTTCCGATCACACACCGGCCTTTATGACTGTGAGTACATTAGTCGTAAAAAAGAAAACCAAACTTAACCTTACTAATAAATTTACTGATTGGGAATTATTTAGAGAGAAACTGGACAATCTAATTTAGTTAAAAGTTAGTCTTAAAACTAAAGAAGAACTTGAATTACAAACTAAATATTTTATTAACTCCATGCGTGCAGCTGCTAAAGAGGCTACACCCGTATTAGGTGAGAAAGTCATACAAGAGATCAACTACCCCCTGGCGATTCGAGAACTGATAAAAGAAAGGCGTAAGAAAAGACGCATATGGCATAGAACCAGAAATATTATTGACAAAAGAGAATTTAATCGGGTAAGTAATAAAGTTAACCGATTAATTAAAGAACATAAAGAAGCTTGTACTGAAAATTATTTGAAAGGACTGGGTCCTGAAGCTGACAAAAATTATTCTCTTTGGAAAGCTACTAAAAGATACAAGAGACCAATAATCCAAGTGCAACCTATAAGGAACACAAATGGAGAATGGGTGCGACGTAATGAAGACAAAGCAGAACTGTTTGCACAACATCTGGCATCAGTATTTCAACCACACGACATACAATCTAGGATTGACCCTAAACCAGTCTATAGGTCTCCATCAAATATCAGAAGTGTCACCCCACTAGAAATTGCGCAAGAAATAGACATGAATTTGAATCCCAAAAAATCACCTGGAATTGATGAAATTTCACCAAGGATGTTTAAGGAGTTATCAAAGAGATCAGTCGCTATGTTAACACATATATATATATATATAATGCTTGCTTTCGACTTTAATATGTGCCTGAGTGCTTCAAGGTTGCACAAATAATCATGATAAAAAACCCAGACAAACCAGCCGAGCAAATGGGATCATACAGGCCGATCTCTTTGTTACCTACTATTTCAAAGTTGTTTGAGAAGTTGTTATTGAAACAACTAAAACCAAAGATCATTATACCTGATTTCCGTTTGGATTCAGGATTAAACATTCGACAATTGATCAAGTTCATCGCGTGACTGCAAAGATAGAACAAGCACTAGAAGAGAAGAAATATTGCCCTGCCGTATTTCTAGATGTATCACAGGCTTTAGATAGAGTGTGGCATGAGGGTCTTATTTACAAGATAAGTAAATTAGTGCCAGAAAATTACTGCCAATTGCTCTAGTCGTATCTCTCCAAACGAATATTTAGAGTATCACATGAAGAAACATGCTCTAACTTTTACCCAGCCATAGCAGTGGTGCCCCAGGGTAGCGTATTAGGACCCATCCTATATCTATTTACACTTCTGATATACCGACAACGGAAACAACCTTCATCGGAACTTTTGCTGATGATACCGCAGTATTGGCATCAAGCGAGTCGCAGAACCAAGCAGTAGAATACTTACAGCAAGCACTCGTTAGAATCAGCCAATGGACCAGCGATTGGAAAATGAAGCTTAATGAGCTGAAATCAGTACACGTACAATAACATACACGTTGCGGCGCAAAAATAGCAACATCCATACATTTCTCAATGAGGTACAAATTCCCCAAGCTGAATCTGCTAAAAATCTCGGATTGCATCTCGATTCAAGATTGAACATCACATTAGACAATTTCATCACATTAGAATATCACATTAGACAAAAAGCAGAGCAAATGAAAATAAAACAACGTGAGATGTACTGGCTAATAGGAAGACATTCTAAGCTTAGCTACCAACTTCTTGACATAACACAAGAACTGAAACGCCTTAAAAGAATTAAACCGCATGAGCTGGCCATCTAATAAATAAAGATTCATTATTGGGAGCAGCATATTGATTGCTTGTAAATCCACACTCGCTCCACTTATTAGTTTCAAATAAGTGCGTTATCATCATTAGTAATAAATTATCATGTGATAAGATTGTACTATTTAAATAAATAAAAAAAAAAATAAGCACAAATTATTTCTTTCAGTGATACATTTTATATTAAGGCTGTATGCCAAACTGAAGGTAAAAGTCAATTAATTTTAAGTAAATTTCTCGGTAAATTCAATTATTTTCCACAAACTCTTTCATAAGTTGATCAAAAAATCTGCCCTAAAACCGGTTTTTACCGTAGTAAACGATTTACCTTAAGCTTGGCGCACAGCCTAAATAAATGAAATGAAAAATGAAGTTTTGTTTTATAATTCTTTATGCGTATACTGTAACTATATAATCCATATTTATTATTTTATGACGAGGTAGGCCTAAACTGTCAGTACTGTCAGTATTGAAATAGAAGAAACGTCAAAATATGCATGCTAAATATGCTATCTAGTTCTGCCGACATAGCATGTATTCGTACTATTAAGATAGCATATAAATATTATTGCTATAGTCTCCACTTGCCATTTGATCGAAATTTTCTAGCATAACTAGATAGCAATAGCAGGTGGAGAGTCCGTTAGAAACAAGATTGATGATATTCCTTTTCCGGCCAGAGAATTTTTCTATTTTTTTTCAATTAAGTCCACCATACACAATTGTGCTTGCCAAAAATCACAGGTTGTAATGTCTTCCGGATTTTAACGGATCCTAGTTAACTCGGAATTCTTTTTGAAAAAGCATAATAATTTGATAACATATAAATTATATAACATATTTATTATTTATTTTTGATAACATATTAATTATTTTATTATTATTATAGTTATAGTGTTATTTTTCGGACGAAAACGAATTAAGTGAAAAGCACAAATGTGTGTTGGTCCAAAATTCATACAAAAATAAATTTTGGACATGATTCTCTTTCGTCACCTACACAATTGTGATATCAGGCTGAAAAGGGATATAGAAATCTTGTTAGCGTCGTTTACATGTAAAATTTATGTAATACTGAGTGAGGAATTTGATTAACCAGAAATGTAAATGAATTTATTAATTTTCAGGGGTTTGTATCATACTACTCTAATAGACCTTCTAGAGATTACGGAGGTTGTTGCATATTTGTTACTGATTGACTAGATTCATAATTAATGATGAATAGATAAATATATAGGTAAATTTGATGATACCAGTATATTAAGTGTTAAAATTCATACATACAATATAAATATTTTTGGAATACCACTTTTCCGGCCCATGATCACAATTTATTTTTTATTTTTTATTATGATATATAAAAAACAAAATAAAAGAGATTAACGAAAATCGTGTTGTTTGAAACCGTGTAATTTGAGGAAATGGGTTGATGTATGTGTTTTTCGAAACCGTGTTCTTCAAATACCGTGTTCTTGTAGTCCTACCTATATTTTATAACCGTATTATTATTTATTATGTATTGATTAGGTGAATGTATATCACAGTATATCCCTTTTCTGGCCAGATAAAATTTTTTACTTAAATTTAAGTCTACCGTACGCAAATGTGTACGTAACAAATGACAGGTTGTAATGTCTTTCGGATTTTAAAGGATCTTAGTTAAATCATAGACAAAAGATTCAATCAGACCCCAAAACCAATAGAAAATTTATGTGTAAATCAAATTCTCGATGTCGTTACAAACGTGACCATGAAAAGGAAGAAGATCTATTTTAGATGAACCTGGATGTTAGAAAGACAACAAATTATTTTAATAAAACCCACTTTGCTTTTAGAATCAACAACCTTGTTATACCATACAAATTTCTTAAAATTAACTTAAATTTTCAGAAGTTTAGGTGAATTTAAACTATCAAATATTTATGATTTTTAGGAATTTATAACTTAGGTGAATCTAGTTATAACGCATTATTTTATTTAGGTATTAGGTTATTCTGAGTTATGCCTGTTGCTGTTGTAGATTCAGGTTAGCTCGCACATCTTCAAACTTTCGATGCTGTCACTAAGATCGAAATCACCACTTCTAAAACGTTTGTACCAATAATTACACGTTTTATAAGACACAAGGTCGGCACCAAGAACACTACAAATTGATTCCCGTGCCCTAAAAGCATTTTTTCCTGGTTGGAATTCGTATAGAATGTAGTGCCGAATGTGCTGTTTATCAGTTGCCATCGTAAACTCTGCTATTCTGAGAGGTTATGTAACTAACGTAGACTTGTCGTTCGTTGTTCTGAAACCTTGCGTTCGACCCTATAAAAACCACAAAATACCGTGAAAATATTTCTATTTTAAATATAATTTTAAGCTCGAAGAAAAAATCTGTAGAAATTAAGTTATACAACTAATAAATAAAGTGGGTGGCTAAATAAATTTGTTTCCATGAGCTAAAGTTACAACTTAAAAATCGAATTGCATTTCTGATGAGGATTATTAAAGCGACGATACCCATTATCCGATATTGAAATGTCTATTTTTAAAATTTTCAAAGAAGTGGTCATTTATTCTAGAGAAATTTGGGGTAGTTTTCATGATAAGGAGTGGTTGGTATCTGAAAAATTGCAGTGTACTTTTAATGTGAGCTTGTAAATCGATTGACAACAACGAACAACGAAATATTTATTTATTGTACTTTTAAAACCTTAGGATGGTTTTTACTTAGTGTTAGCAGTTTAAAAATGGAATTGCAAGGATATTGTGTATATCCATAATTCTATATACCACAACCGACATCGAAGTATTGTAACAACTCCTCCTTTTTGGCCGACCAGGACTTTTCCGGGTTTACTCGTCGCGAGGGGGGTTCTTTGGCCAAAAGGTACTAGTGGAATTGTCTCATATTAATTTTATTCAACGAGCCTGATCTTCGATTACGTTTACTTCGTACTCCCTCACATCACCATAATTAATAATTTTAATTAGTCATAATTAATGAGATATTCGCTTGGTCACAAAGGAAATAAAAAAGGAACAAAACAGTTAGGCGAATAGAGCACTATGGGCGACCGATATCATAAAGGGTTCATATTTTGTTTGTACATATATTACATTGACAAAAGATAACACTATCTTAACACTTATAATTTACAGGTTAAATAGGCAAATACAAAATTTGTTAGGAAGAAATTTTTATATCACTAATCGAAATGATGTTAGTTGAATTGTATTAAAAATTCAGGCAAGGAAAAAATATGTTCCTGATCGTAATTGCGTTTACTTAAGGGATAGTAAATATAATTAAAAAAATATAAAGTTACCTATAACACGCTGCCAAGGTTGTACAAGTAATCCATTTTAGTAGGTTTTCCTCTATGCAGCTACTATGGTTGTTGTTGGTGCCGGTCATTCAATATTACTTTCCGTTGTACCAAATATTTCAATGAGTTGTATATGCGTTTGATGACCTCCACAACGCTATACAAAAGATATTACCCAATTTGTCGGCACGTATCGAATATGATGTGATATTCAGGTGCTGTTGTTTTAATGTTGCAACGATTAATCATCCAACAAAATTAGCATTGGATAACGTTTTTAACACAACCCTCGATTATAGCGATGCCAGGATTTTATGGAATAATTTTTTTTTTTTCGAGTTTTATTTAAGTTTTAATATAATTTCTTTTTATTTTCAATTCACTAGCTTATTACAGAAATTTCTAATATTATTTTTATAATCGTTTTTCGTTCGGTAATTTATATAGATTATAATTTTTATGTTAAAATTTTCTTTTTATACACATTCTTATTTAATAATTTCATTTGGAGTATAAATTTACTATTACTTAAACTTAAGTGTTACCAAAAAAAATATATCTTTTTTTTTTTATTTGTACACGCAAAAAAAATAAACCCAATTTTTGGAAACAAAATTTTTTTGTTGAAAATTAATTTAACAAAATTTGTTTATTTGTTTTGTTTTTAGCTTTGAGGCTTATCATCAACTGACTGTGCTTTTCACAACCAACATCACCCAACTGTGTTCTTTCCCCCTCCCTTCTTTTTTATTCTTCCATACTTATCGATTTATCGATAAGTATAAAAAAAACAAAAAGGGTGATCCTGCATAATCGTTACAGTATTAATGATTTTGCAAATTTGACTAAAATCAATAACTAACTTTTATTTTCGACGTCTTAAAATGTGTGCAAAAGCTAGTTGAAACAAATGAAGTACTACCATGCTTAAAATGTTAACAAAAATTTGAATGCGTCACCAATTTTTTGGAGGCAAATCCAAATACATAGTACATTTTTGCAAAGGCATCTTTCCGGTATAAGCTGATTTTATTCATTTTCTCAAAAATAAAATCATTTATAAAATTGTTAGGTATTTTAATATTATTGAATTTAAATCATATATCATCCTTATAGTAAACTTAGGAAAAATTAAGTGATGAATGTATTTAATTTCGACCAATCAGTATAGATAGGCATATAAAATGTACATAATGTAACCAAACACAAATATTTAATTACGTATATCTAAACGTTTACTGCGATCACTAAAAACAATTTAATTATAATATTTTTCCTTTCGTTCATAAATTTTTGATCTTTTGTACCATTTCCTCCAAATATTTGTTTTGTTTTCATGCAGCACACCAAACCATAATCGATGTAGCTACATACATACATCTAAACTAGATCTTCTTCCTTTTCATGGTCACGTGTTTAAATTTTATTTTAAACGACAGAAATTATCTACTTTCTTTCTTCGTTTTAATTTATTTTTTTGGCTTGACCATTCCTAGTCACATCACCAAATTTTATTTAAAAACTTTCCACTTTAGAAATCGATAAAAAAGTATGACGTACTTTTAAACCGAAGGTTTTATTTATATAAATTTTTAATATTTTTTCTTTTCTTGATATGATTGCACTCTGGAAAACCACATGGTACCAACAATTTAGGTCCTTGATGATGGAGTTCCGGAAATGCAATGCGACAGAAATTATCGATCGTGCGCACCTGTTATTTTAAATAGTACATATATGTATATACGAGTATGTATATACTTAATACGTGCGTTTTAGTTTTCATTTCATTCTGTTTTATTAAATATAAATCATACAATAAGAGAAAGAATACTTTCAAACGAAAATAAAAAATACCTTGAATTTGTATTTTTCCTTTGTTTTTATACTGTACACACAAATATAAAATTTTTCAATTGTTCGCGCGCGGGGGGTAAGGGGCATCGGTCTAGAAGGTCAATACACCAGCCCAAATGTCAACCTCACCTGCACGTGGTGCTCCCTGCTAATTAACCAACGAGGCTCTGGCGACCGAGTAACGGCGGGATAACCGAACACCGAGAACCTAGTAAATGATGTTCTCTCCACTGACCCACTGCCAATTTCACTGGTTAGATTGGTAGCTGCTTCAATAACCAGTCATTATAATGCAATGAGTTTTCAACAAAAAGGAATTTTTACCCCAGGTGGTACACCAACTGCTCAGTTGGCTAATCCACCCTCTAACGAGGCCGGCTCAAAGGATTCTGGGGTGAGCCAACCATTGCTATTCCCATTCGATCGAAGTTCAAAATTAGCTAGGTCACCACCTAGACAAATAGAGTTCGCAACTCAGCAGGAAATCGAAAATGCTGAACTACGCAGAAGACTGAGTGAAATAGAAAAAGTCGCATCGCAACTTAGCAATGAAATCGCTAAGTTAAAGAAAGAAAACGAGGAGCTAAAGAAGCCCAATCTGATAGAGGTTGTGAAAACTCCTCTTACTTGTTATAACGAAACCAGTACCCTTGCCCGTACTGACGCTGAGTTCCACACAGATGAGGAGGAACTTGCAAGAGAAACTGATTGGATACACAAACAGAAGAAAAGACCAAGGGAAAAACGAAGAGCAGAATTCTCGCCAGAAGTTGAGGAGCTCTCGCAAGCAAAAGTTAATGAAACTGTCAATCCAGTGCCTGTACCCCAACTTCACCAGCGACAAGAACAACGAAAGGTTGCAATGAAGACCAACGCACCACCGCCAATTAATGTGATAGGCATTACTGAGTTTGCGAATATCCAAGCTCTAATGAAATCAGTGTCCACAAACGACTATAGAGTAGTTGCACTAAACAATAATGTTTGGAAGATAAACACAAGAGATCCCGATGCATACAGAGCTTTAGCCACAAAGCTCACTGAAGAAGGTAAAGAGTGGTATACATATGAAGACAAAAATAACCGAAACATCAAGGTTATGGCCAGAGGTCTACATCCCACCTGCAAGAAGGAGGATATAATAGAAGATCTCAAAATGAAAGAACTGCAAATTGAAGACGCAGTCAATATCCTTAAACGAGAGAAAGTTGAAAATAGTCAAGGAACCAAGATCGTTAAAAGAGGGCTCCCGCTATTCATGCTCACATTCAACAAAAGCGAAAAAATTGAAAATATATTTAATATCAAAGCAATACTTAATATGAGGGTTAAAATAGAACCACTGAAAAAAAACACGAGATTAATACATCAATGCAAGAAATGTCAAGCTTATAACCACACCCAAAGATATTGCGGGAGAGATGTTAGGTGTGTAAAATGTGCCGGCAGACACAACGCGAAAGACTGTTCTCTTAGTCGAACCGAACCTGCAAGGTGTATAAACTGTAAAGGACAACACCCAGCCAACTATAGAGGATGCGAAGTAGCGGTACAACTGCAAAGGTTAAGAAATAAAACACGCCAATCGACTCAAAACAGTAATGTTAGAAGAGAAAGCCAACTACAACTAGAGCGCCGACACAACCAGAGCCCATAGGACCAGAGAGGAGATCCTACTCTCAGATAACGCAACAGAATACTATTGAAGAAAATCCACTAGAAAGGATATTTCGAAGTATAGAAACGATAAATGCACGCCTAGCAAAACAAGAACGTGGTCTGGAAGCTATATATAAGCGGCTAGATAGACAAGAAGCTACCAATGAGCTTACATCAATGCTATACTAATCAAATGAATAGATCATTTAGAATTGTTATTTGGAACGCGAATGGACTACCACAGCATGTTCCAGAACTAGAAATTTTTCTAAACTTAGAAAAAATAGATATTTGTCTTGTCTCGGTAACTCATTTAACAGAAACTTCATTTATTA
This sequence comes from Nephrotoma flavescens, assembly GCA_932526605.1. Taxonomy (NCBI): domain Eukaryota; kingdom Metazoa; phylum Arthropoda; class Insecta; order Diptera; family Tipulidae; genus Nephrotoma; species Nephrotoma flavescens. The sequence goes on along the minus strand of OW052220.1, from coordinate 162,953,743 downwards.
AAATACGTAACTATCAATGCTACCATGCTATTCATCCAGGAGGAAACGCTAGAGGCGGGTCTACCGTAATTGTTAAAAATAATTGAGCATTGAGGAAGAAATTATGCAGGTTAAAACCATAATAGTTGAATCAATATATAATAGGGAACTCAGTATCTCCTCTATTTACTGTCCCCCACGCCATCAATTAAAAAAAGAAGACTACAGTCGACTTTTTAAATCACTAGGATCAAATTTTATCATAGGTGGTGATTTTAATGCAAAGAACACCTATTGGGGATCTAGACTTACAACCTCTAAAGGGAAAGAGTTATTTAATGCAGCTCGCGAGAACAACTGTGAATTCCTCTCTGGCGATAAACCAACATATTGGCCTGCTGACATACATAAAATTCCAGATCTTCTTGACTTCTTTGTAACAAAAGGAGTTTTAGAGGACTACACATGCATTGAAAATAGTGAAGGACTATCATCTGACCACTCACCTGTGATCATGACACTGAGTACAATGATAATAAAAAAAGATAATTCACCTAAGTTAACAAACAATAAAACCAATTGGGATCTATTCAAGAAATTAGTAGAAGATCGAACAAATCTCGGCGAACCAATTAGAACGAAGGTGCAGTTGGAAGATGAACTAGAAATATTTAATAACAACATCCAACAAGCGGCTTGGGAAAGTTCACCGATTTCTCATACCAATGCTATAATGAAACATAACTATCCTCTTGAAGTCAGAGAGCTACTTAGGGAGAAACGGAAAGATCGCAAAATCTGGCAGCACTCTCGTGCACCGCAACACAAAACTATTCTAAATTTTTTGTGCAACAAATTAAAACAACTAATAAAAGAAATAAAGAACGAAAGCATAACTAAGCGACTACGAGGTCTTTCTGAATTAAAGGATGACGATTACTCGCTTTGGAAAGCAACGAAGGGACTAAAAAGATCCAAAATGCATGTGCCGCCTATCAAATGCGATGACGGTTCATGGGCTAAAAGTGACAAACAGAAAGTCTCTCTATTTGCTGCTTATTTAGAAGAGACTTTTCAACCGTTGCCGAGGCAAACAGCAAATGAAAATACAACAATCGTAAACAAAGCAGATGATCTTGACATAAAGCATGTGCTCCAGGTTATGATTTAATAACTGGGCAAATTGTGAAAGCCATTCCCGAGAAAGGTTTGCGTAAATTAAATCAAATAATTAATGCAGCTTTCAGATTGAAATATGTTCCACGACAATGGAAGGTGGCCGAAGTAATAATGATTCCTAAACCAGGCAAACCAGGAAACGATAAAAAATCATATAGACCGATATCACTACTTCCAATCATATCAAAAATATTTGAAAAACTGTTGCTGAAAAGACTCAAACCTATAATAGAAGAGAGATGCCTAATTCCACCACACCAATTTGGGTTTAGAGAAAATCACTCTACAGTTGAACAAGTTCACAGAATAACGGATGTCATTGAGGATGCACTCGAGAATAAGAAAATATGCTCCAGTATTTTCTTAGATGTAGCTCAAGCTTTCGACAAAGTTTGGCACCAAGGGCTTGAATTTAAACTGCATCGAGACCTGCCCCAGCAATTTTATCAAATTCTTAAATCGTACATAGCTGATCGACACTTTAGAGTCAAATTTGAAAATGAGTACTCTGAAATAAAAAGAATATCAGCAGGTATACCACAAGGTAGCGTACTTGGACCTATTCTGTTTATTCCTCGATTATTCCTTATTATTGAAGGTATCACAGTAGCAACATTTGCAGACGATACAGCTATTCTAGCAGTTGGAAAAGATATTTCGGAAGCAACAAGCAAACTTCAAAGTTCAGTTAACACGGTGAGCAACTGGACTAAAAAATGGCGCATCTCATTAAATGAAGCCAAATCAGTACACGTCAACTTTACAAATCCAAATGTAAACTGTATTCCCGTGGTTCTCAACTCAAACCAAATTCCATATGCAAATACAGCTAAATACCTTGGCATGACCCTCGATGCTAAGCTAAGATGGAAAGAACACATCAAGAAGAAAAAAGAAGAGTTAAACATCAAATATAGAAAAATGTACTGGCTCATGGGTAGAAACTCTGAGCTCTCAATACAAAACAAATTGCTTCTATACAGGCAAATGCTAAAACCAGTATGGACCTATGGTATCCAGCTTTGGGGTTGTGCCAAGGAAACCAATGTACAAATGATACAATGCTTCCAAAATAAAGTGCTACGAGGGATTGTGAACGCCCCATGGTACATTAGGAATGACAACATCCATAGAGACTTGAAGATGGAATACGTCACCGAAGAAATAAAGAATCATGCACAGAAACACGTACAGCGCTTATCTGTACACGAAAATGCAGATATCCGTCGTATGTTGGACACCACAAACGGCGTGAGGAGACTCCAAAGGCAGAAACCTCTGGAGCTGGGCAGTTTGTTTTAGAAGAAAGTATTATAAAATGAGTAACCAATAGGTTACTCATCTTAACCCGAGAACTTAATTTAAGAAAGATAAATTACTAGATGATCTCTGAATCAGTTGTAATATTGTATAAATAAATAAATAAATTTATTAAATAAAAAAAAAAAAAAAAAAAAATTGTTCGCGCGCGATTAAAAAAATATATTGAGCGAGAAATATTAACTAACATTTTTACTAACAGCTGCTAGAAATATTTTTCCATTTGTAACGACATCGAGAATTTGATTTACACATAAATTTTCTATTGGTTTTGGGGTCTGATTGAATCTTTTGTCTGTGGTTAAATCAAAATTCTTTTTAAAAAAAGCATTACAATTCGATAACATCAATTATTTGTTTATGACAATATATTAAATATTATATTATTATTACAATTATAGTGTCACTTTTCGGACATGATTTAAGGGGCAATCACAAATGTGTACGTTGGTCCAAAATACATACAAAAATAAATTTTTGACATGTTTCTTTTTCGTACAAGCACAATTAGGATTGTAACAATCCGGAAAGGGGATATAATATAACACATACACAATGTATATAGCGTCCATACCCACACACACTTAAACCGTACCACAACACTACTACGGCGACATATTACAAATGCGTACTTTCTTATTTCAAGAACATATTTACATTTATAAATAAAATTAAAATTTATATCGATATTTATTTTATATAAAATAATCATACATAATGAAGAAACATATAAAGAGGTGAAATATTCCCAAGTTTCATTTTCGTCTTTTTGCGCACATTACGTCACTTGTATCCAACAAAACGGAAATTTACATGAATTTGTCGATTTTTCGATTGATAATTACAGTTTAATTAAACACATTTTTATGGTTTACCCTTTATGTTTCATTTTATGACCGAAATATTTGAGGAAATAATCCGTCGAGATATATTTTGCAAGCCAACGGCAAAATAAGGATAGAATAATTTGAGTATATCCCTTTTGTGTTTTACTAACCCAATTGTGTGGGTACGACAAAAGTACCATGTCAAAAATTTATTTTTGTATGTATTTTGAACCAACTTATATATTTGTGTATTCCTTTCAAACTTATTTTCCTTCGAAAAAAACACTATGACTATACACACAATTGTGTTGGTTGTACTTCAAAACAAGTGAAATTTTTTATGATAAACGCCATTACATACTATGATTTTTTACTCACACATTTATGTGGTTTGGACTTTAATTGAGCCATCTTTTTTTTTGGTTGAAAAATGGATATAACATAAAACTATAGAATTGTTAATACATATGTTTACTAACAAAATATTATATACCTGTCTGTAGCTATTATGAAATAATGTTAAGTCTAAATATCTATTTAGTTGTGGTTTTGATTGTAACGAATTTATTTACTGTGAGCGTACCAATTAAAGGTCGGTATCCAGCTCGCGCTAAGATAAATTTTACATACAAATTTGACGTAAAATTTAGCTAGCGAAATAACAAAAAAATATTTAGCTCGCGATTTAGCTCGCAGATGCGGTACGCAGCTCACGCTAAAAGTTTGTAGTTATCTCACTCACATATAGACTGCGCTAGTGAAAACTCTACAAACACGTTTTCGCAGCAATTTATCTGCCTGGTACGATAAAATTGAGATAAATTTTGACAGCACAACGTGAAAACTTTTTTTTAATGGATGAACTAAATAATTCTATAGATTATGAAAGTTTTTTATAGATTATGAAAGTTTTCTATAGATTACGAATGTTTCGAATATCAAGAAGAATACTTGATTGACTACGAAAAAGTGGATACAGAAAATTTAGAAAGTGTAAAAAGGAAGCCAAAACTAAAATTTTAACTTTTAATTTTAAATGTTTATAAAAATACTTATTAAATAGTCGATTGAACTATATTTTTGTTTGTTGTAGGAAAAATGAAACAAACGTCAAAATTTATCTCTACATAAACTTTTTAGCTAACAATTTATCTGTAATTTAGTGGAGACTTGTGGAGACCGCGTTAAAATTTATCTTAGCGCGAGCTGGATACCTAGCTTAAAGCTTTAGTACTCAGTTCAAAGTGAAATGAAATTTTAACGCGGTCTCCAAAAATCTATTTACTTTCGCGTGAAATAGAAATGAAATTTTATTTGGAGAATTTTCAATTTTAACGTATAAATTTGTAGACATGCATAAATTAATTTCTTTATTTTACGTAAATAATATAAATTAAATTGACTTTAATTAAAATTTATGAATTTGTGGTATAAAAAATTTGTTTTTTGCCAAAAACAAACAAATGTCAAAATTTCGCGTGAAAATAATGTGCCAAGACATTATTTTCACATGAAAATAATTTGGAGAGTTTATGCGCGCCATCTTTGATGTATTGAACACACTTGGTCTTTTCGTTGGAGAACTGAGTACTACAAAACGAAAACAGAAATGAAATTTTTCATTTCTAATTTCACTTTGGTAAAATCGTATGGAAATTTCACGTGAAATCGAACTGAGTACTAGGCTTAACAATTGAAATGATTTCTTATTTGATGAGGATTTCGAAAATCACATGTTTGGTGGATACCTTGTTCTCTTTTCATCATGATACCATCAATACCACTGCAATAACAGGGCATTTCTTGTTATAATTTTATTGGTCATGTAAATCCAAAAAGAAATGAGAATTCCATACAAAACGAAAAAAAAAACACATGGCAACAAAAAAACAATTTCATTATTTTAACAAATAGTTTGTATCGTTCAAGTTAAACTGAATAATACATTGTCAAAAATAAATAGGAATATTTTGTTATTGAATTATTTAAAAAAAAAATTTACTTTGAGAAAACTTTTCATTCAGTAATTTTCTAATTAAACCAGCAACAACCTTATGACAAAAATTTGTATTTTTTTAAACCGTAACAACAAATGAAATAAAAACAAAAATACACGAGATTTTTTACTACCGGTCTTGCTTGCTTTTTCTTTTTTACCAAACCAAAATATGTTGAAGCTTGAAGGGGATGGGTGTACGTCTTTACGCATGACTACAAAATGTTTTGTTTTTTTGTGATGTTGAAACAAAACTTGATTTGTGGTAATACGGTGTAATAAATCAAAATGCATTATAATAAATCATTACTAATCATAAGCCCAAATGTGTGATATAGTTGGTTGTGTATTATCTAGAAAAAAAAAATCAAATTTTCGATAAATGTGGGCTTGTATAAAATTTAAAATGCCGTGACAGTAAGGAATAAAAATTAGGATACAGTTTATCTGTCAAATTTAAATTAACATCGAGAAATTTTTTAAATAAATGTTCGATTAAAATAAGATTTTTTTTCTTAAATACAAAATATAATATAAATTATTAGCGGTCAACTTGTATACAATTTTTATTACTGACTACTTAGGCACAAAATGACCATTGAATGACGATTCAATGTTAATATTTAGTATATTAAATAACTGTAGATATTTCAAAAATTGAAAATTGGCTGTCATCCAATCTAATGGTCATTAATTATGCGAAAACGAACTACATTATAATTCAAAACCGCCACCTTCCAAACAATTTTCCATCATTCATAAATGTTAATAACCAATCAATCAAACAAATTCATTCAATTTGTTATAGGAATTATCATTGACGAGGCGCTTCTTTGGAAAGAACATATTAATAAGGTTACCAAATCCATTTGGCCATATGCATTTGCACTAAGGAGACTTCAAAATGTTGTGAATGAGAAGACTCGCTGGTCTATATACTTTGCAAATATTCACTCAAGACTCAGTTATATGAGTCTCTTGTGGGCAACAGCAGCTCCAACAAATCTTAATACTCTCCGGATATTGCAAAATAAAACTATTAAAACCATTAAACTACTACCAATTTTAACACCGACCAAGTCTATTTACTCTTCAGTTATACTTTCTGTAGAAATATTAGGAAACTTTGAACTACTAGTATTTATAAAAAAAATCCAACTAGGATTGGCAAAATGTAACGTGAGTTTTACTTCCATAAGCAACGTCCACACGTATGAAACCAGGCAAAGTAAAAATATGTAATAACTTTTACGTAAATACCGTTAATACAGTTCGATCACAAAAAAACCCTTTCTATAATGGACTTATACTATACAATGATCTTTCAGATGTTTTTAAAACTGAGAATAATTTACAAGCATATAAAAAAAACTGAAAGAACTTTTGTTCCAGAAATGGTTATCAAATAAATAGCGTATTTAGTTTATGTAATAATTAGTTTACTTTCACATAATTATTAGGATAGTGTAATAATTTAATCAGTTTTTTGACACCGCAATCGGCCAAGCCTAAACCTCTAAGAGTTCAATCTTAATTATTTATATCTTACTTATCAGATCATTTATTTTAGATATAATGTATGCCAACTAAATCTAGATCGATTTATATCAATCAATTTAAATTAATTATATTAATATTGTATAATAATAGACAAATAACAGTATTATATGTATGTATATTAAAAATTTGTAATTTGGTCACTTGTTTATAGTCTTTATGGCTTCTAAAGTGATCCTAAAATATATATGTAAAAAAAAAAATGAATACAGAAAAAATAAGGCTTGTTTAGTTTAACGGTGCACACCACATAGCAGGTTACCCAAATAATATACAAAACACAAACGAATGTAAATGAAATTTTTATTGTAACATAAAAAATATGACTAACATACAAAGTGGACTGATGCTATGGTTAGCCATTAATGAGAGAAGCAGTATTACAGGTGTAGCAGCGAGAGTATAGTAGGTGCCATAACAATACATAGCATGTTGAAAGTGCCAGTTCGGAAAGTTGAAAAGCCTTAATTAACTGACCATTTTTGACTAGCAAGCTTCCTAGTCAGGAATATCTCCGAGTCTTGCGGAAAAAATGACAGAATATCCTTTTGATCTTCAATGACGAGATCTTGATGGAAATTATATACATGATGAGACCTTTAGTACGCAATCAATGTACTATTTTTTGGAGAAGTGTACCACCTGTTAGAGTTCCAAGTATTCAACTAGTCACAGAGGCTGTGGTACACATCTATGGCAAATATTCAAATTGGTAGAGTTAACACAAAATATGTGACAGCAAGGAAATACAACCTTCCCAAATACGCTGAACAAATTGGTTAACTGCGTGCAGATCATATTGCCTTACTGGTATCAAAGGCTAATAAATTTGATGTAAAGTTGGACCAATACAACACACAAGAACTTTGTTGGATTTCGACCCGAGTTATTTGCCTAATGAGTAAGTTATGCACTAAGCCGGGTCCGATCTGTAACGGATCTATAATTGAGGAATTGAATGTCACAAAGCAAATGGGAATGAAGAGTTGCAACAAATAAGCTTTAATAGAGATGGAACAATTGAGAACCAAGGATTGAACGATTTTGACAGGCGACTAAATAGAATAAAATAAAAATATGTATATAAAATAAATAATTTTTAATTTATTTCTATATAGCGTGGGCGCTTACGTTTCATTTTTGAAACAACTGCAATAGCCTATACACTTTGTCAAAGTTTGTACTATTATTCCGAACAATATTATATACTAAAGATACAAGATACACTTGTATTCATTAGAATCGACTGAGCAAAATATTATAATATAATACCATTACAATACGAAATCGCATTTCTTCATGGATTTCGCATTTATTTGCTATTGTGGATTATATATATAATAAAATGTCATCCTAGCTGACCCCGATCCATGTGCCGACAGTATTTTGTTACAGAATGCGTTTATAGTAGCAAGCATATAATGTGCTAACATTATGTAACAGAAAGTTTGTGATGAATTAAAAAAAAATGTGTTAGTTATGTGACGACAACGCATGCAAACAAATTGTTTGCAGTTGGTTTTCAGTCATATAATATTGAATTTGTTTTACAAAACAATAATGTTGTATCAACAGAAACAACAATAATATTAAAAAAATTCTAGCTAACATAAATAACCGTATTTATTACAAATATTATCCCCTCTATTTAATATTAGTAAGAACATTCCAATTTGCTTACAATAATATATATTTTTACTTTTTTATTTCTCATTAATTTAATGTGTACTGATCATACTACATCGTTGCCGCATGCAAAACTTTTCATCAAATCATTTTATAAAATTGATCCAAATGGAACAATGGATTATAGTGAATATGATGATAATAACGATAGAGCCAGCAATGGGGATATTAAACAAAAATCAGATTATAATATGGTATTAAATTTGAGTGAACATAACGGCGTAATAAGTAATGATAATAATCGCTTACGCAAAAGCTGTTTGGATATAACTGAAATGATAGCACCGGCGCCAATTTACATAACCGACAATTTTGTGAAATATGAACATAAAATTAAACGGATTCATAACGATAATTGGAAAGAACGTGCTCTTCAAATTGAAAAAGACTACAAAAAATCGGCGTGTGATCGTGAACGTAATCGTATGAAGGATATGAACGACGCTTTTGAAAGGTTACGAGCCAAAATTCCAAAAACAAAACCAACTGGTAAAAAGTATTCCAAAATCGAGTGTTTGAGGTGAGTGAAATTTTAAAATTTTAAATATAGTTTTTGTATTACCTGATATAAATTCGCTAGTTGTGCTTAACGTGCCTATCGCGCTTGAAAAGAAACTGAAAATAATTGATCACTATTTTGTATAAAATTTCTATCGGTTGTCATCATTAATTAAAGCTAAATATCGGTCATTTGCTGCAACAGTGGCACAACTCATAAATCACTCATTTCTAAGATATTCGAATGAAACAATTCGCAATATATATATATATATATATATATATATATATATATATATATATATATATATATATATATATATATATATATATATATATATATATATATATATATATATATATATATATATATATATATATATATATATATATATATATACATATATATATATATATATATATATATATATATATATATATATATATATATATATATATATATATATATATATATATATATATATATATATATATATATATATATATATATATATATATATATATATATATATATATATATATATATATATATATATATATATATATATATATATATATATATATATATATATATATATATATATATATATATATATATATATATATATATATATATATATATATATATATATATATATATATATATATATATATATATATATATATATATATATATATATATATATATATATATATATATATATATATATATATATATATATATATATATATATATATATATATATATATATATATATATATATATATATATATATATATATATATATATATATATATATATATATATATATATATATATATATATATATATATATATATATATATATATATATATATATATATATATATATATATATATATATATATATATATATATATATATATATATATATATATATATATATATATATATATATATATATATATATATATATATATATATATATATATATATATATATATATATATATATATATATATATATATATATATATATATATATATATATATATATATATATATATATATATATATATATATATATATATATATATATATATATATATATATATATATATATATATATATATTTATATATATATATATATATATATATACGTTACACATTAATAATACTTTATTTAACCTATGTACATTTACAGTAAATGCCCAAACTGTCTACCACCGACTCGCCCGACATCTCCGAATAAAAGCTCTTTTGAGAAATCGTGCATAAGAAATCCTGGATATGGCTTCGTAACTCTTCTAAACTTCTGATCAGTTTAGAGTAGACCTCTTCTTTTAGGCAGCCCCAGTAAAAAATATCCAGCGGATTTACATCCGGGGTACGTGGAGGCCACAAAATGGGCCCCAGACGGTCAATCCATCTATCTGGATATGTGGAGTTCAAATACGCCCGAACGTATACTGCATACAGTGCGCAGGACACCCATCATTCTGGAGCCAATAGGATTCTCTCACCTCCTCGGACACCTCTTCCAATAAATTTGGCAAATCATTTTGGAGAAAGTCCAAATAAATTTGGAAAGATACGTTCCCGGGCAGTTCAAATGGGCCTATTACCTTTCCGTTCAATATGCCGGTTCAATAATTTATTTTGAATTTGTACTGGGATCTGTTTTCTCGCATTAGATGAGGATTCGAAAGTTGCCAGCTGTGAAGATTGTGCTTGTTAAAGCATCCATCTCTATTCAGTGTTGATTCATTGCTCCATAGAATATTATTAAAGAATTGCGGATCTTGTTCTATTTTCTCAAGCATCTATCGGCAAAAACACAATCTTGCGTAGCAGTCTCTTGGTTCCAGAGTTTGCACGCATCTAATATGGTAGGTAGGGGTTGAACTTATTTTTTTTTTCAATACACGGTGCACGTTTGATTTTGCGATTCTAGTGCGTCGTGCTGTTGCTCTTGTAGACGGATCCCGCTCAATTTCCTAAGCGCCGCATTAGCGATTCTTCCAGTGATAGTACCATCAACACCGCTGCCAGGTAATCTTCTCTCCGAGTAACAACCGTGGACTCTGATGAATACGCGATAATCTGGGTGACGCGCGTTTGGTTATCTCTCCCTATAAAGGTCTACAGCTGCATTTGCGTTGCTTCTACATTCACCATAAATATAATGCATGTTTGCGTATTCTTGTGACGTATACTGATTACGTGGCATTTTGATACACGAAAATCCGCCAAGATACAAGCCAAAGAAACGGAATCAAGACACGCGAAGTCGAGTGACTCATTAAGTTAAAGTTTAATAATGTTAATGTTTAGTTATTTGACGTTTAACACATTTTATGCCCATTTTATGGGTAGAGCAGAGCACGCTTAGGTAGCAAATATCAAGTTTATAAATCCCTTATCTTCAGGTACAGTTTAAGACAAGAAATAAGACAATTTTTAAAATTTTGTTATTTTAATCGAATTTACTCCTTCTGCATATTAATAGCAATAACCTCGTATTTACATTAGATAAAAGGATGTTTTATACTATTTTAGAATCTGCAATAAACACGCATATTTTTAAAATAGTTGGCCACTTAGATTCTCATTCATTTTTTTCACCAAAGACGCTCAAACTTTTATAAAAAAAAAATATTTACCACATTTCATGCTGCAGTTTAGATTTTTTTTCAAAAAAAGCGCAACATCTACTCATACTATTTACTGCATATCTGTTAGTATAGTCAAATATAGTATAGTCCATTAAGAATACTATAACACCAAAACCAGATGGATAGAGAATTAATGCCCGGTTTACATGAGAAAATTGTTTTCTTCTACAAATTTTTGCAGGTAAATATACCCATATATATATATATATATATATATATATATATATATATATATATATATATATATATATATATATATATATATATATATATATATATATATATATATATATATATATATATATATATATATATATATATATATATATATATATATATATATATATATATATATATATATATATATATATATATATATATATATATATATATATATATATATATATATATATATATATATATATATATATATATATATATATATATATATATATATATATATATATATATATATATATATATATATATATATATATATATATATATATATATATATATATATATATATATATATATATATATATATATATATATATATATATATATATATATATATATATATACGTTACACATTAATAATACTTTATTTAACCTATGTACATTTACAGTAAATGCCCAAACTGTCTACCACCGACTCGCCCGACATCTCCGAATAAAAGCTCTTTTGAGAAATCGTGCATAAGAAATCCTGGATATGGCTTCGTAACTCTTCTAAACTTCTGATCAGTTTAGAGTAGACCTCTTCTTTTAGGCAGCCCCAGTAAAAAATATCCAGCGGATTTACATCCGGGGTACGTGGAGGCCACAAAATGGGCCCCAGACGGTCAATCCATCTATCTGGATATGTGGAGTTCAAATACGCCCGAACGTATACTGCATACAGTGCGCAGGACACCCATCATTCTGGAGCCAATAGGATTCTCTCACCTCCTCGGACACCTCTTCCAATAAATTTGGCAAATCATTTTGGAGAAAGTCCAAATAAATTTGGAAAGATACGTTCCCGGGCAGTTCAAATGGGCCTATTACCTTTCCGTTCAATATGCCGGTTCAATAATTTATTTTGAATTTGTACTGGGATCTGTTTTCTCGCATTAGATGAGGATTCGAAAGTTGCCAGCTGTGAAGATTGTGCTTGTTAAAGCATCCATCTCTATTCAGTGTTGATTCATTGCTCCATAGAATATTATTAAAGAATTGCGGATCTTGTTCTATTTTCTCAAGCATCTATCGGCAAAAACACAATCTTGCGTAGCAGTCTCTTGGTTCCAGAGTTTGCACGCATCTAATATGGTAGGTAGGGGTTGAACTTATTTTTTTTTTCAATACACGGTGCACGTTTGATTTTGCGATTCTAGTGCGTCGTGCTGTTGCTCTTGTAGACGGATCCCGCTCAATTTCCTAAGCGCCGCATTAGCGATTCTTCCAGTGATAGTACCATCAACACCGCTGCCAGGTAATCTTCTCTCCGAGTAACAACCGTGGACTCTGATGAATACGCGATAATCTGGGTGACGCGCGTTGGTTATCTCTCCCTATAAAGGTCTACAGCTGCATTTGCGTTGCTTCTACATTCACCATAAATATAATGCATGTTTGCGTATTCTTGTGACGTATACTGATTACGTGGCATTTTGATACACGAAAATCCGCCAAGATACAAGCCAAAGAAACGGAATCAAGACACGCGAAGTCGAGTGACTCATTAAGTTAATGTTTAATAATGTTAATGTTTAGTTATTTGACGTTTAACACATTTTATGCCCATTTTATGGGTAGAGCAGAGCACGCTTAGGTAGCAAATATCAAGTTTATAAATCCCTTATCTTCAGGTACAGTTTAAGACAAGAAATAAGACAATTTTTAAAATTTTGTTATTTTAATCGAATTTACTCCTTCTGCATATTAATAGCAATAACCTCGTATTTACATTAGATAAAAGGATGTTTTATACTATTTTAGAATCTGCAATAAACACGCATATTTTTAAAATAGTTGGCCACTTAGATTCTCATTCATTTTTTTCACCAAAGACGCTCAAACTTTTATAAAAAAAAAATATTTACCACATTTCATGCTGCAGTTTAGATTTTTTTTCAAAAAAAGCGCAACATCTACTCATACTATTTACTGCATATCTGTTAGTATAGTCAAATATAGTATAGTCCATTAAGAATACTATAACACCAAAACCAGATGGATAGAGAATTAATGCCCGGTTTACATGAGAAAATTGTTTTCTTCTACAAATTTTTGCAGGTAAATAAGAAAGAATCCACTATATAAAAATATTCAATATGCCAAAAAGAAATAAACATATATAGTAATGGCGTAATTTTTTTTATAGGATCATTATTAATTTATTTTTAATGAATTAAAATGCGAAATTTACATTTTTATCTATGGCGTCTGGTTTTATTATGAATCCTCAACATTTATAAATACGAAATAATTTTTTTTCTTATTAATTTTAAAAATGTTGCCATAAAAATACTCGGATCGAGTATATTTTATGGCAACTTATGGTGATATTGCTCAAAAATTCTTCTGCAAAATTTTGTTGAGATATATTGCTTTTCTTGTCTCTCATGTGCAAAAAGTCAATGTTATATCTTATTCATTTTGCAGAAGAAAAATGTTGGTCGTATGTAAACCGGGCTTAAGAGTAAATAAAAATAAAAATGTATTGCACAGTCTGAGTGTTGTCAAACAACATATTAGTACGTTGATGAAGAATTTCCTAAAACCTTCCTAAATTTAAAATTGTTTGATAGTATTAGTGAATCTTCCAATTATTAAAGCATCCAACAAAATAATTGAATATAACAATTATGGAACTACTACAATTATTAACAAGCGAGAGCTTTAATAAAGAAAAATCATTGTTAAAAAATGATAAATAACCAACTAAAAAATAATACCAAAAAATTAGCATTATCATTTTTATTCTAAAATTATTATTCAAATGTCACCGAAGAACAGAAATACATAATATAGTTCAATTGAATCGTTTTGCATTCATAATTTTGCTTTCCTAAACTACCTTAGAGTTCGAAGGCATCGATAAGCGAATATTTGTAGATAGATAAAGGCCAGTTTAAACTATGCAAAAAGTTTCAAGAAAATCTCTTGGGAATTTGGGGATCACATTTGATTAAAACTCCAATAATTGAATTGCAGATCAATTGAATCGTTTCTATTCCTAATTTTTGTTTTTTATTTTCTAGGAATGGTTTAGGAGAAAGTTCATGCGCATATATTAGAATAGTTGGCAGGAATCGTTTGTATACATTAAGAACAATATTTTTCCGGTGTTTAAAACAGATAAACTATTTGCTTCGACTGTAAGTGTATGTATTTTATTTTCAACCTTTGGGCGTATATAAGAAAAATTAAAAATCTTAAACAAATAAATTTTATCTTAAAGCTCAAAAATTACAATTGGCATTAGCTTTAACATTTGTTGTTATAAAGATGCTATTGGTAAAACCGTATATATGCGAAAACCGTTTCAGAAAATGACAATTTTTCTAGTTATTCGCTATCAAAATCTTTATATTAACTTAACTTTACGCCATCAAATTTGGTGCTGCAAAGTTACAGTAGAAATCTTTCGTTTATAGAGAAATCGTTCATATCGGAAATTTTACAGTTACAGGGCTTACATACAGTTTGTTTGACCATTAGTTGTATCAAATACGTTTTTTCACATAAGAGAATCCACAAAGTATGGAGATCTAATGATGGAAGAATAAAAACCCAAATCGGTCACGTCATTGTCTCTAAGAGACCCACTAAGAGTTCGATGCAATATTGATGCTTGGCCCGTTGCACACTTCAGCTATGTTTTTTGACTCATGTGAGCTATGTTTTCATTTTACAGCTTCCCGTTTTGGTTTCCAAAACTCAAATAAGCGAACATTTTAGATAAATCTCAGATCAACCCAATATGTAGAGCAATATATTTAGATATTTTATTTCCCTCTTGGAGATAAAAATATTAGCTCACATAGCTCGGAAAATGAGCGATGCGAGCTATGTTTCCACCCCACAGATTTAAATAAAGAAAATAAATAAATCAGCGCATGCGGGTGGCTTCAGCTAAGCTCCACGAATTCGGTTCCTTTTATTTCGGCTTTGAAAAGTAAACCAAGAAGCTATGATCTCAAAAACATAGCTCACTTCGCTTAAAAAACATAGCTCAAGTGTGCAACGGGCCTTAGTACACTGAAAAATAGAAAGGCAATGGAATTGATTAAGCTCGGATGCACTACTCTTGATCAAATCTATACGATTGCACGAAACTTAATTAATAATTGTGCGACCGGGAAAGGGCTAATATTGTTTTCGACTAATAATGTTCTAGATAACCAATGGTTTCAGTAATTGGAATATTGCTGTACATGGTATATTGACTCATTCTGTTTTATTAACCCAGGTCACTATCATTACTTACAAAATGGTTATTTATCAAATTGACGTTATTGGACTGCCAAACCACTCTCAAGTTTGTTTACTTCAAAACGTTCCTTAAATGAACTTTGAATTATGCGAATCAAAATAATTTAGTGTTCACCTCAGTTTTCAGTTGCCTAAGTCAACATAATATTATAATAAATAATTTTATATAGTGCCTTTTAAAATAATTTTTTGAAATAGTAAAATTTTTTATTTTCAGAATTGCTATTGGATACATCAGACAGCTACAAGATCAATTAACCGGAGGTCAGTTAACGACCACACTCTCATCACCTATACCATCGACTGCAATGGCCCAACCGATGCCTGATTATACCATGATGCATAATTTTTATTCTCATAAATTAGGTAATAATAACTATTTTCATTATCAAAGTTACGGAAACCCTCATGATCTTCAGCCACCAACTATTCCACCCAGCTGCTGTTATCTCCAAACTGGAGCCACCAGTAATTATTTTACATACCACTATGCGACTTAATAGTCCCAATTTAACAAGTCTTATTACTTTTAATATTTAAATTAAGTTTAATATTTCATTTTAAAAATAAAAATTTTATGAAAAATAATGAATTGTTTCATTTATTTAATTCCTATTTATAAGATGCAAAATTTTAACGAAAACTAAAACGACAGTGGAATCGTCTTTCAAATGTTATATATATATATATATATATATATATATATATATATATATATATATATATATATATATATATATATATATATATATATATATATATATATATATATATATATATATATATATATATATATATATATATATATATATATATATATATATATATATATATATATATATATATATATATATATATATATATATATATATATATATATATATATATATATATATATATATATATATATATATATATATATATATATATATATATATATATATATATATATATATATATATATATATATATATATATAACGGGTGATTTTTTAAGAGCTTGCAAACTTTTTTTAAAAAAAAAACGCATAAAATTTGCAAAATCTCATCGGTTCTTTATTTGAAACGTTAGATTGGTCCATGACATTTACTTTTTGAAGATAATTTCATTTAAATGTTGACCGCGGCTGCGTCTTAGGTGGTCCATTCGGAAAGTCCAATTTTGGGCAACTTTTTCGAGCATTTCGGCCGGAATAGCCCGAATTTCTTCGGAAATGTTGTCTTCCAAAACTGGAATAGTTGCTGGCTTATTTCTGTAGACTTTAGACTTGACGTAGCCCCACAAAAAATAGTCTAAAGGCGTCAAATCGCATGATCTTGGTGGCCAACTTACCGGGCCATTTCTTGAGATGAATTGTTCTCCGAAGTTTTCCCTCAAAATGGCCATAGAATCGCGAGCTGTGTGGCATGTAGCGCCATCTTGTTGAAACCACATGTCAACTAAGTTCAGTTCTTCCATTTTTGGCAACAAAAAGTTTGTTAGCATCGAACGATAGCGATCGCCATTCACCGTAACGTTGCGTCCAACAGCATCTTTGAAAAAATACGGTCCAATGATTCCACCAGCGTACAAACCACACCAAACAGTGCATTTTTCGGGATGCATGGGCAGTTCTTGAACGGCTTCTGGTTGCTCTTCACTCCAAATGCGGCAATTTTGCTTATTTACGTAGCCATTCAACCAGAAATGAGCCTCATCGCTGAACAAAATTTGTCGATAAAAAAGCGGAAAAAAGCGGACACTGATTTTTGTAATATAATTCAATTATTTGCAAGCGTTGCTCGTTAGTAAGTCTATTCATTATGAAATGTCAAAGCATACTGAGCATCTTTCTCTTTGACACCTTGTCTGAAATCCCGCGTGATCTGTCAAATACTAATGCATGAAAATCCTAACCACAAAAAAATCACCCGTTATATATATATATATATATGTTCATGCATATGAACATATATATATATATATATATATATATATATATATATATATATATATATATATATGTTCATATGCATGAACATATATATATATATATATATATATATATATATATATATATATATATATATATATATATATATATATATATATATATATATATATATATATATATATATATATATATATATATATATATATATATATATATATATATATATATATATATATATATATATATATATATATATATATATATATATATATATATATATATATATATATATATATATATATATATATATATATATATATATATATATATATATATATATATATATATATATATATATATATATATATATATATATATATATATATATATATATATATATATATATATATATATATATATATATATATATATAAGTTACGAATTTTAATTCGGAGCGATTAAAAAAAATGAAATTTATTTTAATCTTTATTGTTACAATTCCAAACTAAAACTAAAACTTAAGTCTAACAAAAATTTCTATATTCAAAAATTTGCAGTAAGCAAATTTTTTATGTTAATAATTTTTTATATTAATAAATTTATAGTAAGCAAAATAAAATAATCCAATTTCTTGTAACTATGCCGGATGCTCGTGCAACTTGATGTTTCGCTGATGTGAATTATGTGGCACGTTGCAAATCTAAAGGCACGTTGTGAAGATTCAGCATTTTTATAACCAGGCCGGATGCTCCTTATCGTTAACTCCTCCCTCTTTAAAGATCCACGACCCGTGGATCAGAATTCCAAGTTAATTGGATGAATCTCGATTTGTTTGATGGGTTCTGGTTGATGAGTTGATCTCTTCCTCCTTATTTTATACTGCTGACTGGTCTTTTTGATTGAGAAGATAAATATAGCTATACAAATCACAGCTATAACTCCAAGGTCCATAAATCCTGATATTTTATGCTTTGCGAATAGATTTTGAAGATGCTTTACGTTGTTTAGGTGTAAATCGTGGAGGTATTCTGTGTCGATTTTCATGCCTTTTTCCGTTATATTGGGCTGGAGTACTGATGGTAGGACTTGGGAGGTTCTAATTTCTTGGTTGGTGAATGTTTGGCTGTCGATTTTTATGATTTCGTTGTTATATTGTATTAGGAAGTTTCCTTTCAGTTGTTTGTTCGTGTTGTTATTACTAACGGACCCATTAAAATTGCTTAGATAGATGGTATTTTCGTTCAAGGCCTCGATTATTTGGTTTTTGTTAAATCTGTAATCACATTTAGCGTGCGTTCCTTTTATTAGCTGACTGATGCAATGGTCGCTCTTTATCTCCTTTATGTGGTTCATCTCGCAAATGGTGGTTTCACGGAAAGAGTTGCATGCTCCAATGATTCCAAATAATTCGTGTTGGTTAATGAGGAGCTCTTTGAACTCTAAGTATATTTGTTTGTTTTGTTTAATCGTTGATCTAATGATGACATGATTATATTCCTGGCTGCTTGTCTTAGGTATCGATATTACATATAAGATGGTAGAATCTTTTACAAGCATCATCGGTTCCGCGTACTCTATTGCCTCTACTTCATTTGAGTATGGAAGTGTTTCGATTTCCGCCACTAACCGTCCGATTTCTACTTTGTCTAATAAATTTGTATTAATTATTTTACCTTTTGCCAGTTCAGCGGCTCGAATTATTTCCTTGATTTCTTCTTTGACAATAGTGAGCCTGTTGAATAATATTTGTTGGATTCGTCCTTCAGAGTCTTCGTGTAGTGAGTCGACAATTTTGTTGTATTCATTAAGAATTTTTTCTGCAGTGTTCATCAAAATGGTATTAATTTGATATTGCTCATTATTATTGTTGATTATTTCATTTTGACTGCTGACAAGTTTGTCCCAGTCTGTAGCATCTGGTGAACCCGCAATCCATTTCCACGCTGTCCCAATCCAGTCGATTGATCGTCTGGTTCGTATATTCTGACCCTTGAGTTCCGATAATAATTGGTTAATTTGTTCAACTTGGTGAATCAGTTGGGGTTTAAGGTTGCTGTCTCGATCAATGCGGTAGATTTCAGGTGAAATTCTATCTATTATTTCTTCATAGCTGGTCAAGTTGATGATGTGAATCAGCTTGAATTTCCCGTTGATAATTCTTCCGGTTCCCTGCTTGAGTGTTACCAGCGGGTGATTGTATTCGTAGATGTTCAGGGACGTTGTTGTTGTCCAAAGACAGGAGCTAAAAATGAGAAAAATAATCTTCATTCAGCTATGTTTTTTATGTGCGTTTTATGTATCTTTTTTCCGGATGCAGTTATCACTGTGACATTGTTATTCTTTGCCACAATTTCTTTTCTAAACTTCGCTTTATCTTTCGCTTGGATTTGTTTTATTGCGACGTATATCGTGTCTCCAATCTTGTATGGTTTTGGTTCTGGTTTCCCCGAATTTTCGTTTTGTAGTTTAATTTGTTGAGAATTTTGAATTCGTTGGATTACATCAGCGTTTACCTTATCCTTATAGTTCAACATATTTTGGAGATTCATGCGATTGGCTCGTCCAAAGAATACATCGCTGGGTTTTCTTCCAGTGACTGAATGAATCGTATTATTGTATCGATCCACAGCGATGTTTACTTGCTCTTTTGTGGGGAGATCCTTAAGTTCATTTTGTAGACATCTTATTATTTCTATGATTGTCGAATGGACTCTCTCTGCTGTTCCATTTACCTCGCTCTTTTGGGATGGCGTAAGATAAATTTGTATTCCGAGCGTCTTGATATAATCCGATACCATAGGACTGATAAAACTTGACTCATTGTCCATCACCATTATTTTGGGTGTCGTGAAGTAGTGCAAAATTTTGATGATTTTATCTCTTATATGCGGAGCTGATCTGTCCTTAATACGGAAGAGCTTCGTGAATTTAGAGAACTTGTCTATACATGTGATGAACTTTTCCTTTTTGATGTCAATAATGTCTATGTGGATAATCTCCGTTGGGTAGGTCGGTATTGGCGTAGGTTGAAGTTTAACCTTTTCCGGGTGGCGATCATATTTATTGGTGTGGCAAATCTCACATGTTTGAGTGTACTTTTTTATCAGGTTAGCCAAGTGAGGGAAATAATATTTTTCCAGGATTTGTTGCTTATTCTCCTTCCAGTTACGGTGCGCTCTTTTATGCTCTTCTTGAATAATCCTGAATTTATTCTCCTCATTCTTGATGTCTTGCACGACCCTTTGTGTTAGGCGGATTTTGAATCCAGCGAAATGTTCTGTATATAACTCTTGCAAAATTTGAATGTATTGTTCCGGAATCTTCACTCCATTAATTATTGTAGGGTTTAGCCTTTCCTTAAGTGTGTTCATCACGGCCTCCTTAGTTATTCCTTGTAAACCAATGAAATGCCTGTGGTAATTCGGGTGTGGTTCTTCATAGGCGTAAACATTCTTATTCAAAATAAGTTGGTTCCTAAAAGCGTTTATCGGTGCGTCGCAGTATGGAATTAAATCTGAACTATCTTGGTCCGCGCTATGAATTGTGCCGTCTGTTGATAGAATATTGGTCTCTATCTCTAGTCGGGATAGGGCATCTGCAATTTTGTTGGTATAACCCGGTTTATAGATTAGCTCGTAGTTATATTCTTCAAGTCTTGACTTCCATCTTTTTAGTTTAGCATTATGGTTTTTATTACTTAAGGAGAATGTCAAAGGTTGATGATCTGTGACAATCCTGATTTTTTTCGCGCCATATAAGTAATTTCGTAGGCTGTCCAAAGCCCAAATAATGGCGAGCATTTCCTTTTCATTAACTGCATAGTTTTCCTCTGTCTTGTTCAGCGATCTGGAGATGAAGGTGATTGGTCTGTCTTTACCAATCTCGCCCTGAGACAGTACAGCGCCAATTGCTGTATTGGAGGCATCTGTTGTCAAGATGAAAGGATTTTCGAAGTTGGGAAAGATCAGTATTTCCGTGGATGACAATAAATCCTTAATTTGTTGAAATGCGCGATTTTCTTCCTCGGTGAGAGTGATTTTCACCTTTTTTGATTGATTTGCCGCAATTTGTGCGTTTTCCCCTCTGGTGATATTTGTCAACGGTTTGGCGATTTTAGCGTAATCCTTTATAAAACGCCTGTAATAAGAAGTGAGTCCCAGGAATGATTTTAGGTCTTTTAAGTTTTCTGGGCTTTTAATTTTCCGAATGGCAAGAATCTTTTTTTCATCTGGTTTAATGCCCTTGTTTGTTATAACGTAGCCAAGGAATTCCGTTTCATGTTTTAGGAATTCTGTCTTGTCCAGGTTAACTCGCAGGTTGGCCTTTTCCAATTTTGAAAGTACTTGGTCGATATTAGCCAGATGTTCTTCCTCGGTGTTTCCTCCGAAAATGATGATATCATCTATATAGACGTAACATATCCTTCCAATAAACTCCTTCAGGACGTTGTCAATCATTCGTTGAAAAATGGCAGGAGCATTCTTCAAACCGAAGGGAAGTCTTAGAAATTCGTATTTACCATTCATAGTTGAGAATGATGTTTTAGGTATGTCAGCTTCCTTCATCCAGATTTGATGGAATCCAGACGTGAGGTCAATTGTCGTAAAAAACTTGGAATTGCCCAGATTTGCCAGGGTGTTCGAGATATCAGGAATCGGATACGCGTCTGATATTGTTACGGCATTCAGTCTCTTGTAATCGATGACCATCCTATATTTCTTGATGCCTGAAGCGTCCAGTTTTTTCTCTACTACCCATATTGGGGAGTTGTATGGGCTTTTGGAGGGTCTTATGATTCCATCTTTTAATAGTTGGTCAATTTGTTTCTCGACTTCGCTCCTCATGCTAACGGGGTAGGGATACGATTTAGCATAGATAGGTTCTTCAGTATTCGTCTTAATTTCGGCTTTTATATCGGTGTCAATTGGTTCTGCATTATTGACAGGTCCGAATAACGTTTTGAATTTTGATAAGATCCTTTGAAGGTTTTGTTTTGATTTGCGTGACAGATGGTCGTCTCTTATTTCCAGATTATTTACTTGAGCTGATATTTTCTCTTTTAGTGGTATTTTTATGTTAGGTGTTAAGAGTAAGACGTTGGTTTTTCTATCGATGATGGCTCCTAGTTCCTTTAAAGTGTCGTCCCCGATTATTCCATCAAATGATTTGAGTCCGGGCAATACGAAAAATTCTATACTTCTGTTAATTCCAACACTTTTAAAGAATTGGCCCACAATCTTTTCTTTTATTAAAATGGTTCCACCAGCTGATCTGATGTTGAATTGCGCCTCTGCGGGAATCGAATTTACAGCCAATTCTGGTTTTATGAAGTTTTTATTTGCTCCTGTGTCTATGAGGAACTTGAGAATGTTGTTATCTCTCGTTTTGTACTCTAGGTAGGGTACGCTAGAGAGGCTGCTATCATAAAATTTACTTCAGAGTGGTCTTCTTCTTCTTGTTCTTCTTCGGATACATTGATGTCTGAATTCTCGTTGATTAATTGATTGTACAGTTGTTCTTCTCCATCGACATTTTCAATGTGATAAACTCTTTGATTTTTTCGTGGCTCGTTCTGGTACGACGCTTCGCGTTTAAATGTTGTCTGGTAGTTAGCGTTTACTGGGCGATTTTGATAGTTAACCTGCCTTGAGTTGATAGATGATCCTAATTCCATCGGTGTCGGTGGTTTCGGTTCAACTGGCCGCGGGGGGTGGCATCCTATTATTGTGGTGTTGTATGTTGTAAGCAATATTTCGTTGCGGCATGGTCATATTTTGTTGCGGTGTTGGAATATACGTAGGCTTCTTTTGTATGTTTTGCTGGTTTGTAGAAGTTAATTGATTTATTGGAGCTATTATTGGATTGTTAATATTCCTTTTGTGTATAACTAAATTCCTAAAGTTCAAATTTTGAAACTCCAGGCACGAAGCATATGCCTCTGGCAGCGTCTGAGGTCGTTGAATGATTAACATTTTGGATAGTTCTCCATTTAATCCACGAATAAAAACGTCTAAGGCCCGATTTCTGTATGTTTCTATTAAAACTTCTATCGTATCGGAAGAGTATTCTTCAGTTTTAATTTTATTGACGATCAGCGAGAATTGGTGGTTAATGTTGGCATAGAATTCGTCTATGCTCATATTTCTCTGAGTGATGTTACTAAGTTGGTGTTCCAATGTCCTGAGGTCTCTTTTATCCGCATAATGGAGAGACAGGCATTTTTTGATTGAAGCCCAATCGTCGCTAAAGATGTTGTATGATATCAAAGCAGCATCGGCATTGCCTCTGATTTTTTGCCTGATACTTTGAAGTATTGCTCTGTATATCGGTTTGTTGCGTACTATATCGTAATCTTTCAATATGTTTTCTACATTGTGGATCCACGATATATATTGAGTAGGGTTGCCGTCAAATGTTTGCAACTCCTTGACGCAATCTGGGAGTCTTCTAATTTCAGCTAGATCTTGTTCAGTTCTCGGTAATATTAGTACTTCGGTTTTGGGAACTACCGGATTCTCTAGCTTCAATAACCTCTGTTCGATTTTTCTAGTGAGTTCACTTTGAGCATTAACAGCTCCCGTCAATTGCTTTATTTGTTCAGCCAATTGTTCGATTTGTGTTTGCGACATTTTTTTAAACTGAGATTGTTAAACTTTTATTATTATCAACTGATGTTATATATTTAGGATTTTTATTAAGATTATTATTGAGGTTATTAACACTTTTTATTAATTATTTTGTGTTGTTAAATTTCTCTTTTAGAATTACGTTTTGGAAATATTAGATTTTTAAATTAGATTTTATCGGAAAAAATTATTATAATTAAATTAGGTAGAATTATTATTATAGTTTTATTACGATTTTCGTTTGACTTATTATTATTGAGGTTTATTTATTTTTTGTTTATTGAGCGTTAAATTTTAAATTAAAATTTTTGTTGCACTTACACTAGGATTATCAGGATTTGCATTTCCTGCTTTTCTGTCTAAAGATTTGAGTTTCTTTAGAGGGTTAATTTTTCCTTGCCGGATGGGTACTTTAGGGTTCAGCCGTCGGTGTGTCTTCTGTGTAGTTTTACAGGAATAAGCCGTAATTTCCCGTTTGGAGTTCTGCGTTGAATATTGCGGAGCACCTACTTCTGGTACGGATTTAGCGTATTATGTTATGTTCTCGTGGTAATAACTTTATACGCATAACTTATTCACTCTACTTGTGGTACAGATTAAGCGTATTATGTTATGTTCTCGTGGTGATAACTTTATACGCGTAACACTTTCACTTTTAGACCACTACAGTTTCGTTAATGTGATTCACTAGTTCACTTTCACTACTTGCACGAGTTGTTATAACTTATGATATGGCTGGTCCCTGTTTCGGCGCCAGTTACGAATTTTAATTCGGAGCGATTAAAAAAAATGAAATTTATTTTAATCTTTATTGTTACAATTCCAAACTAAAACTAAAACTTAAGTCTAACAAAAATTTCTATATTCAAAAATTTGCAGTAAGCAAATTTTTTATGTTAATAATTTTTTATATTAATAAATTTATAGTAAGCAAAATAAAATAATCCAATTTCTTGTAACTATGCCGGATGCTCGTGCAACTTGATGTTTCGCTGATGTGAATTATGTGGCACGTTGCAAATCTAAAGGCACGTTGTGAAGATTCAGCATTTTTATAACCAGGCCGGATGCTCCTTATCGTTAACTTATATATATATATATATATATATATATACTATATATATATATATATATATATATATATATATATATATATATATATATATATATATTATATATATATATATATATATATATATATAATATATATATATATATATATATATATATATATATATATATATATATATATATATATATATATTATATATATATATTATATATATATATATATATATATATATATATATATACTATATATATATATATATAATATATATATATATATATATATATATATATATATTATATATATATATATATATATATATAATATATATATATATATATATATAATATATATATATATATATATATATATATATATATACTATATATATATATATATATATATATATATATATATATATATATATA
>OW052220.1:162752033-162927287 GCA_932526605.1 Nephrotoma flavescens | reverse complement strand
CATTTATTTCCAGCCAAACATGGCTACAAACCTCGAAAAAATTTAATTTTTATCATTTTCCCATAACAAATGCCACATAAATAAGTCGATACAGGAAATTTTTTTTTTTTTTTTTTTTTTTTTTTATAAAATAAATTTATTTATTTATTTATACAATATTACAACTGATTCAGAGATCATCTAGTAATTTATCTTTCTTAAATTAAGTTCTCGGGTTAAGATGAGTAACCTATTGGTTGGTTACTCATTTTATAATACTTTCTTCTTTAAAACAGGAAAATAAAAAATATTTGAAGTTGATGTAAGAGTAACTAAACAATAAATACATTAAAAGTTTTATTTCAAACATTATCGAGTGTTATGTTGACGAGTTCAATTTATTTGAGTTTCCCAAAATGTTACAAAAGTCAGTCAGTGATTACTGGTTCAATAATGAATTACAACAAATATTTATTAGCAATCGATTTTATTATTTTTGAACTAAATTTAACTCTATTTTACTAGAGTTTGAAAATTTTTTGGTTTGAATATAATTTTTGTTGTTGTGTGGTACTGTTTGGTGTATTTGACTAGTATTCTTAACTGTACTAATTGTAGAAAATCTTTTATTTAATTTTCTTTTGATGCTGGCATATTCCGTTTTGTTTACGTATTCGAAATGAACAGAAGTTATATTACTTTTATCTTTACACCATTCATAAAACTCCTTTGGTGTATTAAAAAGACTTTCGTCAACACTTCTTAAAGAAGCTGCTCTAGCTGCCCGCTTAATGGTACCTCCAATACCATCTGATGGTCCCTTGCCATGACTTGTTGCGAAGAAGTTCCATTCGCAGTCAATGTTAAAATCTTCTTTATGATAATTAATGTTCGCTAGATTTTTCTTATTCTTAAACTGCGAAACAGCTCCATCCGTAAAATAATATTTTTTTGTGGAACCGGATATTTCAGGTCAGCTTCGCCTTCTTGCATTGGGGTTTCCTTTAGAAAGTTAATAAATCATCTGATATTACTGCATAAGATAATATACTGATTTCACCTTCGGACGATCTAAAGTACGCAACAATTGGAAACAATGTTGCTTGATGAGTATAATAATGGGCTGCTTGTATCTCGTTCTGTCTTAAAATTATAATTTTCCGAGAAATCCATTATAACAGCATATTCTCCAATTTGAAGATTTTCTTTTACTAGTCGTAAATATTGTGCCTGTTGCCGGGCTATAAAATCGTGTTTTCGCAGTGCTGACAAACAAAATTTTGGCAAACTGGAGAATATTTGAAGAAACTCTTCGATGGAAGACGTAACCTTCTCTAGTGTGTAGATGTTATCCTTAGAAATCCAATTAAGTAAGTTATGGTAACTGAAGTAAGTTAAGTAATTTATTTCATCAATATCTGCTACTTTCTATTGCAGCCTTAAATGTGTGAAGAAAATTATTCTCAAGCTTCGCAATTTCTTCGCAATTTCCTGTAAAAAAATATAATTTTAGTTACAAACAATAAATTCAAAAAAAAAATTGTTTACCTTCACAACAATCCCACGTTAAATTTTAAACAAAAGACAAATTGAACGAAAGACAAATTGAAAAAAAAACATGTTTTCAGAAAAAAAAAATTGGACCGAAATTATTTTTCGTGTTGAAAAAGTACGCAAAAAAAAATTTTAGATTATAGGCAAGGGGGAAAGGAACGAAGAAATTTGTGTTGAATTCAACTCTCGTGTAAACAGGCGGATAAACTCTTTTGACAATGCCGCAGAGGTAAAGCGATAACATGGCGACAAAAAAAGAAAAAAATGCGAGAAAAGGAGAATATGAATTCTAAATATTTTGTTTAAGTAAGAGTGAACCAAATATATGATTTCAACGCATTTCAACTGACAGAAGTGTGAGCCGAAATTTTATTTTAGATTTGTACGGAAAATTTTTGGGTTCATACGGCGTGGATAATCGGTATCGATCGCCACGATAATAAAAAAAATATATAGAGAGAGAACAGACAACAAAGAGCATAAAAACATTTTTATTTTACAAATTTTTTCTTCGCATGATTTTCTTATTAGAATGTGAGAATAGGGGGGCTATTTGAGAATTCGATTCGATAACGAAAGTACAAGATTCATATTTGATTTGAATGTGATTCGAACGATTCTTATTTAAAATCCAATATGAATCTTGTACTCTCGTTATCGAATCGAATTCCCAAATAGCCCCCGTATGAAAAATGCATTTTGTTCGCAGCAGCGTTCAAAAACTCGCTCTTTAAAATTTATTATTCCTTCTTTACTGAGCGAATAATAATTTTTTACAACTGATCGATCAGAGCAGTGAATAGAGAACAAAATATAGTGTGAAGAATTTATCAGTTGGTGTATAATAAAGAAAACAAAAATGTATTCTCTGTTCAATACTATAAAAACATACAAAAAATGTTTTTACTATTCAATGCTACAACGGAATTTTTAGTTTTGTTTTTATATACAGACAAAAATTAGAATATAGGAATAGAATAGAAAAAGATGAATAGAATCGCAAAACAAAAAATTATACATACACTCTACGACATAAATGAATTATACATACAAATTATACATAGTGTACCTTATGCCATATTGAAACACACTATGCTGAAACATGCCGTAGTGTGATATTCTGTAATGAAATATGCCGTATTAAAACATGCTGTAATGAACGGATCTCCCTTGTTTCGTTACATTTGCAAAATGTACCTTATTCCCTTACACAAACAAAAACAAAAGAATCGGTAAACTTAAATGATCATATCACATTTTTTAATCTATAAATTAAATTTTTAATAATTTTTCTTGCATTTACTACAAACTGTAATGATTTCTTGCAAGTTCTGCGTATTAAAACGAAATATAATATCAATATTCATTATCAAATACAAGATCATCAACATATTCAAATATTCGTGAGGTATTCAATAACCAGCGAGTAAAATAATAGCCCAGCAAACAAACGCTGATAGCAGAATGAAATAGATGGAAACATTTGCACACGTCGAAGCGAGAAAACAAATAAATTTACTTCGGTTTCTTCTATGCACTGCATTTTTACCCCCACCTAATCTCTTGTTTATCAATTTCATTTCAAAAATTGTTATTTCATTTCTATCAGTCTCAATATTTCAGCTGAAGGTAATAGATGTGCGTTGTTGAAATATATTCAATGCATACGTATGACGATGTTTGTAAATGTTTTTCAGATGGAAATGGAAATACATGGATAACATATAAAGTAAGTATACAAAATTATAAAAATGAACGACAATACACATTTGGTACATACAACCAAAACCAAACACAATCAATAATATATGATTGTGGTTGGTTTTGATACAACAAAATACATTAAAAAAATATTATTTTCTGGTAAACCAACGGTTAACAGTTACATATTATACTCAAATCGAAATGAAAGAGAGATAAATAAATTTTAAGGGGAAACAAAGCCGAGTTTTCGGTCGACAACAATACGAATAGCATGGAATTAGGTGCATCAATTTGAAGTAAAAATTGAGCGCTCTAATTATATGCTGTTTATGCGCTTTTTGTGCGCTTATTTGTACTACTGGGAGACTATTCCATTTTCCGTTCTGTTCGATGATCGATAATTTTGTTTTTTTTTGTGAATCGTTCACTTATATGAATATTAACAAATAAAAAATTTTTTTTTTCTGTGAACGAAAGAAACAAAAGGAAAAGTAAAATTTGTTACAGGAATAATTCATGTGAATAGAAACAAAGTGAAGAGTAATTTTAAACGCTGGTTCGCAGGTTTCTATCTATGTAAATTGATCATCTTTGGTATATTCTTATGTTAAATACGTTACGAGAGCAGTGAAAGTTATTTACATTGTGATTTTTTTTAAATTAAAATTATTATTAAATTAGTTCTAATAAATATAAGGACAATAAAAAATTTTAAGTGTAGTATATGGTGTATATATAGATTTTAAGGATATTTAAGTGTGTACGTATATATAGATTTTAAGTGTAGCTAAGTGTGTACATATAAACTACTTTTCGTGTGAATCGTTATTTTGAAGAAACTATTGCAAGTGAGTGTAATTTTAATTTAATTAATTCTAAGATGTCAAAACAAAAATTGTATAGAATAATTCGCCGTGAGATTGAGTCCCTTGCGGACAGTTCAAATGTGGATGTTTCACTTAATGCTGTAAACAATTTTAAATCAAGTGCTTCCAAGGTCAATAAAGTCGAAGCCAAACGATGTAAGAACCCTTAAAAAAAACACCAAATATAACATTAAACATCACACCAATGGGACAAGGTCGATATTTACATATTGGACTTGAAAAACAATTGAAAATTATCCTAAACAGCACGAAATTTTTAGAAAAATCGTTGACCATTGACATTGGGATAGATGGACTGCCATTAACAAAGTGCTCTTCAAATCAGTTGTGGCCTATCCTAGGACGAATCGTTTCATTCAAAGAAGTATTTGCCATTGGCATATTTCATGGATACAAGAAACCATTTTGTGCGGATCAGTTTTTGAGGGAGTTTGTTAGGGAAGCAAACAATTTATTGGAGAATGGGTTTAATTATAATAACAGAAAAATGACTCAAAATTAGAGCGTTTATTTGTGATGCACCAGCAAGATCATTTTTACTTGGTAAAGTTCTCTACAATTCATTATATTTATTCAAATAGTTTGATTATGATCTAATTTGAATTTTGCTTTTTAGGAGTTAAATCACATTCTGGTTATTCTTCGTGCACTAAATGCAAGATAACCGGCACATATTACAATCAAGTTTGTTTTCCCGGAAGCATTGATGTGCTTCGAACTAATTTTGACTTTCATAACAAATCTGATAAAGATCACCACATAAGATTAAATGTTGAATTAGAAAAATTATTATCTATGGATTGTGTTACTATGTTCTCAGTAGATTACATGCATTGCGTGTTATTAGGAGTTATGCGGCAAATGCTAACCCGCCTTATTAAAACGCGAAAACATAGTTTCTCTCTTTCACGAACCCAAATAGACGCGATAAATACATCCCTGCATCAGCTGCGCAAGTGCATTCCAATGGAATTTCAAAGAAAACAACGAACATTAAATGACCTGGAGCATTGGAAAGCTTCAGAATTTGGTCCTTTTCTATGCTACACTGGCATGGTGGCATCTAAAGATGTTCTTAGTGAAGATTACTATGAACATTTTTTACATTTGGTTGGTGCAATAAGGATTCTAGCACATCCCAAAGATTGTTTTCAAAATAATGAATGTGCGGCAAATTTGCTTGAAATATTTTGCCAACAATTTTGTTTACTTTTTGAAAAGGATAATATGTCTTATAATGTTCATAGCCTACATTTAACAGAGGATGTGGAAAAATATGGCCAACTAGACAACTACAGTGCATTTTCATTTGAAAATTATATGCAACAAATTAAAAAATTAGTAAAGAAAGCTGTCCAACCATTACAACAAATTTACAACAGATTAAAAGAAAAAGAAAACATAAACAAAAGTTTTACGCGTTATCCGTTACGACCTGTATTTGTAGTTAGTTCCAATTTTCCAAATAATTATTGCATCATAAAGAATCGAATTTTTAAAATATTACAACATAACAAAAATCAAGTAGAAGGGAAATTCATTTCAAATTTAAAATTTTTTTTCGAATTTCCTATACCTTCACATTACCTGGGAATCTACAGTACAGAAGACGAACAATTTGAACCACATACTACATCATTTGACCGATTGGAAATAACGAATAAAATTGTATATTTAAAGACAACCAAGTTTTCTGTTTACGTACCAATGCAGCATTTATAAATTAAAATAAATTAAGCACGTATTTTTGATACTTTTGATATTTATTGTCATTATTTATATTTATTTATTATAGAAATGAATTTCTCAGAAAACAGCATTGAAGAATTTATATTTGATTCCGAAAGTAATTATAAAGAATTTTTAAAAATTGATGGAACGATGAAACCAGCTACATCAACCCAAATACACACATTGATTGACAAAAATACACTAGACAACAGGAACGAATCTCAAACCAACAAACAACTACCACTTCGAAAAAGCCGAGTTATTTATACACCTTATGAGAAAAAGCCTACAGTTTTGAGTAACACTGCTGCTACTAATTCAAACAACAACGTTTCGCAGCAAAACATGATAATATAACATAACAAACAAGTCCACCTGAAACCCACAATACAACTGGTCAGTCTTCCTTAGACCCAAGAGCCAATTTTGAGGCAAATACAATGTTAATCATGAAAGCTACATTAAGAGAAATCAAACTTTTAAGATCGGAATTTAAAAGTTATAAAGAAAATTGCACATGTCATGCGGCATTAAATGTAAATCTAAAAGAGTTAGACCTACCTACTGATTCTATAGAAGCTTTCAATAAGCTTGAAAGTGATGTTCGGTTAGAAGTTCAAAAGGAAGTTTTCTTGGTAATTTTAAAATTAAAATTGCTATATAAAAATCTTAGTAAATTATTTTTAATTTCAGATTAATCATTTTAAAACTTTAAATGACCAGACAATGGAAAAATTTGTTCGGGGTTGCCTTAAAAGCATTATTACCGACAACGCAGCTTCACAATTTTCATGGTACGGGCAACACGGGAATATTACTGTGAAATCTTTCAAAATTATGTCATTATTGAAAGGTATCGAAACTTATTATTACAAATCAAATTGCATAACTTATTAACAGAATCTTTTTTTTTATTTTCAGATGATACATTAAAAAATTTAATTGCAGAGTAGTTGATATTGAAACCATTATCAAAAAATGGTTTCAATATGCTAAAGACCGCAACAGACGAACTAACAAAACATGATCTGTATATAAATAGTTTAACCTTTTAAGTATTATCAAAAAAATAATATAAAGATGAGTATTTATTATGGCACGCCGATGTGCACTAAATAACATAACATCGATAAACTTGTAGGGGAAAAAGTGTTTAGCCAAAATGAAAAGTGCAGCTATCATTTTACGTTGCTCGATATTTTCTCTTTCTGCCGAATAGTATTTCCAATATGATCGAGTAGAATTTCATAACAAAAAATATTTTATTTGTTTGTACAGTATAAAACACAAATTATTCTTCAAAATTTCCATTTCATTATTCTATGAAACTGTGTATGGTGTTTACTGTAAGCGAAAAAAAACAAACGAAAACAATAAACAAATCCAATCCATTTATTATTTTCGTTTGGAAATATCTCTCTCTCTCTACGCATCATTTATATTTAACACGTTCGCGGACGTGAATGCTATAGCATTCACCCAACTTTTTTGTTTTCTAACATTTACGCGCAAATCAGTCATACAATTTTTCATTTTTTAAGAAATAAAACGACATATTTGTCAATTCTCAACAATACATTCCTTTCCGCGACGAAATATCATTGCAATTACAAAAGTTATCAAATTTAAATTTGTGTTAAACACATTTTGAAAGCGTCCGCGAACGTGTTAATAAAACCGAATGAAACGAAAACACAAAATGCACATATTATGTATATAGATATTCTCGTATATAAATACTATTTAAAATATGTAATATGTGTACACGATCGAGAATTCCTTCTCATTTTATATATATCAAAATTAAACACGCGGCATGAAGAGAAAGATGATCGTTTAGGTGTACATAGCTACATAGAATATTTTTGTTTTGCTGTGCTAAATGAAATGTAAACCAAAAAATGGGAAAAAAATATTTGGAGGACTTTGATACGGTAAAAATCAAAAACTTGTCAATGATATATTATGTATATTCCTATATAGCTATACTGATTCGTCCAAATTAAATACATTAATGAGGTTTTCTATGTGTATACTATACGGATGATAGTGACGAATTCATTAATAACCTAATAACCTAACAATTTAAGAAATTAGTATTTTTTAGGAGAAAATGAATGAAATCAGCTTACAACGGAAAGATAGCATTTGGGAAATATACTTTGTATTTAGAATTGTTTCCAAAAATTGATCAAGCATGGTAGTAGTTAATTTGTTACGATTATTGATTGATATTGACTTTTTATTGATTTTAACAATATTTGCAAATAAAATTAATATTTCGCTGTTGGCGATGTACATAATTATGAGTACTCAAAATATACGTGCAGTCCAATTTCTAAACTGCTAAGTTAAGCGTGAAAACCACCTTAAGGTTTTCCAAAGGCAATAAATAAATAGTTCGTTGTTGGTTGTGGCTAGTCGATTGATAATTTCGATTAATATCGAATAAGGTATGTATATCGATTTATAGGTTTCACCAGAAGTGCAATTCTATTTTTGAATTATTACTTTTAGGCATAAAACCAATTTATTTATTATTGTTCAATTTATTTAGCCGCCCCACTTTATTTAATTAATTCTATGCCGAACTGAACGTCTCAAAATTTTTGGTTTGCGGTGTTTGAGATTTCAAATATCTTATTTGCTATTTATCAATGTTTAGCCGTCAGCTCAACAGGACTAAGTTTAAACAGCCGCGAGGCTGACAACTCGTACCTGCGAAAGCATTAAGCTTTTCACGAATACTAACAACAAAATGT
Organism: Nephrotoma flavescens; assembly: GCA_932526605.1. Lineage (NCBI taxonomy): Eukaryota > Metazoa > Arthropoda > Insecta > Diptera > Tipulidae > Nephrotoma > Nephrotoma flavescens. The sequence goes on along the minus strand of OW052220.1, from coordinate 162,918,670 downwards.
TAGGATACCACCTAAATATAACAGGAGTCTCGCTTAAAAATCCGGACAAGAACGATCGGCACATAGTACGGTAATCACATGCATCAAGGAGTATCGGTTGGAACTTGTTCGTGGTCTAATAAATGTGGGAGAAGTGTCTTATCGACTTACGTTGCCCTCTTAGTCTTGTGATTTCTTTATTAAGTGGACTGAAATACCATTTTGGATTTTCAAGCGGTGTAAAAAAACGCGCAGAACTCACTGCTGAGCTTGGAACGATTAGTATACTGAATTTATGAGTATTGGTGATGTAACAGTAAATAAGAAAGGGAGTACATACATAATAACTCATTTTCCTTAAAATCACCTCAAATCGATTCTTTTCAAGTCATTGTGTTCATAGTTTCATAATTTCTATAGATGGGCTCGGATTGTAAATTTGTGTTATGATTCGCTCGATACAATTTTTTCATTCAATCATTACTGTTGAATACTGGTCGAATTACTGATCGAATCATTACTGATCATTATTCAATATATTAAATAGATATTTTTGTTATCCACTCCTCAACCCACATTATTCTCGAAAATACTCTTATTGGAAAAATTAAACAACTGTATAGATCGATCGTTTTTGTATTTTATTCCAATAAAAAGGTTAGGGTTAGAAATATGGATATAAGACACCTAACCCTGTACACATTATGAATATACAGGATGGCCTTACCGTCATCGGCAACGCCATCCTGTATATTCATAATGGTCAAATCGGATGATAAAACTCACTAAGTGCACATTCAGCAAATGATACGTGGGGCGCAGCAGCTGTGATATTTATTTCTAGGACACTATAAAAGTCCGCAGTGCAGCCAATTAAAAATAAATGTAATGAAAGAGAAACGCTTATTACGGATAATATGGCAAATTCTTGCATGCTACCATATAGACCAGTAACACCAAAATCAATTTGGACAGGCAATTCGACCTTGTGTTTTGTTTTAATGTCAGTACTTGCGTTGTTGCAGAAAGAAATTTATTTCTCTCTACTATTGCTGCACATATACGATTGACCGATTTTAACCACATATTGTTGCGATTCTAACAATGTTAAAGCCAATTCTAAGGCTCTATAATTTTAGAAAAACTGGACATCAATTTTAATACACTTCTAATTAATAATAACAATTTTGAAACTGAGACTAGACTTTTAATTTGCAATATTTGAACTCGCAAACAATATCCCGTATCTGAACATTTACAATGATTTCTCAAACTTGTCTCATGTAGATCATAACCACATCAGCCGACAGAATCCCTGACTAAGCGATTTTGGATAGATCATCAATTATAAGAAAAAATCGGATATTCTGCTACGTAGAAGTACAATTTACAACCATTTAATGATCCCACAACAACCAGTTTGCCAATTTTTGCGGTCAAACTTTCTCTAATATTGATTTTTTTTTCATAACTTTCATTTTGCTTAATCATTGAGTTAAGCAATAAAGAACTTAAAACATTTATCTACGATATACCAAAACTATTCCATGTAATTTGCAAAACAACATCATTTGTCCTACACAACGAAAAGTTAAAGGATATGTGCGCTGAGAAATGAATATATAATCAATATTCCTGTATTAGACTTCACATTCCTTTGCAATTGAGCCTGGCTGAAAACTGCAATTGAGCCTGGCTGAAGAACTTCAAGTGAATCATACAGCAGACGACATCATTGATGGGCTTACAGCCAAATTTAGGAAAGAATGACCCCACCATCATTTTAAATATTTCAATTACTAATACAATACATCAATATTTCGTAAATTGTTTGGTTGACTCCTTAAGTGACACACTTTGTCGCGAATGAGCTTAAAACTCAAAATGAGGTGTACCATCAAAGGGTGGATTAGTTTTGAATAATTATAAAGTGCAGTACAAATTAATAAATATGAGGCACAAATAAATATATGAAACGAAGGTATCGCAGGTGCTTTTCAGGTCACCCACGCCAGCACATTTTATAGCTACATCAGGAGTAACCCAGGTTATTATAGCTACATCAGGAGTCATTTGGGAAAATATTTTTCATCTTGTTTATCAATGACGTTGAGTACGTGATTAAACCCACCCCAACAATCTCCGCTTTCATATTTCAATCTACATCACAGGACGATCTCAACGAATTCACCATTTGTCGCGCCATGATCGCTAAACCTGCAGTTGAATGTGGGGCAATGCCATTTATTAACGTACACTAGCAAACGCGAGTATTTCTCTTCTTACGACTACTACATTTAACATGATCTTCTTGCAAGTGTTACTTTCGTTCGTGATCTTACTTATTTGTGATAACAAATTGAACTTGAATTGAGCACATATCGAAAATATCATGAACAAAAACATAATTTGTTGATCCTTATGTTAGGAAGGCCATTTATACGACTATTATCCGAACCTTTGCTTGAGTACGCTTGTTAAGTCTGTTCCTCATATCACGCAGTCCTTATACAGAAAATTGAAGCAGTCCCAAACTTTTACAATTTACCTCATTGCTTTGATCGTTTGAAACTAATCAACATTGCAGATATTATTTTTGTCCACCTATTACTGGTGGTCGATTCTCGTATTTTACTTCAAAAAAAAAAAAATCTTAGGAGGATTATGGTCTGAATTGCGCCCATCACTATGATGCTGCGCGAGGATAATGAAAACTTCCAAAATTTTAACTTCAATATTAGCAAGTGTTATTAGATAGCAAAAATTGGAAATCCTAATTAGGTAGCAAATGTACAAATCACCTACCCGTCGTTAAACCTATGACATTTTAACTTATTTTACTTTAAATTTCCTAATAAATAATTTTTTTTTATTTCAATCTATTTTATGTTAGCAAAATTTTTATTAATTTTTTGCATATTTTTATTTTTTAAATCTGTTTGTTTCAAGCAGACCCAACTACTCATTTTCTTCTTTACCGCGACGAAGTATCTCGCTGAACTATTCTACCTAATTTTACATATCAGTTTTTTATGTATAGCACGTTTTCCATTAATTTTCGATCACATTAATTTTTCTTTTAGTTCACAGCTTGATATCCTTGTTTATGGTTTCTATGCATTATATTGAAAACAAAATTCGTTAGGACTTACCCGTATTTCTTGACCTGATCCAGTTCAATTCAAATTTTATGAAACAACGCCAAGTCTCTTACTAGATTTCAAATCAAAATGCGTGATCTAAAACAAAATTTGGATGAACTTTCCCATATAAAATTTGAACTAATCCGGATTAATAGGTTGTGAGCTCGTTTATTAACATATCGCATAAAAATTCAATGTACCATGAAGGTTAGGTTTCAGTGGTTGACACTTAGGCCATTTTTGGCCCATTGTGATACCACGCATTCACGCCACATCATTAACCCATTCACCTGCTCACACAACTACAGTATACCACCTACACATTGCAAGCTCCATGTCAACCTGTTCGGCGCTGAATTCTGCACTCCATCAGAGGGTCTTAGTTGTTATTAACATCACCGATTGTAATCGATGATGAAAATTTGATTTGCATCTAGCCTCTGATGGGATTCGAACCACCCAGTACCTCCCGGTCCAAGTGCCTAGGCTTTAACCACTGCACAACTTGTCCGGTGAACTAAATGTACCATGAAGAAGACGACGAAAAATTTTTTGCGAGTGCGAGATACAGATTTTTCGATACACTCAAATATTGCAAGTCGACAAAATTGATGTCCAGTTTTTCTAAAATTATAGAGCCTTAGAATTGGCTTTAACATTGTTAGAATCGTAACAATATGTGGTTAAAATCGGTCAATCGTATATGTGCAGCAATAGTAGAGAGAAATAAATTTCTTTCTGCAACAACGCAAGTACTGACATTAAAACAAAACACAAGGTCGAATTGCCTGTCCAAATTGATTTTGGTGTTACTGGTCTATATGGTAGCATGCAAGAATTCGCCATATTATCCGTAATAAGCGTTTCTCTTTCATTACATTTATTTTTAATTGGCTGCACTGCGGACTTTTATAGTGTCCTAGAAATAAATATCACAGCTGCTGCGCCCCACGTATCATTTGCTGAATGTGCACTTAGTGAGTTTTATCATCCGATTTGACCATTATGAATATACAGGATGGCGTTGCCGATGACGGTAAGGATATCCTGTATATTCATAATGTCAAACAGGGTTAGGTGTCTTATATCCATATTTCTAACCCTAACCTTTTTATTGGAATAAAATACAAAAACGATCGATCTATACAGTTGTTTAATTTTTCCAATAAGAGTATTTTCGAGAATAATGTGGGTTGAGGAGTGGATAACAAAAATATCTATTTAATATATTGAATAATGATCAGTAATGATTCGATCAGTAATTCGACCAGTATTCAACAGTAATGATTGAATGAAAAAATTGTATCGAGCGAATCATAACACAAATTTACAATCCGAGCCCATCTATAGAAATTATGAAACTATGAACACAATGACTTGAAAAGAATCGATTTGAGGTGATTTTAAGGAAAATGAGTTATTATGTATGTACTCCCTTTCTTATTTACTGTTACATCACCAATACTCATAAATTCAGTATACTAATCGTTCCAAGCTCAGCAGTGAGTTCTGCGCGTTTCTTTACACCGCTTGAAAATCCAAAATGGTATTTCAGTCCACTTAATAAAGAAATCACAAGACTAAGAGGGCAACGTAAGTCGATAAGACACTTCTCCCACATTTATTAGACCACGAACAAGTTCCAACCGATACTCCTTGATGCATGTGATTACCGTACTATGTGCCGATCGTTCTTGTCCGGATTTTTAAGCGAGACTCCTGTTATATTTAGGTGGTATCCTAACATTTTGTTGTTAGTATTCGTGAAAAGCTTAATGCTTTCGCAGGTACGAGTTGTCAGCCTCGCGGCTGTTTAAACTTAGTCCTGTTGAGCTGACGGCTAAACATTGATAAATAGCAAATAAGATATTTGAAATCTCAAACACCGCAAACCAAAAATTTTGAGACGTTCAGTTCGGCATAGAATTAATTAAATAAAGTGGGGCGGCTAAATAAATTGAACAATAATAAATAAATTGGTTTTATGCCTAAAAGTAATAATTCAAAAATAGAATTGCACTTCTGGTGAAACCTATAAATCGATATACCTTATTCGATATTAATCGAAATTATCAATCGACTAGCCACAACCAACAACGAACTATCTATTTATTTATTGCCTTTGGAAAACCTTAAGGTGGTTTTCACGCTTAACTTAGCAGTTTAGAAATTGGACTGCACGTATATTTTGAGTACTCATAATTATGTACATCGCCAACAGCGAAATATTAATTTTATTTGCAAATATTGTTAAAATCAATAAAAAGTCAATATCAATCAATAATCGTAACAAATTAACTACTACCATGCTTGATCAATTTTTGGAAACAATTCTAAATACAAAGTATATTTCCCAAATGCTATCTTTCCGTTGTAAGCTGATTTCATTCATTTTCTCCTAAAAAATACTAATTTCTTAAATTGTTAGGTTATTAGGTTATTAATGAATTCGTCACTATCATCCGTATAGTATACACATAGAAAACCTCATTAATGTATTTAATTTGGACGAATCAGTATAGCTATATAGGAATATACATAATATAGACAAAACACAAATGTATATGTATGTATAATGTGCAATAGTTAACATACATTTTTTCCTTTTCATTGACAAGTTTTTGATTTTTACCGTATCAAAATCCTCCAAATATTTTTTCCCATTTTTTGGTTTACATTTCATTTAGCACACCAAAACAAAAATATTCTATGTAGCTATATACACCTAAACGATCATCTTTCTCTTCATGCCGCGTGTTTAATTTTGATATATATAAAATGAGAAGGAATTCTCGATCGTGTACACATATTACATATTTTAAATAGTATTTATATACGAGAATATCTATATACATAATATGTGCATTTTGTGTTTTCGTTTCATTCGGTTTTATTAACACGTTCGCGGACGCTTTCAAAATGTGTTTAACACAAATTTAAATTTGATAACTTTTGTAATTGCAATGATATTTCGTCGCGGAAAGGAATGTATTGTTGAGAATTGACAAATATGTCGTTTTATTTCTTAAAAAATGAAAAATTGTATGACTGATTTGCGCGTAAATGTTAGAAAACAAAAAAGTTGGGTGAATGCTATAGCATTCACGTCCGCGAACGTGTTAAATATAAATGATGCGAAGAGAGAGAGATATTTCCAAACGAAAATAATAAATGGATTGGATTTGTTTATTGTTTTCGTTTGTTTTTTTTCGCTTACAGTAAACACCATACACAGTTTCATAGAATAATGAAATGGAAATTTTGAAGAATAATTTGTGTTTTATACTGTACAAACAAATAAAATATTTTTTGTTATGAAATTCTACTCGATCATATTGGAAATACTATTCGGCAGAAAGAGAAAATATCGAGCAACGTAAAATGATAGCTGCACTTTTCATTTTGGCTAAACACTTTTTCCCCTACAAGTTTATCGATGTTATGTTATTTAGTGCACATCGGCGTGCCATAATAAATACTCATCTTTATATTATTAGCTTTGGTATTATATTAAATCTAATGAAATTATCAACAGCTGTGAATTATGCTCGTAGTAATTAAATTATTATTAATTTTATAATGTATATATTTACATAATATTGATATTTTCACTTTCCTTGAAAATGAATTCAACTTATATTTATTTATTCATTATAGTTTTTATATGAAATGAAATTATTTTTTACATTATTAAGCATAATTTAGCAAATTAACCAAATTAAAAATACTAGCCTCTATAAATTTTCATAAAATATAATATAAAATGTGTTCAAAGAGTCTGTATCTTATTATTTTTTACTAATATTATATGAATTGAAATAATAAAATATTTCAAAAGCTAAATGTTACTTACTTTAGTAAAATATGTTTATATGCAATTTTTAAAAAATAATACTCTATATTTTTTGTTTAGATTATCTTTATTAAAATTAAATAAATGAATTACTATTGAACTAAATTTGGGATTTAATTTAAATCAAATATAGAATAATAAATCGGAATGCAGTAGTTCATTTTCGATACTCATTAACAGTACGTAAATGTAACATGAAAACTGTTCAAAGTTGTAACGTGTAAGTGATTCAAAAACGTTCCACAAAAACCGTTCAATTACGTTACGCAAATATGAAGAGAAATTGTATACAATTTTTTGTTTCATTTCTCTTGTGACAAAGGTTACGTAAACTGTACGTTTCTGTTGCACAAAAACGTTACGTTTCCGAAGACTTTAGTATAAGCAAGTCTTCGTAAACTGTACGTTTCTGATTCGCAATGTTGGGAGGGTACTTTGAGACCGATAACACCCCAAATTTATTTTATTGTTTTATCCGGAACCAACGAAAATGTATTCTACAAGCCATATTATTGGAATACATACACAATTTTCGGTCGACTGTATCATGGTATGCCGCCCCGGTGGCAAAGTGGTTAGCATGCTTGCTCCAGCGACCGGAGGTCCCGGGTTCGATTCCCGGTGGTGACAAGGAAAAAAAATTTCACGGCTGGTTTAGGATCAATGAATTAATCACTCATTATCCGAAATGAAAATATGATTATGAAACCTCATTTGAGGCGGCCAAATCCCTTGATGGGATATAGTGCCAGAGAGAGAGAGAGAGAGAGTATCATGGTATTGTGTATAAATAAAGAAGAAAACATTTCGTAAAGAAAAACGAAACAATGTGTAAACAAAAAATAAAATAAAAAAATTGTAGAAGTTTTACAGTAATAAGTCCGTAATTATTATCCTTATACAGTTTTGTCGTTTCTTGTTTTATTGGAAATAAAATTGTTACTTGAAAGGAAAATAGTCCATAAGTTTAATTCAATAATAAATACAACACATTTATCTCAAGATTGCTGTGAAATATGGTGCATTATAAAAAAATAGGCTTATTTCTTGATTTCAAAACAAATACAGCACCAAACCGAAATTTGATAACCGTTCGCCTTCGTTTCAATATCCACACTAAACAAAATAAAAAATCAAATTTGAAATTATAATGAAATGTGATTCCACCTCTTCCACTTCTATTTTGATTTTTCTTCTATTTGTTATTGTTTTTAGTTTTGTTTTTACTTCTATTTGATGTGTGCGTGTATCATGTCGTATATTTATTATAAAATGTTGTGAACTTTTCCTGTATTTTTATACTAATACAATAAATAGATGACCGAAATATTTGATAGGATCGGTGTATACTCGAGTACAGTTCGGCTTGTAGAATATATTTTCGTTGGTTCCGGTTTTATCGCTTTTTTACTACCGCTCTTGCTTGCTTTTTAAACCTCAACCAGTCAAACTTAAGAGCTTAAGTTGTGCTCCGTTTTGGACCGCTTAGGAGAGCGGTACGACCACCAAAATTTTAGAGGTCAGTTGTTTATTTGTGACGAGAAGCCTATACAATTTTGGTGATTTTAGCATTAACCAAAGTGGTGCAATCGGCGTGTAACTTAAGCTCTTAAGTCTGACTGGTTGAGGCTTAACTTTTTTAGTAAACCAAAATATGTTGAAGGGGATTAGTGTACGTCTTCTCGCATGACCACAAAATGTTTTATTTTTTTGTGTTATTGAAATAAAACTTGATTTGTAGGTAATACGGTGTAATAAACCAAAATGCATTATAATAAATCATTATATAATAAATAATTACCGTAGTTTGTCTTTTATCTTGTGATGTAGTATGCCAATGCTTTTTATAGACAAATATTTTTTTATGATTTAATAATTACTTTATTTTATTATTTCATCCATATATTTCGATCTGTTGGTCATCATCAGTGGAGAGTTCGTGCAAAATAACTAAAAACAAATTACAACAAAATTACTAAATAATTACTAATATCAAAATTACTAATATTACTAAATAATATAAAGAGCAACAACTAATGCCTACTAATGCCCCTTAGTCAAATCATAACACATAATTAAAATTTATATAATACAATAAAAAAATTATTTTATTAACCTTATTTTATATTTAAACACAATTTTTTTTTGTATATTTTTGTTATTACTCTATCAAAAGTAAAATTTAAACTAAAATTTACATTTCAAAAAAGGCCTTGAAATATGTTTTATTGAATTTTGTTTCAGCCATGCTACACACGATTTCATAAGACCGGCTTCACCTTCCTTTCTTTCCCCTTTTACCTACAAAATCCGTTTTAACTGCGACATTAAATTTTTCGGTGAATCCGAAATGGAAATGCAAATAAAAAAATTCAAGGCCTTTTTTGAGATGTAGATTTTAATTTAAATTTTTTTTCGAGAGAACAGAAGAAAACAATACAAAAAAATTTGGTGTTTTAATATAAAATAAGGGTTTAAATTAACAACAAAAATCTATTACGACTTAGTCTGAAACCAAAACTAAAATCTCGTTTGTGTTAGTTCGACTATTTGTGTTAGTTCGGATTCACCGAAAAATTTAATGTCTCAGTTAAAACGAATTTTGTTGGTAAAAGGGGCCGGCCTTATGGAACATGGCTGATTAAACCGAAAAAACTTACGAACTACCAACGCATTCACAACTCTTCATAAAAAAGTCTAATTATCATGGGTCAAATATCCCTTTTGCTGCTCGGTAACACAATTGTATGGGTACGGCAAAAGTACCAGGTCAAAAATTTATTTTTGTATGTGTTTTCAACAAACTTACACATTTGTGTTTTCCTTTCAAACTTATTATCGTTCAAAAAAATAACTATAACTATACTCACAATTGTGTTACAGAGCTCTCACAATAGAAAAAAAATTTGCCTTTACCTTTTGCCTTAAACTTTTACCTTAAGAGTATCTCTCACAATGAGCAAACCAAAAAATAAATTGAAACCAACTTTGTTTTATTTATCTTCATACTAATGATATTTTTGAAATTGTATTTTGCATTTTTAATTATAATTTTAAGATATATTAAACCGGTAAATTAGTTATTATTTGCATTTTAACATGTTTTGTCTGGAAAATGACAACAAAAACCCTGATTTTGAAATTTAGCTAACTTAATTAGTATTTTCTTAAGGCAAAAGTTTAGAGTTTGCTAACTTTTTCTTTAAGGTAAAAACGAAAAAGTTTTTTTTTCTCAAGTTTTATTTTCAAACAAACTTGTAAGGCAAAAGGAAAAGTTTTTCTATTGTGAGAGCTCTGTTAGTTGTACCATATATTAAATAACTTATATATAGGACGTTCGTGTTCTTTTTTTCTCTTAGCTTATCGCATTTACTGTAATTAGATTTTTTGCCACGGTGTCGCTTTTGTTATTTTTTCGAACTTTTTTCGAAAAATTGCCGTTGTTTGTTTACTTTTTTCTTTGGACAACTAAGCTAAACAGTTGAAACAGTTAAATTTAGTTTCACTTTTTCACCAGCTGTGCTGATTTTCGAGTTTTTTTTAACGAGTTCATTAAAACAGCTTCACTCTTGTCTTATAGAAAAAAAAATTTGGATCACGATTTTACAAGGCAATGTCCTATATTGATACTATTTAATATTTGGTTTTACTTCAAATCAAGCGAAATTTTTTATCAAAAACACCATTACATACAGTAAAAATCCTCTAAGGAGGAACTCGATGGGGCCGAAATTTCTTTTCCGGCCTAAGGGAGTTTTGACAGATTAAAATTAATTTCAATAAATAGATTGTTGCATTACATATCTACATACGTTCATACGAATTATTTTCAAGTTCTGAGTGAACTAAGCTAATGAATTATATCAACAAAATTTTTACATATTGCTTGCACAAACGTACTTATTTATTTAAGAAAAATAATTAAATAATAAAAAAGTATAAATACATATTAAAATTTGTACATATTTGTGTTTCTTTACACTTAAATGCTAATCAATCACTTCAGTTGCATATTTTACATTATTTAAGATTTTAAATAATTAAACTGAAATCTAAAAAATTTGTCCAATGTACGTACAAAGCTGTCTCGTTTTTAGAGTTGTTCAATAATCCTACCATATTATTGTTAAATTTCATCCACATTCTCATGGATTTCTGTTAAGCACATACGCCTTTATAATTCTAAGACAGCCAATAACTTGTAAATTTATTTTAATCCACAGGCGTTGAAAATATGTGTCGATTGTCAATTTTTTTATAAATGGGATAATCGATATGAAGTTAGTAGTAATTCCGTCATAGTGGAGTTTTCTTCTATTTTATTGTACCAGTAAACACGATTCCGCCCGGGGAAAAGGAGTTTCAGCCATAAAGAGTAAAAAACGCATGTAAATTCACTTGCGGGGTATTATTTTTATTAAACTTTACGGCAAAAAGGATTTTACGCAATATTGGACTTTATTCACACATTTGTGTGGTTTGAACTTAAATTGAGCAATTTTTTTTTTGTTGAAAATGGGATTTCACGTACGTAAATGTAAGACCTTGTATGAAGGGCGTTATGACGTTTCTGGCTATTCTGTGACTGAACGTCCAAGTACATTTTTCTGCCTAGGGGCGACTGGGTTATATTTCGTATTTCGGTGGACGGGTTGTTGATCACATAATTCGGTTACCTGTGCGTTACAGAAGAGCAACTTTCGAAATTATTCTCTTTTTAGTTGAGTCGCAGTAAAAAAAAAACAAAAAAACAAAAAGAAACAAGTACATACATATTTTAATTATATAAAATGTCTTTAATTTATTTTTATTAATTTTAATTCAGTGTTTTGTATATTTTATAACAGTTTATGTTCAACTAGAATCGAAATTTGGGTTTGATATAAAAATCTAATTATTTTGATAAAACGAAATGAATAATTTTTTGTCACGAGAAGTACCTAGCTAAGTCCCAAAAATTGTTTAACAAAATCCGAAATAGTTGACTAAATTTTTTATGCGAAGCATATAATTTATTGTTTTGTAGGTTTTTGCACATTTTTCCTTTCATCCACAAAAACGCCCGTTCAGTTCAATGGAAATATAAAGTGTTATTTATTACAGATTTTTGTGTGTAATAACAAATATTTTGCTCATTCTGATTCGGGTATTGTGAAAAGTGAAAATGACTGAAAAGTCTAGTAAAATTGATAAAATTTCATCCAACATGGATAAACCAGTTCCAATGAAATTATTTGCAGCGTGGGAGGTTGATAGAACACCACCAAATTGTATACCAAGGTATGAGAGTCAATTTTATAAATTACTTTTATATTAACAAAAATTATTTTCAATTTACATTTTTATAAAAAAGGCGTTACCTCCTGTCAGTTGTCATTTTTACATTCTCAATTATTTTTTCTCAAATTTTTTACCAAATAATTTTTATAAAAACGTAAAAGTAATAAGTGGCCGGATTCCAGAAGTTGATCGGTTCGGTGGTTGTCACTAATATTATCCTTTAAAATTACGATTATCATCGGTTTGTTCGGCATAAAATTTAAGAGCCAGTTTTGTGGCTGATAAGATAACCAAATGTTCTATTTGGAGTTCTTAGTAAAATAGCACCGATCACCATCTGGGATTCGTGGATTATGTTGCAAACTACTTAGCGCCTCGTACGAACATTTTTCGTAACAGCTACAGTGTTAAATTAGTGCCTATGCATGTGTACGGCCGTCTCAATACAGATGCAAATGTATGGAATTTACATCGACATATTTGGTCCAACTATTTATTGTTGAAAAAGGGATATCTGACCTAAACACATGATGCAAACGCTACCCAATTAGGTTGGGTAATTTTTTTGTGTGGACAGACCCAAATTAGGTCGATCAAAAATTATACTGTTTATATTGGAAGTTGAACCCAGGTTCAACCTGGAGCGGTATGTTGTACCATCACGTCGAATCGACAAAAGTCGAATTCGAAAAAAGTCGAACCGAAAAAGTGAAAGTTGTATCATTTTCACTTTTCAAAAATGATACAACATACCGCCATTCGACTTTTTTCGAATTTCGATTCGAATTGATGGCACAACATACCGCCCCTGGGTTCAACCTCCAATATAAGGCACATTCGATTGAAGTGAATTTAACTGAACAATCTAAATTAACTGAATATATCACATCAGTTTACCTCAGTTAATTCAGTTAACTCACTTCAATCGAATGTGCCTATAAACACCAAAAGTTAAGTTGGAGTTAACTCGACTGAATCCAAAAGATTTCTTAGGTCGAGTTAACTGGTTAATATAAACGCCCAGAGTCGAGTCGAAAAGCAACAACAACAAATAATCAATAAATTTAAAAATAAAAATGGCGATTTTTCATATTTTTCTTGTACGAGCGCGTCTGTATTTAAATTCGGCAGCATATTTTTTTTTTTTTTTTCGATTTTTTATTTTTTTTTTTAAATGTTTTTCTATGTACTAGTTCGAAAGAAAGAGTTAGAATGATTTTTTGAAGGAAAAAATTAGACTGATTTTGACATTTATAACCTGGTTTCGACTCAACCTTAAGAAAACTCTCCAATATAAACACTAGAAGTTAACTTCAAGGTTAACCTGAAGATAACTACAAGTTGACTCGACCTAGGTTCAACCTCCAATATAAACAGTATAAGGCCCGTTGCGCACTTGGGCTATGTTTTCTGACAGATGTGAGCTATGTTTTCATTGTACAGCTTCCCGTTTTGGTTTCCAAAATTCAAATAAGAGAAACATTGTAGATAAATCTCAGGGTCAACCCAATCTGTAAAGCAATATACTTAGGGGTTTTATTTCCGTCTTGGAAATAAATAATTAGCTCACATCGCTTTGAAAAGTAAACCAAGAAGCTGTAATCTCAAAACATAATTCATTTCGCTTACAAAGCATAGCTGAAGTGTGCAACGAGCCTAAATGTGATGTAAACGATTCGCGATTTCCAACAAAGTAGCTGACATCTTTTCAACAAAATGTGAATGAAGTTTGCTATGAAGCAAGGGAGATTAAAACTCATATCAATGCTCATTCCACACTTGATTTCTGGAGCGGTATGTACCATCACTTCGAATCGTAAAAAGTTGAATCGAAAAAGTGAAATTTGTATCATTTTTGCTTTTCGAAAATGATACAACATACCGCCATTCCGTGGTTCCACACTTTGATTCTTTCGTCGTGATTCTTTCCTCGTTTCCTTCCCTTTCACCGGCAAACTAATTTTTTGGCGGGGAAAGTTTTGATTCTTCAGCAATATTTGTTTTTGTTTCAACTGATATTCGCACTACTGCGAAGATAAATATTTCAAGGACACCTATTTTATTTATCGTTTTTGGGTTAATTTTAGTTTAATTTATGATTCGAGTGCCAAAAATATATTTTTTCAACCAAGGAAGCAGTTTTCGCAGCAAATAATCAACATTTTTTACTATACGAATAAATCAAAGCACATAATTTTATGCACATACATACATAAAAAAAGAAACGCGGAAAGAAATCAAATGCGCACGGCGATTGATTTTTTGAAATCATTGAATCACGACGAAAGAATCAAAGTGTGGTGAGGCTCATTCGACTTAAAGGGTATATATATACCGACTTAAAGGGTTTTCGTATCATAAAATAGATGTCAGTAGCGGCATTGATGTTAACTAAACATATCAGTGGCACTATTCTGGCAATTCCCCGAAAATAGAGAGTTGGGGAAAGATTTTATATGTAATTTCAGTTCAAATATTTTTTCCTGGCTTACTGAGGTAAAAAGCTGGTGTTAATTTTTTTCAAAACAAATTTAAATTGGGAATAATTTAGGTATGGAAAAATTATTCCCAATTTATAAATATTTACATAAAACTTTTTCGCCAGTAGGCTTTGAATAGGTATTTGAACAGAAATTACATATAAAATCTTTCCAAAATTCCCTATTCCCGGGGAACTACCAGAATAGTGCCACAGGGGGCGAATTATGTAAGCATTTCGAGTACGACTTATGAGTTTCGACTCAAACTAATTTTGACAAATTGTCAATGAAAATAAGAAACAAATAGATAGTACGACTTTTGTCTCGAATTTATAAATGTGTAGTGTTTAGTCGTACACTACAACAGAACAAAACGTCGAAATTACGACAACCTAAAATGCTTAAATAAAAAGGCCTTTTGACGTTATTTGTTGTAACTCGTAATGCTTACATAATTCGCCTCCAGCATAAAATTTAGTATTACAGTTATTAAATGAGTCAAATTTAAAAAAAAATAATTGAATGAATTTAATTTCGAAAATGTTACAGGAATTATTTATGAGAAAATTATGAGTTGCGATGAGAGCTTATGTTAAATGTTACTACCTTTATGTGCACCATCTATTGAATAATACTTTCAGTATTATTCAATAGATGGTGGATGGTGCACATAAATCTCGTTAAGTAACCCAAAAATGACCTATAATTTTTGCGATATAAACGGGACTAAAATGGGCCGCTATTTGTCAGTCCACTAAATTTTTTATTGATGTAAACTTGCTCTATAAATTTGTATTACACAATTTTAATTCATGTGATATTATTTAGGTTATGTTACAAACGCGGTCAAATATTCTTTTTTATAGTTTTCTTAGTTTTTAATTATTGAAAGAAAATAATTCAAAACGCAATAAAATGATGCCTTCAAATAATATTAAATTTAACAATAATTTTCATTTTTTAACTAATTTATTGGTTATAATTTCGTGGTTATCAAATCATATTTAAGCTCTTCCCGTAAATCCGAAGATCCTAGTGATTTTGTCAAAAAGATTTTGGCTTCTCCACAGCCCAGACGGATTGACCGATCGGTATGAAACTCATACTTAAGGTTTTTTGATCCATTCCTCCCGTAAAATAAGTCAGAACAAATACCATTAAGTGGTAAAAGACCATGTGCTCGTGGGTTGTGACTGAATTCGTCTGTTTGGTGTTCAAATTGAACTCATTGTTTCATTGGCCAAGTCAGTTTCACGAAAACTCGGGTTCTTCAGTAGATCATCCCGATCAGCCTATTCGCCTGTGTGGTGGAGATGCTACAAAACTTCATATTATAGGTTTTCCTATAAATTGGGAGACCATACGAAATGTGATGGCCATCCGCACCTTCCGTAGGAGCCGGGTTTCTTCTGTGGGCTTGCGGAATTTTATTCCATTCTCGAACAACAGCTGACATCAATGCATCAACAGTTTCGTATTTTTTAGTGGACACCTTACTCTCCAAAATGGACCATATGGAGAAATCCATGGGATGCAAGTCTGGTGAATATGGTGGCCATTCTTTCGACGAAATCAGCCGCGGAACGCAATTTTGTAAAAATTGCTGTGTCGCTCGAGCTTTGTGTGACGGTGCCGAGTCCTGTTGGAATGTCCAACGGTTCGTACCAAAGTGTTTACGTGCCCAAGGTAGCAAAGCATCGTTTAGGATCTTTTGGCGGTACACCTCTTGATTTACCTTGACTCCATGTTCGATGAAAACCAGAGGAGTGCGTCCATCTGCAGTCACTGCAGCCCAAACCATAACATAAGCTGGTGATTGCTTGCGCATGGCAACTCTTGTGTCCAAATTATCGTTGAACTTGTGCTCTAACCAAACACGATCATTTTGTTTATTCACATACTGTTGAATGGTGAAAATTTTCTCATCAGAAAAGACAGTTTTTGGAATCTCATCACGTTCGGCCAAGGCCTTCAATGCTCGTGTTCTTTCAAGCCTAACTTTTTTTTGTACCTCCGTAAGATCTTGAACTTTTTGTATCTTGTAGGGCTTCAAGTGTAGTTCATTTTTCAATATGATCAAATTTTACGAAAGAAAAACGATATATGTATACATTTTTATTGTCCCATATAATGAATACATATATTTAAATAATTTTTCTCTTACATATTTTTTATGTTCATTTAATGTAAATTGTTTACCTTTATCTTTGACTATCCAATTAGACTTTGTCATTCAATTAGACTTTCGAAAGTTTTCGTTTTGATTTTGGCCACACGGTAAACGCTGTCGCTTGCGATGTTGGATACACTTTTTATTTGAAAAATATACGTAAATCTCATTATGTTAGCGGTCCCATACTAATTGTACAGTCAAAGTCAAGTAGGTATATAGTAGTGGTATCTGTGTTTGGTTTAGTGCGAATGCGCGTCATTTACAATAGAGTTACACTACACAGAGTAGAAATGTTTTTTCCCCCATATAAAGAAGCATATAATATTTGCTATTTCATTTGAGGCACGTTGGTGAAGGATGGTTATATAAAAAAGCATATGGCTTACTCATATTTCAAAACGAAAAACCCCAAATCAGATGTTTATTTATGTGCGCAGTGACAACCTATGGTGACGACTTAAATTTGTGCTTAAAAAATTATTAATTAAAATACATTAAAATAATAAAAATATTTAGTGGTTTATGTAGTAGTGCGTGGTAGTGCAACATTTGATAAAAAAAATTACAAACTTTTAATTGAAATGAAGTGTATTGTCAAAAATTGTTAAAATACGCATAAAAAAATTTCAAAAAGGCGTATCTTACCATCAGTAAGTTTACTAAGTGTTTATATAAAATAAAATGTAAATTATGTTAAGAAAAACGTGATTTGTGATAAATTTATCCATTATTTAATTTATAAATCAGAGAAAATTAAGTAAACAATTTTGATTTCGGTGTGGGGTTTTTCATTTTGTGTGTGTGTTTGTAAACATATGTTATATTACCAGTGTCGCATTTCTCTTATTACTACGTACATATTCTACGTGTTTTTCTATTCATAATTATTTTTTATTTTGGAATATTATAAGTATAATTTTTTTATCGAAAATAAAAACAATTAATGCGTACTATATTCGAATAAAAATAATTGGGAATTTGAGAAGTTTTAAATTTCAATCGAGCAAATTCTAAATACGACCCGTTGATTTATATGCTTTCTCTTTTACCCTCCGAATTTGACTCACTTGACAGCTGCTCACATTCATTCTATTTAATTAATATAATTCTATGTCATTTACATGTTTTTTTGGGTATGACATTTCTAGATATGTATAACATTTATTTTAGATATGACATTAATTTGTAAATGCAAATATGCTTTAACTAAAATTTAATTTTAGTTTTAAAACAATTGCAAATACTGTGTTTTTGAAAAAAAAATATTTGACATCGCATTAGTGGTATATAACTTTTCCTACCAGACAAAAATTTATTTTGCTTCAATATAAGTCTAACTCACACAAATGTGTGTGAAAAAATTAACAAGTTGGAATGTCTTCCGGATTTAAATTGATATTAGTTAAATCTGAATTATTTTTGGAAAAAACATTTTTTTTTACAATTTTCTTTATTTATTGAATCTTTCAAACATGAAAATAACAATAAGTTTTCAAACTTTAAGAACTAAGGTAATTATGTAAATCTGCGGGAGCTCTTATTCTTCTTATTCTTATCAATAAGTAAACTTAATAATTTAAGTTATTACAGCCATCGTTTTCTTCTTTAATCGCGAAGACGTAGGTATATCTTTTAGGTTTCGGGCCAGCAAATTCGGATGAATACCACTTTCCCTGCATAGCTGATCCGCATCGTTTGTAATTCGTCTTTGACAGTTAGGATGCTAAGGTCCATATGCATATTTTTGTTTTTTACGAACTAGGGTGCTCCTGTAATCATTCTGAGAATTTTTGACTGTGTTCGTTGGACAATGTCGATATTTGAGATTAATTGCCATAATTGGCACTCATGCGACCAAATTGGTTTAATCATTGTATTATACAGGAGAAGTTTGTATTTTCAGTAGTGAAATATTTCCCCATCAACTAGTGCATTTTATTAATTTTTAATTTGATATGGTCTCATTTCAATATGTTTTCGCTAAGTTAACCGTCGATCTATATGGACGCCTAGATATTTTGCTCCATTTGATTGAGGAAGTTGTATTCCGTTCATTGTGACAGGCGGACAAGTAAGCTTATTTAAAGTGAGTGTTACGTGGGTCAATTTCTCCTCATTGACCTTTATCTTCCATTTCTTTAGCCGTATTTCGATGTCATAAATATGTTGATGCAGAATTTCGGACGCCGTTTTTGGATTTTATGGCTACATACGACGCCGTATCATCTGCGAAAGTAGACGTCAGAATTTGCGAAGACGTTGATAGAAATGAAAATGAAGTGAAAATTAAATATAACGTTGGGCCAAGCACACTACCTTGTGGTACTCCAGCCAGAATGTTTTTCTCGTTCGATTTAGAGGTGTTGTATTTGGCATAATATCTGCGATTTGACAAATACGACTTCATAAGTTGGCAAATTTCTGGCAATTTAAGATAATTTTATGAAGCAGACCCTCGTGCCAAACTTTATCGAATGCTTGGGCAACATCCGAGAATACGGCGGAGTAATATTTTTTCTCTTCGTATGCTGACCTTATTTCTGTAGCTACTCGGTGCACGTGCTCAATAGTTCCGTGCTCGGCTCTGATACCAAATTGATGACTAGAGATGATATTTCGTAGTTCCGGTTTAATATTTTCGATAATAGTTTTTTCGAATACTTTCGAGACGGTTAGTAGGAGGCTTATTGGTTTATATGACGAGACTGGTAGGATCCTTGCCAGGCTTTGGGACCATTTTTATAGTTGATAATTTCAAGCACTCAGGGATATACCCTGATTCGTAAAGTGAATTGACTATTTGAGCCAGTCGTCCAAAGGCACACTCAGGCAGTTGTTTAAGCATTCCACCTGTAATTCGATCATACTCAAGGACTTTCTTTAATTGAATTTGATGTGCAATAATAAACTTTGCCAGTGGTTTCTTTATCTTAAATTTCCTCACAGGTCTGAATCAGACCGTCTGATGATTGCTATATTTTCTGTTTGAACCACCGGTAATCCAAGATTTGGAGTGAATACACTTTCAAGGTGATCAGCAAAAGCTTTAGCTTTTCCTCGTCACTTCTAGCCCATTCACTGTTAGAAAAACGAATTGGCGAATTTGGTTGCTTAGGCCGTTTAAGGTATTTAGTGGCCCTCCATAATGAATAGTTTGTGTCCGAACGGGGAGATAATTCTTTAAGAAAATTTTGCATATAACCCATCTTATTTTTTTGTAGTAGGCTTTGTAGTTTTCTTTTTGCCTTATTAAAGTTATGTTTAGCATCTGGCGTTCGATTAATTTGCCAGATGCGTCTTAAGCGACGTTTCTCTATTAACATTTTTTCTATTTCAGCGGATATTATGGTGTGTCTTGTATGTTTGCTCTTTGGTTTAGGTGAGGCCGCAATAGCTGCGTTTAGTACATCATTAAGGGTATATCCTCTATCCAGTCGCAAGTTAATTATTTGCGATCAGAAATATGATTATTAGATTTATTTTGCCATGCCAATTCTTACATTTTTTTTAAATTTAAATTTGTTTTGCGATTGTCAAGTAGAAATACATAACAAGACTGCGACCTCGGAAAATGTGTAGCAGTCTTTTCGTGGATTTCTACTTTACAATCGCAAAACAAATTTAAATTTAAAAAAAATGTGTCAATTGGCATGGCAAAATAAATCTAGTAACCATATTTCAATTCGAAATTAAATAATTTGCGACCGGATAGAGGATATAACCCTTAAAGTTTTCCATAGCAATGTTTATATCGTTAGCTTCTGCGGTGTAGACGTTAGGTCGATATGTGAACTGATGTACATCTTGAATTTCCACCAGTTAGTGAAGGTGTTCGTTAGATAGTTATTCGTAGAACATGGTGGAGGTATATTATTCTGTGCATCTGATGTAGTTTTATACTGCCTCCTGGGACGTGACAATTGACTAATATTTATGTAGACTGGGCATTGGTAATTTGCGTTGTGGTTTCCACCGCAATTGCTGCATTTCCTTTCAGTTGAAGAGTTCTTCGGCTTTGGGCAACTTTTGGTTTGGTGTAGCTCCCCACCACATACGAAGCACACTGATATCAACTTGCAATATGTCCTTGAGTGACCATATTCTTGACAGTTTAAACACTGTATTGGTCCGGACCTTTTCTTTGGTTCTTCAACAGTTATGCGTCTGTGTAAGAGGTACTTTGTTTACATATTGGATGAACTTCTCCCTTTTTCAAAATGCTTTCGGATTGATCCAGTTCAACTTTGACCATTGGTTGTGATTGGTTCAAACGTTTCATGATCCTATATACATTCTGTATCTTAAATCCATCTTCAACAAGCTCAGCCTGGATGTCGGTTGTTTCAACATGGACCTCGATACCTTTAATAACGACAGGAGACCCTTTGAAGACTTCAATCGGTATGTATAATAGTTTCTGTTGTGAGCATCGTAATAATTAATGACTTAATGACCTTTAGTCGTTGACCTCATGCGTTTGAATTTTTACTTCGTGTATTTTGCCTCGAACTAAATTTGTTACGTGAAATGTTTTTCCATTTGTTAGCACGCTTGATTTGAGTTCTTGCACCACCTTGTGCATATCGATTTCGCGTAAGTAGATTGAAGATGGCTTGTATTTTCGAATAGCCACGGAAAAAACATAATTTAATAACATATAAATTATATAACATATTAATTATTTTATTTTACTAATATTATAGTTATATGTAGTGTTATTTTTCGGACGAAAACGATTTAAGTGAAATGCACAAATGTGTATGTAGGTCAAAAATTCATACAAGAATAAATTTTTGACATGATTCTTTTTCGTTACCCACACAATTGTGATGGCAGACAGGAAAAGGGATATTCGATTTCCATCCTTTAGAAACCCAATATTTTTTCATATGGACAAAACATGCAAATTTCAATTATGTTGGTAGTACAAATTAATTCGGTTCGTTTTTTAGTTTTAAAAATGCATTTATCTTAAAACAAAACGAATGAACAGATTAATTAAAATATTGTCCATCGCTGTTTACGACTTTTTCCCACCTCTCGGGCAATTTTCGAATCCCATCTCGGAAAAACGTTTTGTCTTTTGAGGCGGTCCAAGTTTGAAGCCAATTTTCAATTTCATCGAAAGAAGTGAACCGGTGACCTGCCAAGTTGTGTTGCATCCGTCGGAGCAACTAGTAATCAGAAGGAGCAATGCCCGGAGAATACAGCCGCCGGTAAAATATCCCACATAAGCGTTTCCAAATACAATAAAAATCCACTTATTGTGCATGTTCAGATAACGCAATAATTCACATAATGCAACTACACATACAACGCATTTTTTTTGACAACATAAATTCACATAACGTAAAATTTTTGTTTTGTCCTTTGTTTCTCTACTCTGCGAATTAGTTATAATAAGCAAAAATATAAAAATGACAGTCGTGTGTAATATAATAGGTAATTCTATGAAATTTTTAAATAATACATTTTTTATACAAAATCATCAATATAAAAAATTGCAACATGGTTTTTTTAATTGTCGGTCTCTTCTAGAAGACAAAACATTTATTACAATATCTCTTCATTGTGATCACAGATCGAACGATCGTATTCAATTTTAATTCATTTACGCCAACTGTGAAAATTAATTGGGAAATTTAAGCAATCTTGTTAAAAAAAATAGTTTTTCGTTGGAATTAATTGATTTTTACATATAGTATTAATATTTGGTGATGTACCCATTATTTTTAAGCATCACATTACATCGCCTCCCCATAGAATCTACCAGCGATTGACATCTTTCAACTGCGATACTCTATCAACCGTTTTGAACGTTTTCTCAAAGCTCATTTATATTTCTTGGCCTCGGCAATTTACTAAAACCACGTTTTAACTCACCCTACAGATTTTCTATTGGGTTTAGATCGGGAGACTGAGCTAGCTATTTCATTACATTAATTTTATTTGCAGCAAACCAGTCATTTACCACCTTCACCGTGTGCTTCGGATCATTGTCCTGCTGAAACACCCAGCGAAGGGGCATGTTTTCATCAGCATACGGAAGCATGGTATCCCTTAAATATCCTCCATATAATTTTTTTTTTACCAAGATTTCCGTACACCCAGCATGTAGACCCTACAACACCATATAGGAACATTTGGATTTTCTTATAACAAAATGGCGGAACGTGTTATGGTTCGATGAAACAAAAATTAATTTTTTCGGATTGGATTTCACTAAACAAAATGTCCGACTACCCAAAACTGAAAAAGTTCGGCCCGCGCTGTTAAGTGAAAACTGTTAAACATGGCGGAGGAAAAATTATGCTATGGGGTGTTTCTCGTATAGTGGTGTAGGGCCTATATGATGGGTCCACAAAAATCTTGATAATAAAATTTATATGGAAGAAATTTAAGAGATACCATGCTTCCGTATGCTGATGCAAATACGCCTCTTCGCTGGGTGTTTTAGCAGGACAATGATCCGAAGCACACGGTGAAGGTGGTAAAAGACTGGTTTGGCGCAAATAAAATTAATTTAATGAAATAGCCAGCTCAATCTCCCAATCTAAACTCAATAGAAAATCTGTGGGGTGAGTTAAAACGTGGTTTTAGTAAATTGCCGAGGCCAAGAAATATAAATGAGCTTTGAGAACACGTTCAAAACGGTTGATGGAGTATCGCAGTTGAAAGATGTCAATCACTGGTAGATTCTATGGGGAGGCGATGTAATGTGAAATAATCGGTACATCTCCAAATATTAATTTAAACTATTAATTTTCACAGATGGCGTAAATGAATTAAAATTGAATACGATCGTTCGATCTGTGATCACAATGAAGTGATATTGTAACAAATGTTTTGTCTTCTAGAAGAGATTGACAATTAAAAAAACCATGTTGCAATTTTTGATATTGATGATTTTGTAAAAAAAATGTATTATTTAAAAATTTCAAAGAATTACCTATTATATTGCACACGACTGTATATGTACTTGTGAAGTGAGAATCATTTTACTATTTATACACGCATACTATTTGTTCAAAATTTAAGTTAAAACAAAACATTAAAAATGGTATACCGTATTCACAAAAGGCATAATTATTTAATTACCGCATAACTTTTGAGAAAATGGATTCAGACAAAATGCAATAAGTGAATATTTACTATATTTGTTTACGACTTTAGCAACGTGAGGCCGAGCGTTGTCATGCAGAAGAATAAATTTATCGTGCCTTTCCTCATATTCCGGTTGTTTTTCTCGTAATGCACGGCTCAGACGAATTAGTTGAAGTCTGTACCGCTCGCCCGTAATGGAATCGCCAGGTTATAGCAGCATAACCTTCGAACTATGAATCTTCGTCTTTGGTGTTGATGTTGAGGTCGATGGCAACGATTAGGTGAGCAAAGCGTAGAATTTTTTCCTCTTGGGGTTGTCGTAGAAGATGTCTAATCTATCTGAAACAACGGAAATCAGCTGTACTATAAAAAAATTATTATAGTCAAAGTCGCTTTTTGAAACGGGCCGAATTAGTTTATAGTTCCAATAGTTACTTACATACGAGTATGAAAGACTTCTACGATGTACTAATATAACATATCGTTGCACGGGGTTCAAATTTTGAATAAGACAACCGTTTTCTATAATTATTTTTGTAAGTGATTTTGTGATTTTACCAGGTAGACTTAAATTTCTCTGGGGCCAATCCTAGAGATTAATCTATGTGGTGACGTACACCGCCAGTTAAGCCTTGGTTATGCCGATCTACCCTGAGTAGCCCAGCTCCATATCATAAACAGAAAACAGTTTTCTATAATTCATTTTGTAAGCGATTTTGTTTTTTTACCAGAACATGAATTTTGTACGTTTGTTACCGATTGTCGAAGTCGCGCGCTCAGATTTACTGAAGCAAGTACATCACACAGCTCCTTTTAACGTAAATAGTACATTTTACAATAGGTTGCCTTTTCATATCATTCATTTTATTTTCTTCTCTCATTTAGAGAAAGCGCGGTTGTGCTGTTTGGGATTCTTCGACAGAGTTTTTTCAATACCCCCTGGGACTCAAACGGTTAATATATAGCGCAAAGTTTGTGTTTATCTATGAGAAGTAGACGACATAGAGAAGAAAATGAAAAAATAACTACGTAATATTCCGAATAATGTACCCGTCATAATAGTATACCAGTGGGACACTATTTTATGTTCGCATTAAATATTGAATTTTTCTATAGGTTCGTGATTTTTTTTACCTATTAATAAAAATTAATAAATTGAATAAATATTTACCTTATGACGGGTACATTATTCGGAATAGTACACCATAAACAAAAACTTTTCTCTATATATACGGCATTGGTCAAATTAAAGACATCATAGCGTCAAATGAGAAATTCTTAATAAAAACCACCTTAAAAATTAAAGCGAATTGAACAATATGAACAATATTTCTCTCCCGCATTTACGAGATATGAATAAATTAAGTAAAACAAACTTATTAAATAGAATATCCGTAACAATTGTATGAGAGTTTTTCTCGTGTTTACGTTTTATGGGCCTGCATACATACACACTCCATATATTGGTAGTACAAATTAATTCGGTACGTTTTTTTAATGTTACAAATGCATTTATTTTAGAATAAAATGAATCAACAGATTAATTAAAATATTGTCCATCGCTGCTTACAACTTTTTCCCACCTCAGGCTCTTTTGAATCCCATTTCTAATAAACGTTTCATTTTTTGAGGCGATTCAAGTTTGAAGCCAATTTTCAATTTCTTTGAAAAAACTGAACCTTTGACCTGCCAAATTGTGTTGCATCCGTCGGAACAATCAGAAGGAGCAATGTCCGGAGAATACGACGGGTGTGGTAAAATATCCCAGCAGAATAACTTTACCATGCCTTTCTTCATATTCCGCTCGTTTTTCTTGTAATGCACGGCTCAAATGAGTTAATTGTAGTCTGTACCGCTCGCCCGTAATGGAATCGCCAGGTTATAGCAGCTCGTAGTACACTATGTTTCTTTGGTCCCACCAGATACACAGCATAACCTTCGAACCATGAATGTTTGTTTTTTGGTGTTGATGTTGAGGTCGATGGTAACTATTGGCTGGCCAAAGCATAGTATTTTTTGCTCTTGGGGTTATCGTAGAAGATCCACTTCTCTTCACCAGTCACTATCCGATGTTAAAACCCTTTCTTGTTTGTCTTTGAAGCAGCTGCTCACAATTGCCTTTCCACGTCTCTTGGCTTCAATTCATAAGGTTGCCTTGCTTTTGAATCATGCCCATAGATTTCGATCGTACGGCAAATGTTTGTTGGGTCACCCCAATGTACCGGCAAGCTCTTCTTGTGTTTGAGTCGGATCTTTCCCCCCGATTCTAACGTACAGTCACAGACGTATTTTCAGTCTTAGCGAAAGCTTTTGTCTTAACGAAGACTAGATACTTTAAATTCGTATTCTGCACTTAGTCTTATCTGTCAGTAGTCTTAAAAAATTGTCTTCGTTAATATCAGCGAAATACGAGGGTTGTCTTTTATATTTCTGGGTGGACAACCCTAGTGTTGAAATCTGGCAACTGACAGCTCTATCGAATAGTTTGACATTTTTGAGATTATACGCACTCAGAACGTTTTGACATTCGAGCGCTATTTGTGTTGTTTACAGTACTCATTAACTCAACATCTCGGCGAAAAAATGGAATTAAATCGTGAACATTTTCGTGCGATTATTTTTTACAACTTTCGACGTGGATTAAGGCAGGAAGAGTGCATGGATGAACTTAATTCGTTTATCGATGGTATGGTGAATTCAATCGAGGTTGTAGTTCACTCCAAGACGAATTTCGTGAAGGTCGTCCAGAATCAGTTGTTGTTCCGGAAACCATTGATGCTGTGCGCGAACTGATATTGCAAGATCGTCATGTGACCTATCGTGAGATTGAGACAACCTTAGGCATTAGTGGGACCAGCATACATTCAATATTGCATAAACATTTGAATGCCAAAAAAATTTGTTCGCGTTGGATTCCACACAAATTGTCAATCGCTCAAAAAAAGGCTCATGTCGATTGGTCGAAAGAAAAGCTCAAAAAATATTATCGCGGTACTTCAAAACACGTCTATGACATAGTGACAGGTGATGAATCGTGGATTTACGCGTATGAGCCCGAAAGTAAACAGCAGTCGACTGTATGGGTGTTTCAAGATGAGCCGAATCCAAGTGCGCACGAAGCACTTGCAAGCAAATGATAGCCTATTTTTTCGGAAAAAATCGGCATGTCGCAATCGTACCACTAGAACAACGCAGAACAGTCAATTCTGAGTGGTACACAACCATTTGTTTGCTTCCAAGAAATCAGGAAAACCAACTGCCGAAGACAGATCACTCTTCACCACGACAATGCGAGCTCTCACACATCGGCTCAAACAACTGCATTTTTGAGCACTCAAAACATCGATTTGATGAGTCATCCGCCGTATAGTCCTGACTTGTCACCAAATGACTTCTTTTTATTCCCGTACGTAAAAAACAAACTGAGAGGTCAACGGTTTTCGACACCTGAAGAAGCGGATGCTGCGTTCAGAATGCATGTTTTGGAGATACCTCAATCAGAGTGGAAAAAGTGCTTCGACAATTGGTTCAAACGCATGCAAAAGTGTATAGATCTTCATGGGGAATATTTTGAAAAACAATAAAGCGATTTTCGATGATTAATATTTGTTTTTCTTCTCTAATCCCGAAATATAAAAGACAGCTCTCGTAGGTGGTCTTAGGAATCATAATTTTGACATTTAAACAAAAACAATAATTATATGTATTTGACTATAAAAACCGGAAAAATTATTCAAAATACAATATTATGTACTCTCCCAGCATATATATAAGATAAATTTGAGTTTTTTTTTTAACAATTTCGAATTGAACTGTCGCTTTTCGTTCATAAATTTGAAACAATATGGTAAAAATTTGGTTTCGACAGCTCTACAAAAATCTTTGGAGAGTTTCTAATATATTATTTAAGACTACTGTTTTCAGAATTTCAATGAAGACTTTAGTCTTAAAAAATAAAGTCTTAACAAGAAAGTCTTAGCTAAGATAGTCTTATCGTCAAAATCGGGGGGTTTATCAAGTAATGCCTCTAATTCATCGTCCACGCTGTTCTGAACGAGGCTAACGTCAACATTGAAATCATCATTTTTGAATCGTTGAAACCATTCTTTACATAATTTGTCGGTTGGAGTATTGTCACCGTAAACTTCCACAAGCATTTGATGTGATTCAGCTTCTAATTAAAATAAAAAATTAACACTTCCCGCAAATGCTGTTGAGTTATCAAAAAATCCGATATATTCAACACCGTAAAAAATACTTTTTGTATACAAAGCAATACAAACTGAATTTTAAGGGCAGATGTCTAGTTTGAAACAACGGAAATTAGCTGTCACTATAAAAAATTTATTACAGTCAGAGCCACGTTTTGAAAACGGACCGAAGTAATTTGTAGTCCCAATCCATACATACAAACTCCATACATGGCCGTATACAAATGTATAGGCACTGTTATTTAGAATTTTACCATTTTCCGCTATGATATCTTTAATGGCCCTATTCCATGGGAAATACCTACTGTCAGTAAAAATAAAAGTGAGAATAAAATATAGATTTTACTCACGATATACAGAGTTAATTCTGAATATCGTGGATTTTACTGGTTGTGTACGAAACAAAAAATGTTTTCAGTAAAATTTTACTGAGAGAATAGTTGTGATGGTGGTAGTGCACTGCCATAATACTGCTATAAAAAATGTGAGTTGAAGAATTTCTTATGGTAGTATTGTTCACACATCTACAAAAAATGTATGTAAAGATAAGAAATGTTTCTCACACTCATACAAAATAATTCGTGCCATTTTTATAGTCAATAATGTCGATTTGTTTTTTGTTGTGTTGAAATTTGTTAACGTTAGTAGTTTTTTGTGGTGCATACATATGTTATATAAAAAGTAAAATATGTATATAAAAAAATCGAATTGTACGAAAATGTACTAATTAAAAATTTTATGATAAAATTTCTTATCTCTCTTATCTCTCCGGTTATGCCAAAATGTAAAACCATAAAATTTTACTATAAAATGAAATAAAAAATATTTCTGTTCTTTGTCACTCTTATGGAATTTTAATTTTTTTTTTGTTTTGCGTCTTATCAATAAAAAAATTACTGTCAGTAAATTTTTTCCATGGAAGTACGGCATAATTTGATGATCGCAATGTCTGTGTATGTATACGGCCATATCACAATATAAAGGGTGTCCCTAAAGTAGCTGACACGAATGGTACCGTTGGATTGCCTGATCAAAACGAAGGTGAGGTTACTTCTATCACTTCGCACGTTAAAGCCCCCAACTCAGTATTAAAGAAATTTCAATATCTTGAGAAATAACCATTTTTATTTTCAAATACTAACTTCATTAAAAAGCTGATAATATTCTCTTTTAAATAAGGTATAGCAATTATGACTGTTTAGTTAAAAAGTATTTCAAATTTTAAAAAAACATTTAGAATTCAATTTTTTTAGAATTTTTTTTGTTTCCGTACCATTTAACTCAACAATTACTCTATGTCAGTAAATATTTTTTGATGGAAACAGTTCAGACTCTTAGCTTTCAGAAAAACTAACTAGATTTTATATTTGCTATATTAATTTATCTAAAAAAAATTAAAATTCACAATAAAAATTTTGAAAATACTATTTAACAATTATTTTATTTAAAAATATAAAAACACGTAAAACTTAATTTATGTATTAAAAAAACTTTTAAAATAAAACTAAAGTTAAAAATTAATTAAAATTGAAAAGCACAAATTTATTTCATTTTTGTGACAATGAAAATATTACTTTTTTAAGACCGGTTTCGGATTTTCATCCATCCTCAGTCAATGTTATACTATTATTGTTGCGTATAGCCATGTCATAAAAATTTTGAGAGGACCACTCTTTTATTTTTCGAATCAAACTATTTTTCTTTTTAATATTTTCTGCCATTTCGTTTAATGAATGCTTTTTATGAACATGACGGCCGTCTACAGTTCAGAAAATAAACTGTAGACATAAATTTGATGACGTATGAAGCAGTACTGCCCCGTATCCTACGTGCATGGTTGGTTGGTACCAACCAGGCAGTTCTGCTTGATACGACATCAAATTTATGTCTACAGTTTCTTTTCTGAACTATAGATGACAGTAACGTTCGTAACAAAAATTCGAAATTTAGAAGTTTAACGAATTGTTTAATGGATAATTTAATAATAAAATTTCTTACCGACTAATTGGTAATTTAATTTTTAATTGATACTTGGTGTGTTTTTTTATTCGCTATCTTGCTGATAATTTTACAGTGTGCATATATGATTTCGTTCGAATTCACAAGTACATACCAAATCACGTTCGAATCGAATTTTCGTTCGAAACGGATCAACTCTGCATGGAAATATGAGGGTAATTTATGTATGATCCGAGTACGCTCTACGAAACAATGCAATTTTTCCCCCCGCTCACCGAAGTTACGCTTTTCGCTTGAACTCGATTATTAGCTATGTTTCTTGACGCCTGATCTGATGCGGTTCAATCTACATATGTTTCGTGAAATAACACAAAAACGCTTATTAGATTTCAAATCAAAATTTGTGAGCTGAAACAAAATTTGGATCTAGTTTTTCATATAAAATTTGAGTTGATCAATGGGTGTCATGAAGCACGGCTCTTGATAGCTTATAAGTTCTAAGCAGTCTTTCAACACCACGATTACCAGGGTTCTTTAATGAAAAAAAATAAAGATCCAGGGTTCTTTAATGATTACAAATATGTTCATACTTTAAATTTCTTTGTCTTTTTTCAGATTATGTTCGTTGACAATAACACGTCTGAAATTATTAACTTCGTTACCGCCAGAATTGTCATCTTTATCACTAGCGGTTAAAATGCAAAGTTCAAAACGTATATTAAGATCACATGAAATTGCAGTACCCCAATCCACGACAATACCAAACATATCCGGTGGTGGTACTACTTTATCACAATTAAGCAGTCCACCGCTCCTGGAAACAGATTTGGATTTGCATTTTAGCTTACAGTATCCACATTTTATAAAGCGCGATGGAAATAGGTAAGTGCTGTTATAGTTTTTAGAGTAAAATAGCAAATAAATTAGACTTATCTACGGTTATTTGTGCGCTGATACCCATGTGCGAAATACCTTTTTAAGGGCGCTTATTACATGATATAATTTAAGAAAAATTTCAGTATAATAATTTACATTTGAGTCGGTTGTATAGTTGAATTAGTATCTTACAGAAAATATCTATTCTTTCATTCTTCCGTAAATGTAACTTTTGTTGTTGTGTTTGCTAGAGCATGAAAATGAATTTGTACCCATCTTTAATATGCGACTGCAAATCAAATCAATCAGTCAAATCAAATGAAAACGGACAACATTATCACAATGTAACATAAAACAATTCAAAATACGTTTTTCATATAATTTTTATAAAAACTCATACTTATGGTAATCAAAAATAAAAAGTGACACAATACACCTTTTTCTCAAACGGCAGTAGTAAGAAAAATGCGGGTATGAACTATAGTTTCCAATAGTTCGAAAGAATTGCCCTAGTATACAGGTATGGAGTAAGTATGCACTGGTGTCATTGAATGATAATGGTTTACAGGATACCAATTTATCTCATTTAAATAATTTCTAATTTCAAGAAATTCACTTGGTATTGGAAATACAAGTGCAATAGTATGTTCATTACAACATGGAAAACATGAAATAAAATTTGCGTACACTGGGAGATAAAGTAAACACTTGCAACACAGTCAAACCACAAACAGTATATCGATTTTGTCTCGTGAGTTACTCATTTAAAATGAGTGAAGCAAAAAAAATCGAATACGTACACAGTGTATAATACACAATTATGTCTTTGTAGTTGTATTTTTCTTTTGTTCGTATTTGTGTCATTTGTATGATGAACAGTATCAAAATAACGCGATCCGGGCGAATCGATTTAATTGTTATGGTGCTTATTTCCTTTTCTCAGCACATTACGTCTACTCTCGAGCTGTGGGGTGTCATTATTTAACATGCTAATATAAAAAATAAAAAAAATTAATTTTATATGTTTTAATAAAATTTTATAAATAAATTTATTTTAAATTTCACAAATTTTAAAAATAAAATGTTAACTATAAATAAAATCGAAAATGTTTATGAGCTGGCGAAACCACCAAATTGCTCTTAAACTAATACAAAATGACATTTCATAAAAAAACTACTTAACCTAAAAAATTTTAATTACAGTTCAGTTCATTTTTAAATCGTTAATATTAACTACATAATACATATATATAATATATTCATATTGTATAAAAAATCATTATAAAATAAAAATTTAAAATTAATAAGAATTTCAATTTCAAATATAATTCATTACAAAAAATAAATTAAAAATTAACATAAGTTTTAATTTTAGAAATCAGAAATCTTCTACTCTACTAAGTAAAATTTTGCAAGTTCTTTTAATTTTTCCATATCAGCTTCTTTGATAATTTCTATAAGTCTCATGTTTTTAATTTTGTTGAATTTATTTTTTAATTTTTTGAATCTTGGGCAATAATCAATTATATGGGTATTCGTTTCCCTTACTTTACAAAGATTACATTCATCATTCGTTACTAATCCAATTCTATGTTTGAATATTTTGTTAAATGTATGACCTGTTCTTAATCTATTAATAAATTTAATGTATTTTGTGTTCATATTAATCCTTTTGAACCATGTAATTTTCGGAGGTGAAGAGCTATTTATTACTCTGTTGAAAATTCCTTTATGTCTAGTAATATTTTCATAATTTTCATGTTTTTCTTCTAGTATAACATTTTTAATTAAAATAAAAGTGTCTTCTAATGGTAAATAATTATTGATTATGTTAATATTATCACTATCTGTCGCTTGTTTAGCTAAATCATCTGCTTTTTCATTCCCTTTAATCCTACTATGTGGAGGTATCCATATGTATTGCTATTTTTGTATCACTATGTTCATTACACAATTTAAAAATTTCATTTTCATAATATTTATATTCTACTTTTTTTTATACAGTTTGATAGTGAAGTACAGGCACTTTTAGAGTCTGTGAATATGATAATTTTTTTTATTTTCCTTTGTAATTTAGTTTAAAATCGCAAAGTAAATGGCTATGGTATTCCAAATCCACATATGTTACTGTGTTTTGAACCATCAGTGTAAACTTGAATATAATTTTTATATTTTTCTTCTAATTCTCTTAATTCTGCGTTGATTTGAAAGAGGTTCATATTATTTTTATTTATGTTGTTACCAAAAATAGTTATTATTTTAAGGTTAGTTGGTATTTCATTAATTTTAAAATTTCTTCCAATATTTTTAATAAATCTAAATTTTGAAATTATATTATTGAGTTTATTTAGTGATCTGTTTTTCAAGATATTTTTCCCGATTTCTGTGTTATTAGCAATTTGTTTAGAAATGTATTTTGCTGTGACTATTTCATTTTGTTGTTTGTAGTTTAATTCACCTGCTTTCGCTAGTAATACTTCTATTGGAGTAGTCCTAGTAAGTCCTAAACAGATTCTAATGCAAGGATTTTGTAATGTTTGCATTAATTTTACAATAGTTTTGTTTTGCTCAATGAATACAGATGAAATGATGAATACAGATGAAAAATTAATCAATTTACAATAGTTTTGTTTTGCTCAATGAATACAGATGAAAAATTAATCAATGAATTAATTAATGCTTTATACAGGGTGGCTGAGACCAAGTGTTACCAAATGAAAACGCTGTAATTTTTTTAATTTTGATTATTTTTTATTGAAATTTCGTGGAATATGTTGAAAACATATTACATTTTATGAAAAACATGTTACTGCTCGATATGACCTCCTTTGGCTCTGACTATTTGATTCAGTCTTCCATAGAAAGCATTGCATGCTGACCGAACGTGGGCTTGCGGAATTTTATTCCATTCTCGAACAAGAGCTGACTTCAATGCATGCACTTTCGTATTTTTTAGATATTTTTTAATTATACAATGTGCATGAACAGTCAAAGAATTCTCCAAATTAATTAAAATTCATTATTCGAATTTTAAAAATTTATTTCTTATCGATATTTCGGGCTAACTGCCCATTTTCAAGATAATATGTTATAAATTTAAAATTAAGTAATTTATAATTGTTGTTGTTTTATTTTATCGTAAAATACACAACACAATACATTTTTTAATAATCACAAATATTATTTTATAAATTATTATAAAAAATTTTGTTTATGCAAGTGATTTTAAACTACAATTATTAATTTAAGTCGGTGACTTGGAAATTAATAATTGTAGTTTAAAATCACTTGCATAAACAAAATTTTTTATAATAATTTATAAAATAATATTTGTGATTATTAAAAAATGTATTGTGTTGTGTATTTTACGATAAAATAAAACAACAACAATTATATATTACTTAATTTTAAATTTATAACATATTATCTTGAAAATGGGCAGTTAGCCCGAAATATCGATAAGAAATAAATTTTTAAAATTCGAATAATGAATTTTAATTAATTTGGAGAATTCTTTGGCTGTTCATGCACATTGTATAATTAAAAAATATCTATCTATTATCACCTCAGCCATTCTATATAACGTATTATTAAATTTCGTATTTTTTAGTGGACACCTTACTCTCCAAAATGGACCATATGGAGAAATCCATGGGATTCAAGTCTGGTGAATATGGTGGCCATTCTTTCGACGAAATCAGCCGCGGAACGCAATTTTGTAAAAATTGCTGTGTCGCTCGAGCTTTGTGTGACGGTGCCGAGTCCTGTTGGAATGTCCAACGGTTCGTACCAAAGTGTTTACGTGCCCAAGGTAGCAAAGCATCGTTTAGGATCTTTTGGCTCTTGGTTTACCTTGACTCCATGTTCGATGAAAACCAGAGGAGTGTGTCCATCTGCCCATAACATAAGCTGGTGATTCCTCCGCATGGCAACTCTTGTGTTCAAATTATCGTTGGACTTGTGCTCTAACCAAACACGATCATTTTGTTTATTCAAATACTGTTGAATGGTGAAAATTTTCTCATCAGAAAAGACAATTTTTGGAATCTCATCACGTTCGGTCAGCATGCAATGCTTTCTATGGAAGACTGAATCAAATAATCAGAGCCAAAGGAGGTCATATCGAGCACTAACATGGTTTTCATAAAATGTAATATGTTTTCAACATATTCCACGAAATTTCAATACAAAATAATCAAAATTAAAAAAATTACAGCGTTTTCATTTGGTAACACTTGGTCTCAGCCACCCTGTAAATATTTAACATCTTCTGTGGATGAGCTCCTCCCATTCTATATGAAAACGCTTTAAGAATATTCATCTTGTGTTGTATATTTGTTTTAATATCCTTATAATGAGCACTCCATGAAAGTTTATTTGTTACAGTAACTCCAAGAAGTTAAGTACTTAAGAGGGTCCTTTACTAAAATAAATTTTAATTTTGACGCTAACCTAAAATTTAAAATACGCACATGTACAATCATACTATATTATTTGTCTATGTAGTAGTGGTAAATATGTATACTTTTGATCTCTTGTTAGTTTTGCTTATGAATGGAAACAAAATCAACATAGTGTAGTGTTGTTGGGTTATGGAATAAAAACGAAACCATAGCAGTATGCATGTATTGAAAGTAAATAATTTGAAGTCAATTAGTACATTCATTTCCTTATTTCCATGGAAATGTTTTTAATAATAAAGAAATCTCGCGTAAACACAAAATGCATTAATAATGCCTGTATCAACAACGCATGATGGGTATAGAAACGTGAACAAAATGTGTAAGCAAAATAAATAAAATTTAGTAAAAATTAAATTTATTTTCGTATGTCCTAACGTACAACATACATTATACGTACACCAGAACGCCTATTTTGATCCAGAATTGGGAGACGAAACCACAAATTTGTGTATACGTATACGACGTATAATACACAATTTTGAATAAGTGTGCTGTCATTTGTTATACATGTGTTGTTTTTGTGACCATATGCTTCAAAATTTATCGAACCGGGTGGAATCGGTTCAAATTGTTGGTGCTTCCACTCCTGTTTTGTGACATTTTCCCATGGTATCTAGATGGGGAACAAATTTGTTCGGACGTAACGCCACACCATTCGCAATGTTTTTATTTTAGGTTAATAATTTTATATTTTGTAAATTAACAAATTTTATATTTTATAAAAAAAAAACAATTGTAAAACATTTCGTGTTCAATAAAACAACACGTAAAAAATAAATTCACTTTCCTCAAAATTTAGCATAATTTGACAAAAGCAAAATTATGCTAAATTTCGAGAAAAGTGAATTTATTTTTTACGTGTTGTTTTATTGAACACGAAATGTTTTACAATTGTTTTTTTTATAAATTATAAAATTTGTAAATTTACAAAATATAAAATTATTAACCTAAAATAAAAACATTGCGAATGGTGTGGCGTTACGTCCGAACAAATTTGTTTGTTACTAATACAAAAACACATATATTCTACACTATTGCGTTTCGGTAATTCTTCTCCTGTTATTATTTTAGGATCAAAATACGCGTTCAGACCGCCACCAGATATTGGATCAAACGTTTGTTTTCGATATAATTTGTATACCGATTTATAAGCTCACGATGGAAAAGCCTCACCATAAATTATGTAATCTGTTACGATAGATATGATGGTTGATGATCTTATCGAATAAGATAGATTTATGAAGCTAAGTAGCTCAACAAACTTAAAAATTCCCATGCCCTTTTATAATCAATTTCTCTTATTGGTATACATGTACATACATAGGCTTTACAATTTATATAAATAATAATGCCTTGTAAAATAATAAATTAGTACACAAAAAATATTTTATAGTTAATATCGAAGCATGTAATAAGTTGAAAATATACATAATGTGTATCAAAAATTACATCGTTATCTCCGTTGAATGTGTGTTCATTGATTCGATTTTTTTAAAATCGAATCGAAATGCAAATCACACACAATAAATCTAATATATTCTACATGTAGAAGTCCATTAGTATTCTATGTAGAATAAACTAGTGTTGGTTTCGATTGAATAATCATAAATATAGAACACTACCAAAATTCATTCATTTACGTATTTTTTCTTCTCCATTGTTTTCTCCGTGTAAAATTATTAACAAATACACAAACATTTGATTCCCTTCATGTGCGCGCGCATACCAAACGAGAAATAGCCACCAATCGGAATATTGCTGAACTTATTTTCATGGAAAATTTTGATAAACTATTTTTATTTTTATAATTTCTATATTAAAATTGAAAAATATTTAGAAAAGAAGAAAACTAGGCACGAGATTAAGAGTTCTAGTTGATTCTTGTGAAAGAATTTTTTGTCTACTGTAGTTGTACATTCCAATCGAACCTGCACAACTTGTCCAAGTTTAGGAGCTAATAAAAAAATATTAAAAGAAAATTTGGAAAAACTAGAAAAACTAGGCACGAGTTTTACATGTTATCTAATGAATATAAAAAAATTCTAGAAGAAAATGTTCACACAAGTGCTTATCGAACCTGCACAAGATACCATTACTTTGGTACAAGACCCTCTTAATATGTTTTTCAATTTGTTGTTCCCCATTTTTATGTCTATTTGCTTATGAATATTTGTATTAAAATTTAGAATTTTAGTTTTCCCAGAATTTATTTCAAATTTTATTATACTTAATTTTTCGATGAAGATATTTAATGTTTGATTGGCTATTTCTTCTAATTTGTAGTGATTTTCTGTAGTAATTAATATTCCTATATCACCTGCAAACTGAAAATTTTTTATATTTTCAGAAATTAATTGATGTAGTGCTGCTATATAAATTTTAAATAATAGAGGATTTGTTCACTAAGTGGAATTGCCCTGTGGAATTCCTTGATTCGTAATTTTAGTAATTATTCCCAATTTATTTTCAATAATTATTTTTCTATTTGTAAGATATTTATATATCCAATTTATTATAACATGATTTATATTTTCTTTAAGTTTATTTATTAAAATTGTTTTATCAATATTATCCAACGCTTTTTTAATATCTGTTAGTATTAATAAAGTTTTTAATTTTTTATATATATTTTGATTAATTTTATTTATCAGAGTTACATAATAATCCATAACACCTTTCCTTTCTCCAAATCCATGAGAATGGGTTGGTAAATAGTTTTCTCTATTTGATTCTTTATTTATTCTATTTTTAATCAACTTCTTAATAATTTTTGTATATGAAGAAAGTAACGATATTGGTCTAAAATTCAGTATTAAATCCTCAATCTTATTTGGTTTTTTAATTGCAACTACTTTAATTTCATTGAATTTATCCGGAAAGATGTTTCTTGACCACATTTTGTTTAGATGTTTTGTAAGTATTTGTATATGATTTTCAGGTAATTGTTTTAAAATTTCATTAGATATCTGATTTAAACCTGGAGCTGAATTTTTTTTGGTTTTTATAATGTCATTTAATTCTTTAAAACTGAATTCATCTACTAATGCAGGTGGAAATGGTGTAGGATAAGCAATCTCAATTTTCTGAATAGACTCTGGAAAGTTTAAATAAAAAATTGTATCGCTGTATCATGGTTATCTAAAATATTATATGATTTTGTTCTTTAATTATTTAACAAGTTGATCAATTTCCATAGTTTCTTATTTTGTACATCTACTTCTATGTTTTCGTAAGTTCCTCCCATGATTTTTGTTTACTTTTTTTAATTTCCAATTTAATTTTTGCTGTTAATCTTTTAGGTTTTATCGCTGAATGAATGTCTTTAAGTTTATTGAACAAATTTTGTGCCCCTTTCTTTTCTTTCCATAGATTATTTATTTTATCTGTCCACCATACTGTATTCCTATTTTTAAAACGATTATCTTTTAGTTTGTCAGAATTTCCCTGTATAATGTTTGTAATTTCCTCTTCATAATCTTCTATATCAAATGTGTGGTTAGGATTTAGTTGATTTATTTGTTCTAAGATTTTAATGATTAAATTATTATTACAAAGTTTCTCTGCGAAAGAAAAGGATCTGAACCAAAATTATCTGTGGTACTTTTCCATGTTGATTTGTTAACTAGATCCAATGAAATTAAAGTAATGTCTACAGCTGAATTTTGAAAACTATGTATGCTTTGATGTGTTGGAGATCTATCATTAAGGATAAAATATTGATAATTTAATATTGTATCTTCTATTTATTTCCTAAAACATCATACTTTGCATTTTATTCCCATAAACTACTATGTCCATTTATGTCTCCTCCTATTATTGTGTTTGGAACATTATTATATTTCTTTAAAAAAATTTCCAAATTGCTCATTTACTTCCTGAGGAGAGTCTTTATTTCTTGTAGAATTATAGAAAAAAATTACAGTATATTCTGTTTTATTAAATTTTATTTTAATCTCCATAGCTTCTATTGGATTTACATCCAATTTTCGTGTGGATAAAAGTTGAATTTTGTAACTAATTAGTACTCCACATCCTCTAGAACCATCTATTCTATTGTATATTATTATTCTGTAATAATTAAATTTAGGTGAATATTTATCTGATGTCCATGTTTCACTTACAATTGCTAAATCGGCTTTCTCATCTATTAAATATTTTTCAAATAAATCTTTCTTCATGGTCGAGTCCAATGTCCCTTCTCCGAACGGCTCCAACGCTGTTGTTAATCAAGAAGAGTATCCCCCCTGTACGTTCTTGTGTTGTTCGCTCGCACCATTGATCTATCCGGTGTTGCTCCATGGCTATTCAAATATGACTTTTGCCGTTCCGCTGCCAGGAGATCAAATGGGCACATTCCCGCAATGACGCAGGCTGCTTCGTCCGAAAGATTTCTGAACGCACTAATCACTCTAAGTGTGCAGCTGCGATATACGGAGTTAGAAGTACGACGATAGGATGGCACCTGCAGCGCTCGAGCCCATATAGGGGACGCATAGAGCATTATAGATGTTATGACACCAGCTAATAATCTTCGTCGTCCTTGGCTCGGTCCGCCGACATTCGGCATTGTACGGGAGAGAGCCTTGCTAGCTCTGGCTGATTTCTCACTGACGTATTTTATGTGCTCCTTGAATGACAACCTTGCATCGATTTGTACCCCTAGGTACCTTATCGAGGGTTGTGAGAAAATCGTATGTGCTCCGATTGTAATGGAGATGGTATCTAGAACCTTTCTGCTAGTTATAAGCACCGCTTCCGTTTTTAGTTCCGCCAGCTGCAACCCAACTGAGTCCAGCCATTGTTGGATTATATCCACCGTATCCCTACAAATATTTTCCAGCTCTTGTATTTTGAAACTGCTACGATGGCGATATTTTATTTATTTATTTATTTAGCACAAAATCTAATACTTATGATTTTACTCAAATACATACATGAACAATTTTACATAAAATGTTTAATATATAATAAACATATAAGATTACTAATAATATACTATAAAAATAAAAATGATTTAACAAAAAAGGTTAATTATAAAATAATTTTAAAATCCGTTTTAAAGTAATTTTGGATAACCCAAAGTCGAACTTTATGCTAATTTGGTTTAATTGTTTTACCATTCGGTTAACTGGTTCATTTTCACCATAGATCGTACGGTGCTTGTCTAATTTAATCAAAATACTCTGCCGAGTAGTTCTTGTCGGGACATACAAACCGATGACAGAAAAAATGTTTGGCGAGTCAATGTGGCCAAGAAGAACATTTCCTAACATCGAGGCACCAAGTTGATTTCTTCTGTTATCCAAGGTGGTGATTTGATAATTATTACATCTTTCAATATAAGATGGTAAGCGAAGAATATTTTGGTAGTATGGCAGATTATGGTTATAACACCAACCGTCTTTCTTAGCAACGTACAACAAAAATTTTCTTTGTACGCTTTCAATACGATTGATGTGTATTTGATGGTAAGGTGACAAAACTGGAACCGCAATTCCAAATGAGCTCGGACATGTGCAAAATATAAGTTGAATAAGCACCTTATGTCTGTGAACTCATATAAATATCCATCTTTTGATAAATCCCAACATAGTCCTCGCGATTATTATGTCTATGTGTTTGTTGAATGATACATTTTCCACAAATGTAACACCTAAATCGCGAATTTCACTTATTCTAGCTAGGGGTTGATCCATTGATTTGGTACTCGTGGTGTAAAGGCTCCTTCCGGTGAAATGTTATAACCTTGCACTTATTTGTGTTTAATCGCAGTTCATGAAGTGTGCACCAGCTACTTACTCTGCTTAAATCGTCCTGTAATAATTTCACATCTTCCATGGTCTTAATCGGTTTAAATATTTTCATATCGTTAGCATATATTAATACATCGGAATCATGGATCACATCGGTAATGCCGTTAATAAAGATTATAAAAATCCAAGGTCCTAGATGGGAGCCTTGCGGTACTCCAGAGTGTGCTATTATTGGTCTTGATTTAACACCACCTATTTCGATATATTGCTCTCTGTTACTTAAATATGACCATATCCACTTCACAAATGCGCTTGAGAATCCAAAGTTCGACAAGCTTTGTATTGCTTTCAGGTGACGGACGGAATCAAAAGCTTTGCTAAAGTCAGTGTAAATTGTATCCATTTGAGTTGATTGCTCTAGGATTTTCAGAGTTTTGCTTGTAAACTCAACCAGATTTGTTGTAGTTGATCTGCCAGGGAGAAAACCGTGCTGTGATACTGAAATGCGTTTTGGTACTATTGATTTAAGAGATTTGCAGCTGATCATTTCAAAAAGCTTAGGTATTGAAGACAATGATGATATTCCACGGTAACATGAAATGTCAGCTCTATTACCTGCTTTAAATATAGGTGTTGTTTTTCCATTGTGTTGAGAATACGCCACTTTGTAAAGACTGATTGAAGAGTAGGCACAGTGGTTCGACCAGTTCGTTTCCGAACATCTTTAGAAC
Source organism: Nephrotoma flavescens (assembly GCA_932526605.1). Lineage (NCBI taxonomy): Eukaryota > Metazoa > Arthropoda > Insecta > Diptera > Tipulidae > Nephrotoma > Nephrotoma flavescens. The sequence continues at coordinate 162,876,665 of OW052220.1, read as the reverse complement.
AGCGGATGGTATTTTATCAGGTCCACAACCATCAGTAAATGACTGAAATGCTTGTAATATATCATTGCTGGATATGTTTGGAATGTTTATTTCTAGATTAGATTCACAACCAGCTAGATTAGGCGACGCTAAAACATTTTCTTGATAGACACTTTGAAAAAACTCAGCAAACATGTTTGCAATGCATTGGTTGTCAGTTGACAGCTTTTCTTGGTAGTACATGGATACTGGATAACCTTTAGTATTTCGTTTGGTGTTAAAAAAATTCCAGAAGTATTTTGGGTCACTTAATGCTATTCTGTATATTCGTTAAGTAATTTGAATATTTTGCTTGAAAGTATTCCTCATATATACCATTAATGTCAAGAAACAGTCTTCTATCGTTCTCCGATTCGTTAATTTTCATATCATCGGCAAACCCAACTACCGTCCCCTCCTCAGGGACCTGGAGTGTGAACACATCGTCATACATAATATTCCAAAGCATTGGGCCGAGTACAGATCCCTGGGGGACCCCGCATGTAACTGTGTACTTGCACCCTTCATTCGTGCGGTACTGCAAAGTGCAGTCTTTAAAATAGCTTGAGATTACCCGCTTGATGTAACAAGGCACATTCCTGATATTAAGGGCGTTCATAATATGTTCCCATCTTGCTGTGTTAAACGCATTTTTAATATCTAGCGTAACAATAGCGCAGTATTTTTTACGGCCTCCTTTCCATCTCCTGCCGCTGATGGCGTCTTCAGCCAGCTTGGCAACGAGCTGAATAGCATCAATAGTTGAGCGCGCTTTGCGGAACCCGTATTGGTTATGGGCAAGGTCTCCAGATGATACGATAGCTTCTTCTAACCGATTACCAAGCAGCCTTTCAAGTAATTTCCCCGCACCATCTAACAGACAGATTGGGCGAAATGATGAAGGATCTTCCGAATGTACTTTACCCTTTGGGATCAGTATCAGCATCTGCTTCTTCCAAATATCTAGGAATGTTCTTTCTCTTAGGCAAGAGTTATACACTTACAGGAACTCCTCGGGTTTTTCTAGAATCGCAGCCTTTAAGGCAACATTTGGTATATAGTCCGGTCCTGGCGCTTTCTTGCTGGGAATTCTCCTAGATGCGGATATTAGTTCAATCAATCGTGAATAGCGGAACGTCGTCCACTACAATGACACTCGAGTGAATAGTCACTGTTTTGCGAGGAAACAAGGAAGATACTATATTATCCATCAGAATAGGGCATGTTGGTGCTGCACTTCTTGCAAGTTTAAGCTTGGACATTACCATCTTGTAGGGCCTACCCCATGGATCGTCCTCAACCTCATCACAGAGGGACTTCCAGCATCGTCGCTTGCTTTGTTTAATGGCCACCTTAAGCACACCCCGCGCTTCCCTGTATATTTCTTGTAAGCTGAAGAAGGAGCTGGTGTTTCTACCCCGCTGGGAAACGCGCCTTGCACGATTCCACTTTCGCCGGAGCACTGCAATTTCCTCATTCTACCAGTAGGCCGGAGGGCGTCTTGGGTTTAACCTTCTTTTAGGCATTGTAGCTTTACATGCACTGGCAATGCTGCCTATTAACTGGGACGCCTTGGTGTTAGCGGTGTTCGTCAGATTAAAGCCCCGGAGCATAAACCTGAAGATGTCCTCATTGAAAGCGTTTGTCTTCCATCCCGCAATTTGTATACTATTACTTGGGTGTATTCCATGCAGTTCACACAGGATGGCCTGGTGGTCACTGTGCGTGTAAGAATCGCAAACCTCCCAAGTTATTCCTCTCCTCCAGAGAGATTCGCTAGCAAACGTTAGGTCTATAATAGAACCAGCATTACCCCTGCTGAATGTATATGCAACGCCAGTGTTGCACAGGACAATATTCAGAACTGAAAAAGCCTCCAGAAGGGCTTGACATCTTCTATTTGTTTGAGCGCTACCCCACTCCATAGCCCACGCTTTGAAGCCTCCTGAAATTACTACGGGACTATGATCTCTTACGTCCAGAACCAAGCAATCTAAGAAGTGGATGAATTGCTTGATTGGCTCATATGGAGGGGCATAACAACTGAAGATATGTATGCCATTAATTTTTGCTCGAACATATCCGAAGAAACCTTGCTGGCTTTCTTGAATGGCCAAGCCAGAGCATGCCCAGATTGCTGCCTTGCCACTATGATCCCTCACCCATGCAGCATCATACAAATTTTTGTACTGTTCACATAGTATTGCGACGTCTGGCTTCAGTTCATGTCTAGTCTGCCATAGGAGGTCCTGGGCAGCCTCACAGTGGTTTAAGTTTAGCTGAAGTAGCTTCACTTCTACGGTTGTCTCCCATCACCAACCGTCGTGCTGGGCAATTACCCCTACCGGTGATGTGAGTACCGATAGCTTCTCCATTCCCTGAGCGGCAGAATGCACACTGTGGTTCCCGTTCACAGCTTTTTGCCTTGTGACCAGCTCTGCAGCACCTAAAGCAAAGATTTGAAAGGTCAACTTCGCTCTTGCATGTGGCCGCTCTGTGACCTGGTCTCCAGCATTTAAAGCATCTCACTGGGCTAACTACTTCACGTATACGGCACCTAACCCAGCCTATACGGATTGCGCCAACCTCAACCATTTTACGAGCTATAGCTGTTGGTATTTTGACAACCGCTATCTGCGTACCTCTGTGCGCAGGTCTAAGACTAGTCACGATATTCTCATCGAGGATTTTTCCGTCATCGAAGTCCATAGTTATAGCGTTAAAGACCTCTCCCTTTGTTGTTACCTCGTCAATATCCCATATCTCCACTGTGCGCTCATCGGAATCGGAAGAGTCGCAACCTCTAGTTTACCGTCAAGATACGTCTCAATTTTACCGCGCATCGTATCAAGGTTGGCGCTATCGCACGCCGACTTTTGTATTTTCAACAATAGATAACCCTTCTCGGTTTTATGTACCCGGGCCACTCTATTTCCGACACTCTCCAAGGCAGGATCTATTTTTATGCCTTTCAAAACCTCCGCGAACGAAGCTGGACTAGTGGTTTTGATCGTCAGTGCGGCGGGTCTCGGAGGTCTTCCGCGGCGCCTCCTGTGTTTTCTCCCTACCACCTGCCCAGTATAGAAGGTGTACCCATGCTTCAGCTTCCTTGGTCTTCCACAGGCTTTGGAGTCTGCATTTTCTTTGCCTTCTTTCCCGTTCTCTGAGGGCTATCAGCTGTATCCAGAGGTGAAAGGCAATTTATTTGCCTCTTATTCTTACTGGCTAGAGTACCCTGGTTCGATTCTCTAGCCGTTTCGTCTTGGACAGCGTCCTCCGTTTGCACAGCGACGTCAACGCCATTTCTTGCTCTGAGAGTTGCTTGCCGGAATGTGGATTTTAAAAGACCAACGATCCTTCTTATTTCGTAGTGGACGTTGCTTTTCCCTTTTATGAACTATGCCAGCTCCTCGATTTGCCTACACATGCGCTCCATTGGCTCAATCATCCTTCCCAGCTGAAGAGCATCAGAATCCTTGATATCCGATGTTGAACTAGCCCTTGTGTGTCCGTGAGTTATTGAACCGGACTTAGGGGATCGGGGTAGCCTACTCCGCTGCTCGAACGGATTAAGGTTCGTCACTGAGATGGAAGGAAAACTTGTTGTTATATCTGCAACCACAGCCAAGTTTCCAACTGCAGAAGCATTGCGGTCGCTGGATTTCGACGGTGTTGAGCCCGCTTGCTCACTCAACAATAATGCCGGTACTGGGTTTCCGATTCCCTGCACCCTAAACATTTCTTAACCTTCTTGAGTCATGATGGTTTCGGAGTGTCCATCCCCTAGCATTTTATACCTACTGCCAGGTAAGAAATTCAGCCGCCTCTTACATGAGGAGCAGACGCTGTTTGAAGCCGCGCCTCCTGGTGAACAGACGCTTCTTGCAAGTTTTGGTGCACGAGTGGTATTTTATTTCCCACTTACCCGCCGGTGTACCGGTGAGGGAATCCCCCTATCCGCAACCTGGGGACGTGCCCGATAGGAGATTGTAACTCCCACGGGTGTATGTGTGTGTGTGTGTGTGTGTGTGTGTGTGTGTGTGTGTGTGTGTGTGTGTGTGTGTGTGTGTGTGTGTGTGTGTGTGTGTGTGTGTGTGTGTGTGTGTGTGTGTGTGTGTGTGTGTGTGTGTGTGTGTGTGTGTGTGTGTGTGTGTGTGTGTGAATGAAAAGGGGAGGGAGTATTAATTGACCTTAAAAGGACAATAAATCCATTGGATGATCTCCCTTTTTTATGAAATACAAAAAATACAAATACATTTAATAAAACAGAATGAAACGACTACAACGCACGTATTATGTAATATACATACTTGTCTATACATACGTACCATTTAAAATAATATGTTTGCACGATCGAATATTTCTTGTCGTTTAGGTATATAAAATTTAAAAAACACAACCACGAAAAGGAAGGGGATCTATATGTATGTATGTAGCTACATTGATTATGTTTTGGTGCGCAGCATGAAATATAATTTAAAAAAAAACAAATATTTGGAAGAAAGTATCATTTCCTAATATTAACCCGTTCGAACGCCTTATATAATATATTGTACATCGACTTGGGACCCACATAGCAGGCTTAATATATTTTGTTTGCTTCAGAAATGTGTGGAAAATCAGTATAGGAACCATGCGCAGATTTTAGCGAAAAAAACTAGATTTAATTTCTAATAGTTGCTATAAAAACGCACGTTCAGCTTTGAATATTTTATTTATTGAACCAGACGTGTGTACAACGTTTATTCGTTTTTTTATGTTTACATAATTCAATTTGACGTTTTTCATTGGCGGTTTAATTTGTGTAATTCTTTAGTGTTGTAAATGATTTATTAATAAATAATCGGTCGCCCTCTGTAACACAGTGGGTAGAACGCTTGCTGTGTGGATCGAGGGTCTCGGGTTCGATTCCCGGTGGTAACGAAAGTTACGACTGGATACACATCCCAGCAAACAAACGCTGATAGCAGAATGAAATAGATGGAAACATTTGCACACGTCGAGGCGAGAAAACAAATAAATTTACTTCGGTTTCTTCTATGCATTGCATTTTTACCCCCACCTAATCTCTTGTTTATCAATTTTATTTCAAAAATTGTAATTTCATTTCTATCAGTCTCCAGATTTCAGCTGAAGGTAATAGACGTTTGTAAATGTTTTTCAGGTGGAAATACATGGATAACATATAAAGTAAGTGCATACAAAATTTAAAAAAATGTGTAGTTGTATCTGAATGACAATACACATTTGGTGCATACAACCAAAACCAAACACAATCAATAATATATGATTGTGTTTGGTTTTGATAAAACAAAATACATTAAAAAAATAATATTTTCTGGTAAACCAACGGTTAACAACAGTTACATATTATACCCAAATCAAAGTGAAAGAGATAAATTAATTTGTAGGGGAAATAAAGCCGAGTTTTCGGTCGACAACAATACGAATAGCATGGAATTAGGTGCATCAGTTTGAAGTAAAAATTGAGCGCTCTAATTATATGCTGTTTATGCGCTCTTTGTGCGCTGATTTGTACTACTGGGATAAAATATAATTGATAAAAATACATTGCCTGGTCATATACAGCTCTAAGTGCTAGGTAGTCGACCTAAGCAAATGAAAAACAACAAAAAAAAATAAAAAAATTATTGGGTTTTATATATGTACTAATATATTCAAATACAAAACTATAAGAATACTTTATTATACTCGTATATGTATATATTGTACAATTATTTTTTATATCTATGCCAATATCATCAACAAAATAAGTCCTGTAAATGTATTTCTTTGTACCATGTATCATTAAAATTGTATTATTAAATGTGTTATATTTAAATTTTACGGAAACTGATGTGAGCGAGAACCACTTTCGAAATAACTGAGACAAGTAAGATGATTTTATTTTTATTTCCAATAAATTGGTATGCATAATTTCCATCTTGATTAGGTCCTAAGGAGATGCCCGTCTGCCGATAAATATCCCGATAGATGTACTAATACATAAAATTATTAAGTTCACACCATTTTCTAATTTTAATGTGTTTAAAAATTAAATTAAATTAAAATATAATAAATTTGTGTCTATACATATTTTTAGTTTAAATAATTTTTTTTACATTAAAATAACGAGTTTTTATTTTATATGTACGTACTGATAAAAATTTCTCTAAATTTATTGGGTTTTTTTGTTGGTTGCATGCACAAAATTTGTATAGCAGTTTGGTTGCATTCATTTATTTTTATTTATTCGAAAAAAAATTATATCTAGTTTTTTTTCGCTAAAATCTGCGCATGGTTCCTATACAGTATAGGAACCATGCGCAAATTTTCGATATAATTTCTTGTAGTTGCTAGAAAAACGTACGTTCAATTTTGAATCTTTCATTTTTTGAAGCAGACGTGTGTGCGACGTTTGTTCATTTTGTTTATTTTTACATAATTCAATTTGACATTTATTTCGCATTGGCGGTTAAATTTTTTGTTGTGTTTTAAATTTAATATGACGTGTTAAATAAATAATTTTGTTAAAAACCCAACATTTTTATATTAAAAGTTATAAGATAATTTTATTATACATGAACTCGTGCAAATGTATATATGTGCATATTATAAAAAAAATATTTGAATGAGTGTTGTCCGTTTAGTATCGCAACTTCCCGAGTGTTATTGCCATGAATATAGAAATATATCACATCATATACAACGGGAAAGGATGTGATTATTAAACTTTTTCGATATACATACATATGTACATGATAAAAAGTAAGATAAATTTAGTTTTAATTTCAATAGATGTTTATGAATATAATTTCCATTTTTGATTAGGTTTGAAGAGATGTATCCTTTCAATTGATAGTTATTTTCATCACATACATACCATTGTGTTTCAACGAAAAATAAATAAAATTTATTTTATTTAATATATCGAGTTTTTATTTTTTTATATGTACCCTCCATATGTACTGTTAAAATTTTGTCTAATTTTATTGAATTTTTATGTTGGTTGCATACACAAAATTTGTGTAGCAGTTTGGTTGCACCCATTTATTTTTATTTAAACGAAAAATAATTATATCTAGTTTTTTTCTTCAGAAAGAATAGAAGGAATATAGGGTATTTTCGTTAATTCATTCTTCAGAAAGAATAGAAGGAATAGAATATTGATCACGTGATCTAAGAACATTCCGAACGAAATGTAATAAAAGAACATAAATGGAATAAACAGAATACTTTGTCACAGCAGCGACTTGTTTTTATTTTTGCAGCATTTACTTTTGTTGAACCATAGATAATATAGATATATTATATACATATACATATATAATACATATATTTATATTACATATGTTGTTTCATTAAAAACAAGAAAAAATAAATTATTTGCACACGCACTATCACAGCTTGACATTTCAAAACAGAATATTCTTTTTGTTCTACCTATTGATGTAGATCAAAAAGAATGCGTTCTGAAAATTCCGAATAAATAAAAGAATAGACAAAAAAAAAGAATAGAAAACATAGATGAATAAAAGTACGATTACTGTCACTTTTAAAACGTTCGGAATGAATAAACGAAAATATCCATTATTAATGACGATCGAAAGGGTTAAAATACCTAACAATCCGCTAAAAAATTGATCGCAGCTATTAGGTTTCCTTCATTCATTATACCAAAGAATTTATAATAATAAGAATACACGTACGAAAAAGTGGAGACATTCACTTTTTTTTTATAACTCCACGAATTTACGAAAAACCACATGCCGGACGATTTTATAATCAAAAATTCCCCAAGAAGCGAACCATCCATGATTTTTATGATTAATGATCTATTTTAAATGTAGAAACTATTTTTGTTCGAGATCATGTGATCTCGATTTTTTTGGTTAATTTGTTTCGGTGTACATATATATTGTATGTGAAACGAAAACTGGCACAAAAAAAACTAAAAACAACAACACATAATGAAATTGGTGTCGTGTACTAATGTAAAAATTATACAATTATGATTTTTTCATTTTTCAAAAATTTTGTTTTGTTTTTGCTCGAATATAAATTTATATAAAACAAACACATATGCATATACATTTTTTTACTTTACATGTGCATTTCGGATTATGTTACTTTTTTTTTACTTTACATGTACATTTCGGATTATGTTTATGTACGATCATGAACGAATTTTTGTACGATGAATATTTAGTCAACGACTCCATAGAAAAACCAAAATTATATTTGAGTTCTAAATAAAAGACATTATTTTATAATAATTTTAAAGCAAAACTATTATTTTAAAACTTAAATATGGCCGTATAATTTGTTTACGTCAATTTATATGAGCACAAATACAAATATGAATTACTCGTACTCAATAATATATATATGTATGTACGTACTACAGTAAATAACCGAATGTAGAACGGAGTGAAGAGCACTGTTAAAAACACCGGGAACTCTAATTAAAAAATTACATTGAAATATTTACAAAACATAATTAATTTATATTTAATTATAAAATGAATAAATTTAAACTTAAGAGGTTGGAGTTGCAAGACGCCTGGGGCGTCTCACACAAGAAATTACTGGGTGGTTGAATTATATTTTCGATCCTAACAATTTTGTCGGCCACACAAAAATACAAAATATTTTATTTACACAAAACTCTAATTTTATTTCAATATTTATTATTTATATTACAACTTATAATGAGCCCCAAATTATGTGTGTCTTATTAGAAAACCTAGGAGAAAAATAATACTCGTATTATTGTATCCATTTCAATTACAAACCAAAACGTCAAAAAAGTATCCAAGTTGTACAATTTTATTGCAGGTAAAACCATTTAAAATAAATTTCCCTTATAGCTAGGACACACCAAACAATTACGGACGTTCATATTCAGGAATACCAAAGTATTTTCGTAACGGATATAATTTTCGTATCGAATACATTTTCGTATCGTATTCAGGAATGAGCCCCAGGGCTTAACCACAAATTAAACGTATTTTATTTTATTTTTAATTTGTTCAACTTTCAATTTAATATTCATTTGTTAAAATGTTTTATTTTCAGGCTTCTTTTATTGTTACAACGACGCAAAAAGTATAAAACACGCACAATTCTGGGATACAAAACTTTAGCTGAGGGTATTATACGTATGGATGCAGTTCTACAGAAATCAATGGACATGACTGTTGAGCTAGTAGGGTCGGGAAAAGCAGGCCGACAAGGAACAACAATTGCAACATTACGAGCTGAACGTGTTTCATCTATACCTGTGGATCATGATAATAAAAATAATAATAGCGTGCTCCTAACAGGTAAGTTACAACTTAATCATTTTTTTGGGTATTATAAAATGGTGCCTTATTCCAGACAATTTTTATTGTCACTGCAGACATCCGTTTGTAGAATGCGAACGATTAAACATGTTAAAAACTGTAAAATTAAGATACATATTTTAAGCAGACTAGATTACGGAGATAATATAGTTAAACTGCTGTAAACTATAAAATGAAGTTGCAACCGATTTGAAAGAGGTGCAAATAGAAACCCCGCGAAAAACATATAGATGGAATGAGGTTAAGTTATTTACAGCTGCAACATTTTGAAATATATTGTCAACATATTGTAAAATAAAGTAACGAAACGATTGGTCAGGCAAAATAAATGGGTTATATGATACACTTACAAACATTAATTTACTATAATTTGTATCGTTATCTAAACGCAGTCGCGACCTTGAAATAATACAAAATAAATTAATCTAATTGTAATGGTATAAGTATATCATATACAGTCGTGTGCAATATAATAGGTAATTCTATGAAATTTTTAAATAATACATTTTTTTAACAAAATCATCAATATCAAAAATTGAAACATGGTTTTTTTAATTGTCAGTCTCATCTAGGAAGCAAAACATTTATTATATTATCTCGTCTTTGTGATCATTAGATCGAACTATCGTATTCAAGTTTAATTCATTTACACCATCTGTGCAAATCAGTAGGGAAATTTAAGTAATTTTGTTAAAAAATAGATATTCGTTGGAAATAATTGATTTTTACATAAAGTATTAATATTTGATGATGTACCCGTTATTTTTAAGAACCACATTACGTCGCCTCCCCATAGAATCAATCAGTGCAAAAGACATTTTCTCGAAGCTCAATTATATGTTTTGGCCTCGGAAATTTACTTAAACCATGTTTTAACTCACTCCACCAGTTTTCTATTGGGTTTAGATCAGGAGACTGAGTTGGCCATTTCATTATATTAATTTTATTTGCAGCAAACTAGTCTTTACCAAATTCGCCGTGTGCTTCGGATCATTGTCCTGCTGAAACACTCAGCGCAAGGGCATATTTTCATCAGCATACGGAAGCATGATATCTTTTAAATGTCCTCCATATAAATTTTATTACCTAGATTTCCGTAGATCCAGCATATAGACCCAACAACACCATACAAGACCATTTGGAATGGCCCATAACAAAATGGCGGAACGTGTTATGGTCCGATGAACCAAAAATTATTTTTTTCGGATCGGATTGCACCAAACAATATGTCCGACGACCCCAAAACTAAAAAAGTTCGACCCGCGCTGTACAGTAAAAACTGTCAAAAATGACGGAGGAAACATTATGCTATGGGGCTGTTTCTCGTATAGTGGTGTAGGGCCTATATTCTGAGTCATGAATATTTAGTTAACGACTCCATAGAAAAATCAAAAATTTATTTGAGTTCCACATAAAAAACATTAATTTAAAATAATTTTAAAGAAAATCTTATTTTAAAACGTAAACATGGCCTTATAATTTGTTTACGCCAATTTAGAGTATTTTTCGTAGTACGTTTGAATTTGAATTTTTCGTAGTATGTACTACAGTTAATGACCGAATATAGAACGGGGTCAAGAGCACTGTTAAAAAACCCGAGACCATAATCCAAAAATGATATTGAAATATTTAATAACACAATTAATTTATATTTAAAACCATTATAAAATCAAATATAATGGGGCACTATCACACCACAAGAAATTATTTGTTGGTTGAATTTTATATTCCATCCTAACAATTTTGTCGGCCACACAAAACTACAAAATATTTTGCTTCCACAAAACTCTAATTTTATTTCACAATTTATTTGTATTTACCTATATGTATTACAACTTAAAAGAATCCCCAAATCATAAGTGATGCTTATTTGAAAACCTAGAAGAAAGATAATCCATTTCAAGTATACAAACCAAAACGTCAAAACTCAAATTAGTGTCCAAGTTGTACAATTTTATTGCAGGTAAAACCATTTAAAATAAATTTCCCTTATAGCAAGAACACATGCCAAACAATTACGTACGATCGTATTCAGAAATACCAAAGTATTTTCGTAACGGATATCATTTTCGTATCGAATACATTTTCGTATCGTATTCAGGAATAGGGCCCCTGAATACGAATTCGAAAATGAATGATACGTACAAAAATTTGCCATATTCCGCAATTCGAACAGTTTTTGTACCCTAAAGAAAGTAGACTACATTAACTTGTTCCAGAAATTAGGAAGTAACTTTATTATCGGAGGTGATTTTAATGCAAAAAATATCTTTTGGGGTTCAAGTTTAACCTCTCCAAAAGGCAAAGAATTACTTGCAGCTGGCCAATACTCAAACTGTGAATTTTACTCAGGAGGGTAACCAACGTACTGACCAACTGATCCTAACAAAATCCGAGACCTTATAGATTTTACATCACTAAAGGCATATCGGAATGTTACATTTTCTTAGAAAATTATGAAAGTCTAATATCTGATCATTCTCCTGTTATTATGACGGTTAGTGAAAATGTAATAGAAACAACACATTCACCACAGCTCACAAACAACAAAACAAATTGGGAATTGTTTAAGCGGTTAGTAGAGGAAAAAATAAAACTTCAAATGCCAATCAAAAGTGAAAATCAAATAGAAGAGGAACTAGATAGGCTCCTTGGTGTTATGCAATGGTCGGCTTGGGAATGCACACCCAAATTATCATCCAGGAAAGAAAACTGTTATTTACCCAATAGAAGTAAGAGAACTAGTGTAGGAAAAACGAAAATAAATGGCCACAAGATAAACCCACCTTAAACAACTTGTGCGTCAAACTTAAGGCACTCATAAAAGCAGTGAAAAATGAAACAATTTCAAAATACCTTTGTTATCTAGCTCCAACTAAAGATACCGACTATTCCCTCTGGAAAGCAACAAAACGGTTAAAACGACCAAAAACGCAGATCCTCCTAATCAAAACAAACGTTGGGAAATGGGCTAGAGGATCCGAGGAAGCTCCTTGTTGCGATCTGATAACAGGGCAAGTAATAAAGGAGCTGCCTGAAATTACTGCCATAATCAATATGATCCTCAGGAAAAAACATGTGCCAATGCAGTGGAAAGTAGCAGAAGTAATAATGATTCCAAAACCTGGCAAGCCACCGAATGATAGAAAATCTTACCGTCCAATTTCACTTCCTGTGTGGAGGGGGGAATGTTGGGTGGTTTTTTGCAATAAATAGAAGTGTAAACGTGGATCGGATGAAATAGATAAACAGAGGTGCAAACGGCGAAATACATTGACATGTAACACAGAACTATAAAGTGTTTGCATGCAATTTCTTTCAAATGTCGTGTTTAGTGTATAGGGTGCACGAGTACCTTTGTTACTTTAACTCGTACAGAGGAGTTGCTATTTTGCTCTCACGTACTTCCAAGTTGTAAAGTTTCTCATTTTTGAATGTGATCGTAGTCTCCCAATTGAATGAACTAGAAGTTCTCATAAAATTTGTAGTTTTTATTGTGACTTAGACATATGGACGCCCAAGAGTGCAAAGGGTGACGCATCACTCACATTAGGGTTAGAAACCAACCGATGGTTTAGGAATTTTGTTGTATTTTTTCGATTTACACGGTTTTCTTAAAAGGGTCCCACTTTCGATTTGCATGGTGTTCTGCGGAACCATTGTTCCGTGTGATTCGGGGAATGGGTGTGATCATAATTATTTGCCAAAGTTCCATATCCATTTTGCGGTCCGCAATCACAATTGTGTAGGTGATGGTCGTGTGTGATGGAGAATCGCGTCGCATTTGATTTTGTAGGTGTTTTGGACCAGAATACACATTTGTGCATACTGCTTGGATTGTTTTCGTGGGAAAAATGGCACTGTCCCTGTGGTTATGGTAAAGTGATTGATACGTTATCGGAAGCAAATAATTGATATATCCCTTTTGTGATTTACTAACATAATTGTGAGAGTACGGCAAAAGTACCATGTCAAAAATTTATTTTTGTATGTGTTTTGAACCAACTTACACATTTGCGCATTCCTTTCAAACTTATTTCGTCCGAAAAAAAACACTATAACTATACATACAATTGTGTTGGTTGTATTTCAAATCAAGCGTAATTTTTTATCAAAAACGCCATTACATACTATGATTTTTTACTCACACATTTGTGTAGTTTGGACTTTAATTAAGCCATTTTTTTTATTTTTTTTTGGTTGAAAAAGGGATATTATTTAATTTGTGTGTTGTCGAATTGTGATGTTTCTTTCAGGGGGAATTCCGATTTAACTGGGATCCGTTGAGCTCCGGAGACACATTTGAGTGTGGTGGACTTGTATTGAGGAAGAAAAATAAATTGTTTTCTGGGCAGAAAAGGGATATAATGGGCTGTCCAATATGTAAAAAATTTTCAAAAATGATTTCCCCTAATAATTTCGTGGCCTTCTAAAATAATCAAATTAATTCCGTTTTTATCAATAATGAGACCAGGAAAATTTTTCAGAGTGACATTCTTGTTATTCTGTTATTCTTATTTTGAGCGAAATAATAATAATTTAACGTATGTATTTATTAGATATTGTCTTTTTTCTTGTTGTGTTACGGTCGCTGGTTCGAACCTCACATTGGAGCTAAAATTTATTCGTAAAATAAAGAAAATTCAATATACCAGTGGCACTATTCTGGTATTTCCCTGGGAATAGGGAATTGGGGAAAGATTTTATATGTAATTTTTATTTTAAATTTTTTTTCTGGCGTACTGAGGTAAAAAAATAGTGAAAATTTTTTTGAAAACAAAATAAAATTGGGAATAATTTTCCCTGCCAATTTAGATATGGAAAAATTATTCCCAATTTATAAATATTTGCATCAAACTTTTCTTCTTAGTAGGCCGGAAAAAATATTTGAACTGAAATTACATATAAAATCTTTCCCCAATTCCCTATTGCCAGGGAATTACCAGAATAGTGCCACAGGGGAGGGAGACTATATATGGATGGATCCACATAACTTTAAATTTTGAGGCGGAAATATATCCTGAAATAATTTGTGGGGAAAGGTTTATAGTGCTGCTTTAAAAGTCACGAGAATGCTGTGTGTTCCCAAAGAAGAAGAAATTCCCAAAGATGGAATCACAAGGAGAATATAACTACATTTTAGATATCAATTTTCAAACAAAATATCCTCTTCATCTGCATGGTGAGTCGAAGGAAGATACTCAACGGAATCCAACTAACCTTCTAACTTTACATAAATATTTACTAACACGGGAATTTTGAAATGATGATGGTGCACTTGTGAGGAGAAACATCGATTTGTATTGTGGATAAACGACAGTTCGCTCAAGTAGATTTTCTAATAAGTTAGAACATTTAACACATCCTTATCATTTAGTGCTAGAGTCCCTCGCAGGTTCAGGATTCCTAGTCAGTTCGGGCACCGAATCGTGTCTTATGTCGCAGATTTCCTCGAATAATTATGATATTCCTGATATTCGAATGCAATAGTAGCAGTATGCATGTGCTCAAGAAATTCAGTTGCTGCGTATTAACCCAGATATTGCCGTTGTTCTTTATAACGCCACACAAAACACTAGAAAATTTGAGCACAACTTGTGGAAAGTTTTTTTTCGAAAGTCCCGTTAGGTTTACTGTATAAAGATTCATTCGTTGCAACGTTTTTTAGTATTGGAGTGTTTGTGTAAATTTGAAGCAAAAAATTTAATTCGGTAACATCTGTGTTAAGATGAGTTATAATAGTTTTGCAAAACCTATTACTAACGGTGGCAAAAACGTATGCATGGCAAAACGATCTTTTGGTCGTTTAAGGGCTATAAAATTGTTAATTTTTTAGATGTGATGACGTGTAATATCTCATTTTTTCGTGTTTCGTTGCTCTATAACTACAAATAGTGAAATTTAGACAAACATGATAGGTACTACATATTTTAAAAATTAGCTGGAACTCACGAGTTTTAATTTTTTTTGAAAGAAACAGCCCGAAAACTAATTATCTACTAGGCCAACTACTTTTTTTATCATTTCATTAGATTCGGCATACTCAAAAATACTTAGAAAATATAAACCCCTAAACGTAGACCCCTAAACGTAGTCCGATTGACCAGAAATTTTGCGTGAGGTTGTTTCTAATAGAGACGAATATTTTTAGCCCTGAGCCCGGTATAAAATCAGACATGAGGGAAAATGGGTCATCCTAATATACATATATAAGACATACATATGTTGTTTTATTAAAAACAAGAAAAAAATTAATTATTTGCAAGCGCAATATCACAGTTTGACATTTCAAAACAGATATTTGTGTCGATTCAATATGAACCTTACGATTCAATATGAACGGTACTGGGTTCGAATCCCATCAGAGGCTAGATGCAAATCGAATTTTCATCATCGATTACAATTGGTGATGTTACTAAACACAATTAAGACCCTCTGATGGAGTGCAGAATTCAGCGCCGACCCACCGTCCATGCCAATGTACAAGTTGACATGGAGCATGCAATGTGCAGGTGGTATACTGTAGTTGTGTGAGTAGGTGAATGGGTTAATGATGTGGCGTGAATGCGTGGTATCACCATGAGCCAAAAATGGCCCAAGTGTCAACCACTGAAATCTAAAAAACCTAATATGAACCTTCTATTTTTTTTTCTTCTATGCTGCTATTTTTACTAGGAAAACTCGATGCATTTAAGCAAGCAAGCTCTAAATTTAAATTTTGAAATAAATATCGAGTGGCTTTGAAATATTAGAAGAATAGAAGAAAAGATAAATAGAAGATGTACAAGGAATTGACACAATTCTTTCTGTTCTGCCTATGTAGATCAAACAGAATGCGTTCTGAAAATTCCGAATGAAAAAATAGAAAAAAAAAGAATAGAAAACATAGAATGAATAAAAGTACGATTACTGTCAATTTTAAAACGATCGGAATGTTCGGAATGAATAAACGAAAATACCTCATTTAGATCAAAAAGACTGCGTTCTGAAAATTCCGAATGAATAAAAAAATAGTAAAAAAAGAATAGAAAACATAGAATGAATAAAAGTACGATTACTGTCAATTTTAAAACGTTCGGAATGAATAAACGAAAACACCTCATTTCAATGCGAAATTTGAAAAGGCTTTTATTTTGTAAACCCCTGAAACCATTGGAACTTAGTGTACGTTTCGACCAAAGAATTCGTAGCTATTTTAGCAAAAGGTAATTTGTGTTGCTTTGTTTGTGTGAGTATGTTGATTTGATATCGCTCTGTAAGTATTAGAATCAGTTTGACGTTTCATACAATTTTTTGTGGCACTTTTAACGTGGTAAAGGGGAGCTGTCTAAAGATTTACATAAATAAAAATAAAAAACCAAATTATACAATTATTTTTGAATTATTTATTTTGAATAACTTCATTTATATAACTCATAAAATATAGTCGACTTGGTACTTTATTTTTTTCGTCAAATCCCACGTTCCATGTCATTCACCACCACAGGTTTGTTACCTACCTTATCCACTAATTTGTTAAGGGGTTCTAAGAAATCTGGCGTTGTGGAACAAGTAGATCGAACACTTGTTTGTCTACCCCTTTTAATTGGTTTGAATTCCGTGCTATTTTCTGTAGATATATTAGCATCGCACTGGGATCTGGAACTATCATTTGATGGCTCCTTCTCAGTTGGTGCAACATCCAAATTGCTTTTATGCCTAATATATGAAATATTATTATTAATTTTTATATTAATGGGCCAAGTGAATAAAAATAAGTAAATGCTTTTACTTTAATTTTACTTTGTCAAACAACTTTATCAGTGGAGGTGAAACAAAACAGATAATTAAAATTGGTGTAGTAACAGTTAAGTAGTACTCGGCTCATAAACCGTTTTCTACTAGTTCTACTACAAATATTCTTTTAAATTGATAATATATTCTCAAATTGAAGTAAAAGCATTTACTTATTTTTATTCACTTGACCCAATATATGTTATATTAATATTATTGATTAACAAATGAATTTTGTGTGCAAATTACGTATGCAACACGAGAGCTGTCATTCATGATGTACATACAAATATTAAATTTCCTATAGGAAATTTTATATTTTAGCACTAATGTAAAAATAGCAACTAAAAAACATCTCGGCATTAGTGCTTTTTGGTTGCTATTTTCTTTGTTTTTTTAATATGTGTGTTTACAAAAATTTGTGTTTGAACACAATTTTTTTTGTATGTATACTATCCATGTGAGCTGCTTTGCTAAAATAGCAAAGAATTCTTTGGTCGAAACGTACACTTAATCTTACAATAAAAATTTAAAGCGAAGCAAGATGAATTTTTGTTCATAACTTCATATCAAAATAAATGTTAATTAGTATATTTCAGGTCATAAATGTTTATTTTATGGATGCATGTTATATGGTATAGCAACACCAGTGAATAATACCTGCAGTTTCAGTAGAAATTTGCCATTCGGCTGCGGATAGTGCTCGAATAATAAAACACGGGTTATGTGCACTAATTTTGGTCATCACACCACGGAGGGATTTTCACACCTTATCAAGGTTTCAAAAATCAAGTTTTTCAACTAGTATCAACCTTTTTTCGTTGGTGACGAAGTAACTGTCGTATTATATCGTTCTGTCATATAACTTTTCCAAAGATTGAAATTCTGCCAAATTCAATGTCGTTAATATTGGATGTTTTCGTTAATTCATTCTTCAGAAAGAATAGAAGGAGTAGAATATTGATCACGTGACATAAGCACAATATTCCGAATAATGACATTTTTGCAACGGAACATGAATTGAATAAAAAGAATACTTTTTTGACAGCATCGATTTAATTTATTTTGGCAGCATTTACTTGAGTTGTGCCATAGAAAATATACATATAAATATGTATATTATACATATAACATTTATATATTATGTTCTTTTATTAAAAAAAATTAAAATATTTGCACATTCACTATTACTGGTTGACATTTAAAACAGAATATTCTTTTCATTCTACGTTTCGATGTAGTATAAAAAGAATGTGTCCCGAAAGTTCTATATTACTAGAAGAACAAACGAAAAAAAAACTGAAAGCATAGAATTATTAAAAGTACGTTTAATGCCAGTTTTGGAACGTTCGGAATATACAGAATGAGTAAACGAAAACACTCATTACTATTATAATAGATCGAGTATTTCTGTATCAAATTGACTCTCTGGATGCGAATTATGTAAGCTTTACGAGTTACAACAAATGACGTCAAAAGGCCTTTTTATTTAAAGCATTTTGAGTTGTTGTAATTTCAACGTTTTGTTGTTGATTTAGTCGCATTAATAATTTCGAGACAAAAGTCGTACTATCTATTTTTTTGCTTGTTTTCATTGACAATTTGTGAAAATTAGTTTGAGTCGAAACTCGAAAGTCGTACTCGTAATGCTTACATAATTCACCCCTTGATTAACACCTTAAGAAAGTACTTCTAGTAGTGCAGAAAATAGTCTACATATGCTTGAGAATTGTTAGGTCTACATATGCTTGAGAATAGTCTACATATGCTTGTTTTGTTTTAGTTATACGTCACACACGACGCTTTTCGTCGGACTAAAATAGTATACTTCAGAAACTTAGCATATGCTTTACACTAAAGAGGGACCCTGACCCTTAACCCTCATGTGAGTGAAGAAAAAATATCTTAATTTGAGTGATATGTATCTGCATGCATTTTGTATGGAAACTTATTTTTTCCACGTTCGTCCAAGTTGTAACATTTCTCAATTTTAATTATGATCGTAATCTACCAATTGAACTAGAAGTTCTCATAAAATTTAAAGTTTTATTGGAAGTAAAATATACAAAAATAGACGTCTAAAAGTACAAAGGGTACTGGGTACCCACGTCACTCACATTAGGGTTATTAAGTAAGTACAATTAATTCGGGAGGTGAAGGGGATATTAATCTGACCAACAAATTAGATGACAGTATATATCCAGTCTGTAACCGTTATTGAGATAATCAAGGTAATAATTTAAATAATATTACAAATTTCTCAAATAAACGTTTTATTATCGAAAATTAATTAGTTTGTCTAAAACAGGGTCACTAATAAGGTAAATTGATAACAAGTACACTTCACACTGAAAAAGGTTTGAAAATCTTTAATTTTTTTTAATAATAATAATAAAGTTGGTAATGGTTTAGGGCTCGTTTTTTATTTTAAATAAAGTAAAACAAATTTAAAGACTGAGCTTTCGATGTCTCATCGACATCATTTTCAAAGCTAATGAAATTTTTTTATAAATTTCTTAAAAACAAATATAAAAAGCCTATACAGTAAATACAATATTTTCAAATAGCAAATACAAAGTAAATCTAAAAGTAAATTTTACAAACAAGTATATAAAATATGAATATGATTTTAAAATTATTAAAAAAATATAAATGAAAATTGTACATATATATAAATTAAACAATGAAATAAATTTAGAAAAGAAATAAAGTAGACAAAAAACGAAATTAGACAAAATAATTGTAGCAATTGCGCCAATGTAGGCGCAATCACTATTTATATTTATAGAATTAATGCTAGATTTAATATATAGCATCTCTAAAATTGATCTTTTCCTAAAATTTCGTTCTTTTGTGACCTGAATTCTTTAAATGTGTATAAAGTGCACTAGTACCTTGTTCTTCATCTTTATTTACACCATTTTTATGTTGATAAATCCTTTTTTCAAAAATTGTTTTGTTTGACCCGTATAAACAACATTACAGTCACATTTAACTTCATAAATTAAATTTGACTGCTTATTGAATAAATGGAAAAAATGGAATTTTGTTGTCAACTTCTTTCTTTTTTAGATTTACTTTTGATCCATGAGCCTGATGGCAAAATTTCATTTGATTGGTACCACAAAGATAGTTGGTCTGGTAGATACTTAAATTTTCATTCTTGGCTTCCTACTTCCTATAAAATTAATACAGTAAAAATTTTGGCTCAAAAAATTTTAAAACTTTCAGATCTCAAATTTCACAATAAAAATTTTAACATATTAAAAGAAACATTGTTAACTAATCATTATCCCGCCAAATTAATGAATCAGTGTATTTGGAAACAAAAAAAAAATTTTATTACAAATTTTGAAATTCAGCCCATTAACAATGATAAAAATTATTTTTCAATTCCTTATGTTAAACATTTATTTGAAAAAATAAAACACTTGTTCAAAAATTATAATTTCAAAATTGTCGGTAATTCTTCATCTTGTTTAAATGATTGTCTTTTTTCTAAACTTAAAGATCCCATACCACTCAATAAGCAGTCAAATTTAATTTATGAAGTTAAATGTGACTGTTTGTTTATACGGGTCAAACAAAACAATTTTTGGAAAAAAGGATTTATCAACATAAAAATGGTGTAAATAAAGATGAAGAACAAGGTACTAGTGCACTTTCTACACATTTAAAGAATTCAGGTCACATAATTAGCCTAAATAATGTTAAAATATTAGAAAAAGAACGAAATTTTAGGAAAAGATCAATTTTAGAGATGCTATATATTAAATCTAGCATTAATTCTATAAATATAAATTTATTAAATCTAAAGCGCCTACATTGGCGCAATTGCTACAATTATTTTGTTTAATTTCGTTTTTTGTCTACTTTATTTCTTTTCTAAATTTATTTCATTGTTTAATTTATATATATGTACAATTTTCATTTATATTTTTTTAATAATTTTAAAATCATATTCATATTTTATATACTTGTTTGTAAAATTTACTTTGTATGTGCAATTTGAAAAAAATGTATTTACTGTATAGGCTTTTTATATTTGTTTTTAAGAAATTTATAAAAAATTTTCATTAATTAGCTTTGAAAATGATGTCGATGAGACATCGAAAGCTCAGTCTTTAAATTTGTTTTACTTTATTTAAAATAAAAAACGAGCCCTAAACCATTATCAACTTTATTATAGTTATTATTGGCTCAATAAATAATTTTTAATTACTTTAATTTTTTATTATTTCTTCAAAAAAAATCATTATTAACGTAATCTTTTTTACATATTTTCAAAATATTTTTAAAATTTACTGTAATTTAGAGGTATTAATCGTACTGATCAATTACGTAGTCTCCGAGGAAATGCAATCAAACTTTTAAGTGGGAACCACTTTGGGGTGGTAGAATAAATAGATAGTATAATAATAGATAGAATAAAATGAATAAATAAATAACTTAAGAGAGCAAAACATACGATTTACATGTATTCGACCGTACTTATAAAAGAAATAAATAATAAATAAATAAGGAAAATGAAAAGAATAACAAAAATTGCGTTTTATATTCGTTCAATCTGCTGTCACTTAAAAAAGAATAAACGAGCGAAAATTTTCGTCCAATAATAAATGCATCAACGATATTTAAACAAATTTTCGTGCGTTGAATGTCATATCCCTTTTTCAACCAAAAAATAAAAAAAATGGTTCAATTTAAGTCCAAACCGCACAAATATGTGAGTAAAAAATCATAGTATGTAATACTATAGCGTTTTTGTTAAAAAAATTCGCTTGATTTGAAGTGCAACCAACACAATTGTGTGTATAGGTATAGCGTTTTTTTTCTTTTTTTTGAACGAAAATAAGTTTAAAAAGACTACACAAATGTGTAAGTTGCTTGAAAACTAATTCAAAAATAAATTTTTGACATGATCCTTTTGCCGTATCCACACAATTGTGTTACCAGGCAGCAAAAGGGATATACATGTTAATTTTTTTATATAATAGAATTTTGAATTATTCGTGTATTTTATCTTTCTATTTATCAAATATACATGTACATATATATTAATATGAATATAATATCAAATATAAATTTCAATACACTGCAGAATTGTATTTTTCTAAACTTAACCTACAAATAAATTCAGTGAGTTGCGCTCTTTTGTTTAATTTTTTTGAGTTTTGTTCTATTTATTAAATTTTTATTCTTTACGAAAATTTTTGCGCGTTTATTCTCTTTAAGTGACAGCAGAATTAGACGATTCTGGTGTTCGACAGGGAGATGCACTCGCGCCTGTGCTGGTTAATTCGGCGCTTGAGTACGTAGTGAATAAAAGCAGCATTGAAACTTCGCGCTGTATATTCAATAAATCAGGCCAAATTCTTGGATATGCATGATATCGTGCTTCTTGGCCGAAGACCTAGCGAAATCAAGGACAGTTTCATCCCGCTCAATCGCTGCGCAAGTAGACTTGGTTTGGAGGTGAACAGTACCAAAACGAACTTCTCTTCGAATTTTTGGTCCTGTTAAAGTTGCGAACAATGAATATCGGATTCGCATAAACCACGAAATAAAGCAACTTCTCAGAGGTAGCGATATTATCGGCTTCATCAAATCTAATCGAGTTAGATGGCTCGGCCACGTTGCAAGGTAGCCACAACAATGAAAGATTTACAAAGTGTTCCATCAACACCCAGCCGGAGTGCGTCGTAGAGGAAGACCCCGACTGCGCTGGCGTGACGATGTCGAACAAGACCTACTCGCATTAGGATGTCGAAATTGGAGGACGAGAGCGATAGACCGAGACGGATGGAGGACCATAGTGCGGGCGGCAAAATCCCTCATTGGGATGTAAATGCTAGAGAGAGAGAATTAGACGAATATAAAACACAATTTTTGTTATTCTTTTTATTTACCAGTCAGGAATAAAAACTTAAAAACAAAAATAAGAACTTTATTCCAACCATCCAAAACTTATAATTCTTAAGTAATAACAAAATTAGCGCGATTTCAATTTATATTTTTTATGAATAAAACATATTAGATTTTTATGTATTTTGATTAATATATTAACACAAACATTTAATAATAGAAAAGCCTCGAGTAACATTTAATTTTTAACAACGTGCACAATTCAATCTATTTTTTAGATTAGGTTTCATAAATTCAATAATTTTATCATATATAAGTGAAAGATGTACGTAAAATTATTCAAATAACTTGATATATTAATTTAGTAATTAATTATACAAATAAAATAATTTCCGTCTTTTTAATAAAATCGGATTTTGCGACACAATTTTTTAATTTTTTCTTATTTTTGGGCGAGAAATGCGTTTCTTACATGAAAATTAAGTTTGACTGGGTAATGCCAACATCTAACATTGAAATGCCATTTTTCGCATTCTTATTTTTTTATTAAGTTAAGTTTTTATTCCTGACTGGTTCCACTATTACTTTGGTACCGGTTAAATGCATGCTGGAATAGAATAAATATTGTGCTTAAAGTAACAACCAAAAATTGTATTTACTTATTTTTATTAGTTGGGAACAATTACATTTTGAAGTTAAACAAAACGTGAAAACACAACTAAATATATCTAATTAAATAGTAATATGACCGAATAATATTGAATATTATTACAAATCGTAACTAATTTACAACCGGTAGAATAGAAATAATCTATACCAGCAAAAACGCTGGTTTAAAAACAATTCCAATTTGGAATTACATATATGGGATTGTTGTTGTAAATTTGTAAAGTAAGACCGCAAAAATGTAAGAGAAAAAATTTCTCGTTTTCTTTCACACGAAATATTTTAAACCCATTGCACTTTTTATTGGGGCTATTACATTTGGCGCATTTTGTTGAAAAATAATTTAAATAATTTTTTTCCTTTTTTTTAAGAAAACCCAGTGATTTAATATTTTTAAGCATTTTTGTTAAAAAAATGCTATACGGTTTCGGTTTGCCGTCTGTGTCCACGATAACTTGAAAACAAATGGAGATATCACTTTAATTTCTTCACTAAAAGTTCAAGCAATCCTTGGGATAGAGCCCTATTGGTTTGGACATTTCGGTGTTTAGGCTGTTCGGAGATATGTAGGGGTTTGATAATCCCCCCCTCCCTCCTTAAAATTGATAGAATTTTGTTTTATTTTCTATTATATTTTGGTTTCATAGAGCATGTGAATGTGTTATAAATATATATCTCGTGTGGATATGGGTCTGTGTGGCTGGTTGGTGTGGTTATGAGGGTGGTATAGGAGGTGGGATATGGAGTCTTGGGTTTGGTGTGGGAAGGTGGGTGTGATAAGTCTACTAATATTTCTAATTAAATACCTCCCACACACACACACCATCTTTGTATTCTTACCATAAGCCGTTAATTTTAAGATTGAATAATATCAACTAATAAATATACAAATCAAATTAAATACTTTTGACTGGTAGGTTTGAAGATAATTTTATTTCTCTTAATATTAGTTCTTAGTTCTTTATAGGCAACAAAAATGCTTAAAGAGTATGGGAAAGGTTCGGTTTTCTGTCTTTATTTTATATGTTGTTACTCCGTGGATAAATTTAGCGCTGCAAAAATCATTTAAAATTCTATTGAATAATTTTATAAAATTAGATTTGTGTATATTATACAACAATTATATTGTATATTGTAAAAATAATTATATGTATCATAAACTTTATAATTATACAAATTTATTTACTACTCAGATTATACAAAAAAAAATTCGGGATTTTAATTCAGAATGAAGGAAATATATTTTGACATCTAGTGGAAAGTACGATAACGAAAAATCTGCTTTATAATTTAGATAAAGCTCAGTACATAGCTGCGGGAGTGAGATCGGCACAAATACCATGGTATCGCAATGAATGTGTTAAAACAACAACAAAGTTAAAAATAATTCAACTCGAGTGTGGAACTAGTAGACGGGGCTTAAAGCATTTCAGGAAATTTGATTGGTTTTGAGTTCGGGAGCGACTGTGATGCATTTTATTTCCAGGGGTATGTACTGAGCTTAAAACTGAATACATACCTGCGGAAATATAAAGCATCACACTCGCTCCTGTACTCTAAACCAATCAAATTTCGTGAAATGCTTTGTGCCCCGCCTACTATTCCACACTCGAGTTGAAATACTTTGAACTTTGTTGTTGTTTTATTACATTCTGTGATACCGCGGTATTTGTCGCACTCACTTTCGCAGGTATGTATTCAGCTTAATTTAAAAATTTTGTTTGCTTTATTTTTACCAAGTTTTGATTTAGCCAATGGAATTGTTGCTGTAATCGTGCCAAGAAAATACGCCAAATATTGGGGTCGATTCCGGGATATAAAATTGTATGTCATGTTATCTTTGTTTTTTCTATACAAATTCCAATAGGAAGCGGGAAAATAAAATAACAACAGCAATTTTATGTCACGAGAATCGAGCCTATTATATATTTGAAGCGTGACACTAAAAATAGCATTGATTTTATTTTAGTGGCGCCTTTTCTTGACGAGGTATACTACTAGGTCATATATGAGCCTCATATTTTATTCGTTAACCAATTTTGTTTTCTATACTTGCTTTGAATGTTTTGTTTTGTGAAAGTCATACAAATATTTCAAAAATCTAATCATATGCGTTAATTTGGAAAGTGGTGTAAGTCCATTTTCCAAAAAAAATTGTTAATTGTAACAATAATCACAATTCTTATTATTCTTTTTATTTATAAACAATTTTAGTATCATCAAAATCGCAAAGATTTTGTCATTTGAAAATTAAGTAGTAAACAAAATGTAAACAAATATACTTAATACCAGTTACCAATATTTTTAAATCAATTTAAAAAACACAAACTTTTAAATATCTCAATATAAAACTAAATGGACTTAAATCACTTTCAAAATAAACGGCTCATATGACAATCGTTAACCATTACAGATTTGACGCGCAAAATTGGTCATCTCTTATTTGAACAACTTATAATTAGCTAATATACATAAGTTTTTTATTATAAAAAATTTCTTTATTATAAACTTTTTTTATTTGAAGATCGCGGTAATGAATACTCTGATGAAGATGAAGAAGGTGAATTTAGTTCAGGCGAGGAAAACGACGAAGGAACTGACGTCGGCGTGTATACCAAACGGGGCAAATATCGGAAATTAGACAGAACAACTCGTGAAATCGATGATATGCCAATAGGCAGTAATCCGGTAGATAGTGATAGTGAATTTGAAAATATTGCTAAAGATAAAGGATCACGAGCAAAAATCAGCCAAGTATATAAAATACAAAAGCAACTAAATTGTTTAATAATAATCATTTTTGATTGAATATTTTATTTATAGCAACGAAATTTTAAACAAAAAATTAAGGCACTTTTAAAAAGATTTCGTGTACCGGACGAATTAGACGGAGCAGTCTCTCGTGGAACAGGTACATTACGTGGGGAACGTGAACTAGATGCACTTTTTCAAGAACTCGAATCCTTGTCATGCGGTGAAGATTCCGGACCCGATATTGACAGCTTGTCAATTGGTTCCACACCAAAACCGTCACTACGGCCGTTTTTCACGAATTCGCGAAGTATGCTGCAAGATAATATAACAGGTGAGCAATTTTATTTTATTAAGCATTTAGAGCGCTCCCAATAAGTTTCTTTTTAATATTAATATTTAGTCGATCTTAAAAATTTTGTTATATATATACACTTGGGTGCAAAAAAATCGCACATTGCTCAATTTTCCACAAAAGTTCAAAAAAGTCCAATACCTAAAAATCCTCCAAAATCCACCTTTTTGTATTTGTACGTGCCATCAAACTGATTTTTTGGGGTAAACATCTGAGGTACACGTTTTTGTAAATTTGTCAGCATGAAAATTAGGGGTAAAAATCCAATTAAAACATGGAAATAAACAAAAAGAAAACAGTTTTATTAATAAGAAGTATTCCCTTCCCTGGCGCGAATGACAGCTTCCATTCGATGCTGCATTGATTTCACCAAAGTTATCACAGATATCGCATCCCATTCCTATACAATCGCCTGTTGTAGCTCTTGGAGACTCGTTGGAGCAACATCTCTGGCTCGAACCCTTCTTTTCAACTCGTCCCATAAATGTTCGATGGGATTGAGGTACGGGCGGCGAGCTGGACTCCATAACATTCGCATCCACCTCTTGAAGGTACTGGTATACTACACCAGCCGTATGCGGTCTCGCATTATACTGCATAAACAGAAAATTTTCACCAATAAACCCGGCAAAAGATACGTCGTACTCCTCGAGTACTTCCTCAATGTACCGTTGAGAATTCATTCCTCTTGATCGGCAGCCAGTATTGGCTCGTGTGATGAATACAAGATCTGTCTTCGCCTCTAATGATATGCCTCCCTAGAACATGCACGATCCACCGCCATACGAGACACGTTCTTCAATGCAACATTGTGCATTTCGCTCTCCTTACTCTTCCACGTCCATCGGTATCATATAAACACATCCTGCACTCGTCAGGACTGTTTTCCATTCTTCTGTCCAATTCAAATGCTCTCGAGCGACCTCACGACTTGCTCGTCGGTGGGCTGCGGTCAATTTTGGCCCGTTTGCTGGTCTGTGTGCAGTTAGATTAATTTCTCGAAGTCTTCTTCTAACTGTCCACCGACTGACTTCGACTTCACGAACTTCTTGGAGCCGCCGTTCCAGTTGAACCGCATTCATACGGCGATTTCGCAACGAAGTTGTTACAAGAAAGCGGGCATCACGCTGTGCTGTAACACGAGATCGGCCAGTTCCTTGTCGCCGTCTGAAGCCACCAGTTTCCTGGTATCTGCCACACTCGACGAACGGAGAAGGCTCAAATTTAACTGTAGAGCCACATAAATTAGTGCAAGCACTTGTGCGGCTACTTCTAGTGTGGTATAAATTTCTTTACTCCTGTTAAAACCACTAACGTAAACAAATATATGTAAACTCGAAAAAAAACAAATCGACATTTGACTATGAAAATGGCGACGTCTTATTTTGTATGAGTGTGAGAAAAATTTCTTATCTTTACATACATTTTTTGTAGATGTGTGAACAATGCTGCCATTAAAAATACTTAAGTTTACATTTTTCCATAGCACTAACACCATCACAACTATGATCTCAGTAAAATTTTACTGACAACATTTTTTGTTTCGTACACAACAAGTAAAATCTATTTTTTTCTCGTTTTTATTTTTGCTGACAGCAAATTTTTCCTATGGAATAAGCGCTTAAAGCGCGATTTCCATTACGAAAAAATTTATCTCGGTAAAAAATACTGAAAACACGAACAGAGAAAGGTAATATTAAATCTACAACAGAGTGAAAGAGAAACTACGAGTTGTTTTTTTTAGCAAATTTTTATAGCTAAACAATTGACAACCTAACCAAAAAATTTCATAATTTTTAGTGATTCGTTTGACCTCAATTATTATCGATTATTTTAAATTTTGTAAATTTTGTGGAAAACTTGTAAATCTATTTTTAATATGTCTGAAACCGAAGAGTACACAACACGAACGACAAAATCAAACCATAAATGAACTATAATCAAAAAAGTTTTGGTAGTGTAGAAGAATTTTGTTCATATTGCAACAGAATATTTATGTAGATGTGTTGGAATGTTGCCATAAAAAGTACTCCGTTCAGTATTTTTTTCCAATTTTTTATGGCAGTACACTACTACTAATACAATAATTTTGTCAGTAAAATGTTACTGGATAAAATTTTGGGTTCTCTTCCACACTTGACAAATCGATAAGTTGGTCTCGCTTTTTTACTGAGAAAAACTTTTTTGCATTTTAAATACTCAATTCCCTTAAGGCAGTGATTCATGTATAAATTTTGTCTGACAGATATAATAATAATCGCTTTGATTGGTTGGATATCGGCCATATTTTTTTATCGTACGATATAAATAAAAATTGAACATTGCTCAATTTTGTATAAGATTTGACGGCAGTGAGAACAAAAGAATACATATTCTAAAATAAGAAAAACAATTCGTAAACAACAAAACAAAACACATTTTAGGTTGCTTCATTGCTTGCTTTATAAAATGTCAAAAAATATCCATACGACAAAAGTTTATACATGTATCTCAAGTCTGAATTTCGTTTTTATCCTATAAGACAAAAAAAATATTAACCAATCAGAGCGATTATTATTTATGTCTGCCAGACAAAATTTATACATGAATCACCGCCTTTAGACGTATCACTTCATGCAACGTGACTATGGATCTTCCTGGTTACTAGATTTTAAAATCAAAATTTACTAAATAATTTTGTGTAAAACTCTCAAAGAAAATTTTTTAAATCTTAGTTGGCTGCTTTAGTTTGAATTTTTTTTTATTTATTTGTCACGTCAAAATTTCAAGTGATAGAAATTGTCATTTGAAGTGATAGCAGTCGCAAGGAAATATTTATAAAGCAGCATATAAGATTTAAAATACAGCCAGAACGACTTTATTGAACAATTATTTTGTAAGTTTCGATTTAATGATCTAGTAACCAGGAAGATGAGTAGTCACGTCACCTGAAGTGATGCTACTAGGCGAATAGGGATGTATCGCGCTTAATGGTGTGTTCACGGAACGAGATAAATGGGGCATTTACCAAAATTTTTCTTCTGCAAAATGAGAAAGATATAACATTGACTTTTTGCACATGAGAGACAAGAAAAGAAATATATCCCAACAAAATTTTGCAGAAGATTTTTAAGCAAAAACCACTATAAAATGTTGTCATAAAAATAAATGTTTCATAAAATATATTCTTATAACAACTTATAAAACACAAGAAGATGCATAATAAAAACAGACGCCATAGATGAAAATGTAAATTTCGCATTTGAATTCATATTAAAAATAAATTAATAATGATCCTATAAAAAAATTTACGCCATTACTACATATGTTTATTTCTTTCTGGCATATTGAATATTTTTATATATCCTTATTTACCTGCAAAAATTTGTCGAAGAAAACAATTTTCTACATGTAAATGCCCCAAAAAAAACGCTGGATTTTTTCTACCAACTTTTGCTCAAAAGATTTGTCTACGGTTGTGATTCAAGTCATATCGCACATCCTCTAAAAAAATGTCGTTACACAAAAAACGGTTTTGAGATAAATGCATTTTAAATTGCTAACGCTATAGACCATTTTCCTCAAAAAAATTTGACAGCTGAAGCTGTATGGCAAACCAGAACAAACTAAAATTTAGTTGTAATTTTTAAAGTTTATGACACAAATATTAAAGTTTATGCCCCTATTATGGTTATCACCTACGCATCACTTGGCGACGTCTAGTCGCCGCATTTGTATTTTCGTATTATGATTCTCGCCGTGAAAACGAAGTGAGCGAGAGTGATGTCAAAAATGATCACCTAAAATTTTTAGGTGATGTAGTGCGATTTTTTTCTTAATTCAATAGTACAAATAAAAATGGCTGGTAGAGATAATGTAGGTTTTATTTTTATAGTAAAAAATAATTTGTTTGTGTATTTTATAATAATTATTATTATTTTATTTCAAAATATTGTATTATAAATTCAGGCAATTTTATCACGAAAAAATAAATCGATACTAGACTGATCATTATTAATAATCGTTGATCGTATTAATATTTATAATTATTAGTTTTAGAATATTTTAATTATTTTAACTAACTAAAATACATAAACAAACACATAATATGTCAAAACTTCTAACAAAAACATTGTAGCCAGCTACAAAAAGTAAA
Organism: Nephrotoma flavescens; assembly: GCA_932526605.1. NCBI lineage: Eukaryota > Metazoa > Arthropoda > Insecta > Diptera > Tipulidae > Nephrotoma > Nephrotoma flavescens. The sequence goes on along the minus strand of OW052220.1, from coordinate 162,845,755 downwards.
AAATTTAAAAACAACGCAAATCACCGCATACTCTCATTCGCCAAAATAAAGATGAGAACCATAATACCAAAATACTACTCACACGAATCATACTATCACGGCGAAAGAGAGGTGAGGTGATGGTGAGGCGAAAACCATAATAGGGGCATTAATGTTTAAAACATAACCACAAACAATTGTACTGTTAAATTTTAATAGCATTGTGACAATTTATGAATAAAATAAAAAATAGAATTTTATTTTAATGGTTTGCCATACACGTTCAACTGTCATAATGTTATTTTGACGTTTGAGGAAAATGGTCTATACTGTGATTCAGCATCACAGTAGCGTTAGCAATTTAAAATGCATTTATCTCAAAACTGTTTTTGTGTTGATAGTTTTTTAGGTTTTCTGTTGTTTTGTATTTTTTGTTTACAATTTCTGCTTTGTTCGGGCTTTATTTCAATTTACGTATGTCTGGGGATTACAAATATACAATATTCGGTTTTTTACACATCACAATTTATAAATTATCAAATAATTTATAGCCGTTGCAGCAAAATAAAAATTTTGTTTCTCATCCTAATTGTTTCACTTAAATGCATCTCGCATATTTATTTCATTTATTTTATATAATAACTTTAAATTATTTAAGGCGATAAACTAACAAATTCATTCGAAAAATGTCAAAAATAAACAACAACAAATATTTGAGCAAAATTATTGCTCATACTTCCGGTTATTTTTATTACTATGTTGGTACGAATTAGATTATTTGCTCAAAAGATGGAAATACCCAAGTATAACAAAATTTGCTTTTTTGTCATTTTTCGAAGTAAAAACTTATATTTAGTTTCGACTTTGATTTAGTTTTGCTTAGAATGAGATCCTGTATGAAAAGTGTCGCGATTATTCGAAACTGGACGAAACTCTATACAATAAAACTGTGCTTGTGTGTAAATAAAAACTGGGGGAACAATTTGGTGCAAGTATGTGTGTGAAACGTCACAACCGAAACTATTAGGGGACGAGATGCTGGCGGAATTAAACAACTACTATTTTGATTTCAGATACACATGAAAATTGACCATATGACTAACATAAATCTGTTGATTGATGAAAAATATATCTATTTGTTTTTTTCCATATTTTTTTGTTTTGATATATTATAACACGGCATATACACTTTATGTGATGTATTATGCCCAATTCACTTTCATTCATCATAAAAATTTCATTATTTTCACAATATGTAAGTTTAATTTATAGGCCGACAAATTGAATTAAGTTCTGTGCTGAAATTTTGATGAACATAATTTAAACCATTAATATCCAGATAATTAAATACTTAATAAGTTTTTAATTTTGTGATACTTACATTTTAAATTAAAATGTTAAACCTTGCAATTATGATGACGTCTCCATTCTTAGTTTACAATAAAATTTCTTTCTTTATACTTTGGCCAGTGTACATTACGCACCAATACTAAAGTATTGATTCTTCGACATTTTTCTAATATTTCGAAGGCAAATACGATAGCTCAATTTTGAGTTTCGTCTTGTTGTGCTTGGGTACCCAAGTATAACAAGACGAAACTCAAAATTGAGCTATCGTATTTGCCTGCAAAATATTAGAATAAAGTCGAAGAATCAATACTTAAGTATTGGTGCGTATATGTATACTCTCCTAAGTATAAAGAAAGAAATTTTATTGTAACCTAAGAATAGAAATGTCATCATAATAAGTGATGTGAAAGGCGAAGTGCAGGCTTAACATTTTAATTTAAAATGTAAGTATTACAAAATTAAATACTTATTAAGTAATTAATTGTCTGGATATTAATGGTTCATCAAATTTTCAGCACAAAACTTAATTCAATTGGTGGGCCTGTAAAACTTTCATATTGTGGAAATAATGAAATTGTTATCAAGAATGAAAGTAAATTGTATGTAATACAACACATATATACACTTTATGCTTTGTTATAATATATTAAAACAAAAATTATGGGAAAAATTCAAATAGATAATATTTTTCAATCAACAGATTTATGTTAATCGTATGGTCAGGTCAATCTTCATGTGAATTTTAATAAAATTCTGAAATCACAAAAGTAGTTGTTTAATTCCGCCAGCCTCTCGTCCCCTAATAGTTTCGGTTATGACGATTCACACACATACTTACACCAAATTGTTCTACCAATTTTTATTTACACACATACATAAGCACAATTCTATTGTATCGAGTTTCGTTCAGTTTCGAATAATCGTGACACTTCATACAGGATCTTATTCTAAGTCGAAAGCAAAACTAAGTCAAAGCCGAAACTAAATATAAATTTTTACTACGAGAAATGACATAAAAGTCGAATTTTGTTATACTTGGGTATTTCAACTAACCCGAGATCAAATTGAGCGGGACTTAGTTGAATATAAAGATTTGATTGGCTAAAGAGTTGGATAAAAAATAATCCCGTTCCGTGAATTCAGAAAAGAAACAAACGAAAAAATAACAAATTCAATTTATTTATTATTTTCGTTTGAAAGTGTTCTTTCTCTTATTGTATGATTTATATTTAATAAAACAGAATGAAATGAAAACTAAAACGCACGTATTATGTATATATACATATATACATGCACGTATATCCCTTTTGCTGCCCGGTAACACAATTGTGTGGGTACGGGAAAAGTACCATGTCAAAAATTTATTTTTGTATGTGTTTTGACTCAATTTACATATTTATGCATTCCTTTTAAACTTATTTTCGTCCGAAGAAAACACTATAACTTTACACACAATTGTGTTGGTTGTACTTCAAATCAAGCGGAAATTTTTATCAAAAACGCCATTATGATTTTTACTCACACATTTGTGTGGTTTGGACTTAAATTGAGCCATTTTTTTTATTGAAAAAGGGATACATACTATTTAAAAATAATGTGTGTACGATCGAATATTTCTTGTCGTTTAGGTATATAAAATTTAGAACACACGTGACCATGAAAAGGAAGGGGATCTGCAAGTTCCACACGAACTTCTTTTGAAGTTATTCTTTTTCGTTATTCTTATTCCCCGTTTACCTATAAAACCGGTTTAAATTGCGACTCATTTTTCAACAAAAATAATTTAAAAAGAAAACAAATATTTTTAGGAAATGATACGAAACATTAACCTTCGTCCGGCGGCATAATTTTACAACGATAAAAGTGTTTTACAACACTAAAATCTACTCGATCTCCTATATCTGAAGAGGCTGGGGATATTTTTCTAAAATAACGTCTGAATGGTCCAGCAATAAAATGTAGAGATCTCACAAAACTTTAACCCTCTCCGGCTTCTACAAGACGATTTACTAGTATTTAAAAACGAAAAAGATACAATTGTACCTATTCCGCCTGACGAGGGTTAATAATTTATCAACGAAAAGGGAAAAATATTATAATTAAATTGTTTTGTAATGATCACGGTAAAAATTTACATATACATAATACATATACATATTTGTGTTTGGTTACATTATGTATTTTTTATATGCGATTTGTCCAAATTATAAATACATTCATGACTTAGTTTTTCCTTAGTGTACGGAAAGATGTCTTTGGTAAAATGTATGCGTAAAACTATCTTAAGGTTTTACAATGACAATAAATAACTATTTCGTTCGTAGTTGTCAATTGATTTACAAGCTCACATTAAAAGTACACTGCAATTTTGCAGATACCAACCACGCCTTATCATGAAAACCACCCCAAATTTCTCTAGAATAAATTATCACTTCCTTGAAAATTTCAAAAATAGATATTCAATATCGAATGGGTATAGCTTTATAATCCTCCGATATGCCGGCAAAATCAGGAATATTTATAGTATAATCCATGTTAAAATTTTTTATTATATAACCTTATCACTAATTAAATAAAACTTTTACCTTTTTTTAATTTAAATCTTTAAATAAAGTTAAACTAAGCTAAACTAACATGAGGCATAAATGTCAAAATTTGTGAAATTTTGGGTTATTCTGGATAATAGCCAGATAGTGTTTTTAATCAAGGTGGTCAAAATTTGTAGTTATTAAAGTTTATTGAAAATCTACTATCTGGAATCCGTGATGTTCTAATCGTCAATAAATTACCACTTCTTTGAAAATTTCAAAAATAAATATTTCAATATCGGATAATGCGTATAGCTATATCGGATAATGGGTATAATCCTCATCAGTGGCCCTATTCTGGTGATTCCCGGGGAATGGAAATTTTAAATGTTGTACCAGTTTTCCCCAAAAGTGTATTCTGGCTTTTGGGAAAAATCATTCCCTTATGCAGTTTTGACGTTTATTATTCCATACCTATTTCAGGAAAGAATTAACTTTAAATAGAATTTAACGGAAATTTATTGTATTTACTTATAGTAATATTATCACTGTAAATTTATACTGAAAACTAGTAATATCAATTGGAAAAATCAATATCCAAATTTTTTACTTTAATAAACAAAATTTATTTGTTAAGTAAAATTCGATTAAAATATCGAACCTCGTAGAAAATATACTTTTTATCACCCAGCACAATTTTCCACAAGAAGTTATATTTTTGTTGCCGGGCTAGCAGTAAAAGTGTGGGACCCATCTTTCAATTTTTTAATTTTTCCCATTTGGTACAAATGCTTGGTAATAGCTGTTTGGGTGACTCCTAGTTGAACTAAAAGTTCTTGTTGCGTTTGCGTTGAGTCTTCATCCAGTAGAGTTTGCAATTCCATATCTTCAAACTTTCGAGGCTGTCACTAAGATCGAAATCATTACTTCTAAAACGTAGTAATTACACGTTTCATAAGACACAACGTCGGCACAAAGAACACTACAAATTGATTGCCGTGCTTTAAAAGAAATTTTCCTTGCTGGAATTCATATAGGATGCAGTTCCGAATGTGGTGTTTTTCAGTTGCCAACGTAAACTCTGGTATTCTGAGAGATGATGTAACTCACGTAGATTTGTCGTTCGTTGTTCTGAAACCTTGCGTTCGATCCTGTAAAAACCACAAAATGCCGTGAAAATATTTCTATATTAATTATAATTTTAAGCTCGAAAAAAATCTGTAAAAATTAAATCATACACCTAATAAATAAAGTGGCTTGCTAAATAAATTTTGTTTCCATGATTTAAAGTTACAACTTAAAAATCGCGGGTTTCGCAAATTTGGTTAAAATCAATAACTAGCTTTTATTTTCAACGTCTTAAAATGTGTGCAAAAGCTAGTTGAAACAAATCAATTACTATCATCAGATAATATGGATGGAATAAGGGGAAAATGTTAATAAAAATTCGTATGATTGACCAATTTTTTGGAGGCAAATCTAAATACCATAGTACATTTTCCCAAAGACATCTTTCCGGTACAAGCTGATTTTATTCATTTTCCCAAAAATAAAATCATTTATAAAATTGTTAGGTATTTTAATATTATTGAATTTTAATCATATATCATCCTTATAGTATACTTAGGAAAAACTAAGTTATGAGTGTATTTAATTTGGACAAATCAGTATAGAGAGGCATATAAAATATACAGAATGTAACCAAACGTGTATATGTAAATGTTTACTGCGATCACTACCAAACAATATTTAATTATAATATTTTCCCTTTTCGTTGATAAATTTTTGATACGAAACATCGTTTCCTCCAAATCCGTGTTTTTTCTTAATTATATTTCATGCAGCACACTAAACATAATCAATGTAGCAATACATACATCTAAAATAGATCCTCTTCATTTTCATGGTCACGTGCTTTTTAAATTTTATATGCCCAAACAACAAGAAATATTCGATCGTCCACACATATTATTTTAAATACTTAGTACATAAATGAATATCCCTTTTTCAAAAAACGAAAAAAACGGCTCAATTTAAGTCCAAACCGCACAAATGTGTGAATAAAAATTCAAAGTACGTAATGGCGTTTTTGATAAAAAAATTTCGCTTGATTTGAAGTACACCAACACAATTGTGTGTATAGTTAGTGTTTTTTTCGGACGAAAATAAATTTTAAAGGGATACACAAATGTGTAAGTTGGGTCGAAACACATACAAAAATAAATTTTTGACATGGTACTTTCGCCGTACTCACACAATTTTGTTACCGGGCAGCAAAAGGGATATAGGAGTATGCTTATACATATATTGTTTTCCAATAAAAGTGATATGATTTCTTTAAAAAAAAACACACTAATTGTTAAGAAAATTTTTATTTTTTATAAGTTTTTAATTTAATGTGAAGTACAATCGATACAATTAAGTTCTGAATAAAACGTCATTCAAATGGCCCCCCGACTTCTTCTGCAGGAACAAATTCGATGAACCCAATTTTCGAGCACTTTCCACTAAATCAAGTCTTTTTAATTAAAACAATAAACACGAATATTATTTAAATTTTTATATAATTTATTCAAAAGTATATACTTTATTTTATGTGAAAAAAATGTTTATATATACAAAATTTATTAAGAAAACTCAATAATTTTATAATAATAATATCGATTTCGGCGATGTACTTGTCGCCATCATCAGTTGTGTGTGATTCTTGAATATACAAATTAACCCTAATGTGAGTGACGTGGGTACCCGGGTACCTTTTGTCCTTTTAGACGTCTATTTTTGTATGTTTTACTTCCCATAAAAACTTTAAATTTTATAAGAACTTATAGTTCAATTGGTATAGATTACGATCATACTTAGAAATGAGAAATGTTACAACTTGGACGAACGTGGAAAAAATAAGTTAATCACTCAAATTAAAATATTTTTTAAGAAGAATTTTTTAATCGTCCGTGAATTTAATTTGTTTAAGAATTTTTTTCGGCTTTTCGGACAAAATATTATTTTAATGGACACCCATACGATGTTTACGACTATTTTAGTCGCAGAAACAAAGAGGCCATTTATTAACAATATTTCTACCACAAAAGTAGAAAAAATGCGCTCCCCTCCCCCAAACCTTTAACCCCAGGGCAATAGTGTACACAAAGATACACAAACCCTTACAAAAATGAGAAATCCCTTAGGTAACTTCTTGGCAGCTTGGTTTCGTACTGATAAAAAAGTTGGTCTACTCATCAGGTTGCAACGACCAAACTGCAAAAATACAACTCTTGCTTTGTACCGATAATAATAAAAAAAAAACAAGAACACATCGATTTAGCGAATTATATATCACCAAATCAGAAACCATAGGTAATTCTCACTATGTATGTGTGTGTAACAGCCAACACATATAATTAAGAAGAATTTTTTAATCGTCCGTGAATTTAATTTGTTTAAGAATTTTTTTCGGCTTTTCGGACAAAATATTATTTTAATGGACACCCATACGATGTTTACGACTATTTTAGTCGCAGAAACAAAGAGGCCATTTATTAACAATATTTCTACCACAAAAGTAGAAAAAATGCGCTCCTCTCCCCCAAACCTTTAACCCCAGGGCAATAGTGTACACAAAGATACACAAACCCTTACAAATTCACGGACGATTAAAAAATTCTTCTTAATTATATGTGTTGGCTGTTACACACACATACATAGTGAGAATTACCTGTGGTTTCTGATTTGGTGATCGAACCTGCACAAGATACCATTACTTTGGTACAAGACCCTCTTAAAACACCTTTTTCAATTGCAGATCAGCTGTGCCTGCACAGCAAAGTTTTTCTTTTTTCTTTGTGGATTTGTTTTAAAACTGTTTTGTTTCAATTTTTGACGTACTATATCTTGGGAGAGAAACCTTCGCACGGTCGAAATACTGGCTTTAACTCTATTTTATGCCTAATTTTAGCAATAAAAATCGGATTTATTTGATACTTGGGACAGAATATTTGCATTCTCGATTTTAGAAAGCGTACCCAGGAGGGTCAGAGCGGTAGCTCTTTATTTCAATAAAATATGGAGCCCACGCCTTTGTGGCGTATTATAGGAGAGCGTAATATATTATACTCTAAATACATTCTATGAAGTATAGTAACATTTATTACAAACTTGGTACTGGTTATCATTAAAATAATATAATATCTTTAAAAAATAGTAATATTTACCCATCAAACAAGTTAGAACACCCTAATGATTTGGAAATTTATGTTAATACTGATTGTAGTTTTTGCTATAATAATCTTAATTGTTTCAATATAATATTGTTGCGTTTGTAATTTGAAATGTTTTGAGTTTTATCAAATATAGCATTACATTTAATAATTACGGTACATTCTGCTGAGTTGTATAGCTATACGAATAATTCAGCATGGTACATTTTCCACAACGTATAGAGTTATTTTTCATAATTGTAGTAGCGGTCACTGCTTCGTACAGCACTACTTATATTTAAACATGGTATACTTTCCATAACATCAGGACTGTTTATTTCTAATTAGTTGAGCGACTACTATTTCGTATAGCTACACAGATATATCAACATGGTGCACTTTCCCTGACTCAATAGTATTTTTTTCACAACTTTGGTAGTGTCTACTAGGATTCTCATAATGGAATAATTTGTAAATAAAATTCAATTTTGATTTGTTAAATTTTATTTTATTTTATTTGAAGAATTTTTATATTACATTATTTTAAATTTAAGATATTAAATATCACGAATTATTTAATTTTACAGCTTTTGATCTCGTGTTTCCCTTTCAACGTGTAGGACTTGATCTAAAACTTAGAAGCCTAAATTTGTTTATTTCGAATTCATGTTTTTCGGCTAAAATTTTCGGCTAATATTGATACTAAGTTATTTTTAGTTCTTAAAAATCCTTTTATTTTAAAAAATGTCGGTTCGTTTTTATTATTTTCGTTTAAATTAATTATCATATTTTCTGCCTGTACGTTACGATAACGACAGATTCAAAATTGGCTCATTTAAGCCATCTTCAATATATTTTCCAAATTCACATTAACTTATATTTTCATTTGTTTTTCTGTTAGATAAGAAGAGCCGTTGAGAAATGGTGTTGTATATATTTCTGCTTGAAGTAATAGTATGCTTAGCGATATTTTTTTAAAATCTAATGTTTACTTCAAGTAAAATCTAATGTTTATTTAAAAATGAGGTATGATGGTATGAAATTAAATAGTTGTGATATCCGAGTCATTTTGAAGTACAATTTCTAAAATTTGTCTTAATTGTATTGAACTTAATTGTAACTTCATCATTTTCGGGACTAAATACCTCTAGTAAAACAACTAAAAATTTTGCCATCGATAGTTTTTCTGAAGATGAATACCGTGATCTGTAACTTTTTAAATGATCGTTAGAAATTTGAGGTTTATAGATATTTCCGTAGTCACTAAAGTCAAAGTTAAGAATTCTATTGTTTAGCTGGTCTAGTTTAAAATAAAACTATTCTGGTGGTGGTCATTTAAACTACATTTGTTTTTGGATTTTTATGGCATAGATGGAAAATTTGTAAGAATCTCAACAATCAGTTTCGAACGGATGAGGTTATTGATTTGAAAAAATCAGTCTTCTCATCAGGTCGCGACGACTGATGTTCTATTGCGTACATTGGAATATTATCTATAAATATAGAACAATACCATGTATTTGAAGTACTAGCGAATTTCTGCTTGGCCTACGAAATTGATTCTCTCATATTCTCCATCTATATTTTTTCATTCACACAACGAGCTTCGTGCTTCAAGAATTTATATCTTTAGTTTTCTGTTGATATGGTTTTAATTGTGATTATTCCGTACATTGGTCGATTTTATGTACTGTAGATTAAATACACAATCGTAGGAATATACACCATTTAGCGTCAGTCTGAGTGACAACAACTATGATAATCGATATACTTATACACAATCAACTTCTCAACTACACCCCATATAGTTTTACGTCCACCGAACCGCGGATACATTTTACGTTTGTTTTTGAATTTTTATGACATAGATGGAAAATTTGTTAGAATCACAATCAGTTTCAAACGGATGAGATTATTGGGTCAAGTGAATAAAAATAAGTAAATGCTTTTACTTCAATTTGAGGATTTATTATCAATTTAATAGAATATTTCTAGTAGAACTAATACAAAACGGTTTATGGGCCGAGTACTACTAACGGTTATTCCACATATGTTAATTATCTGTTTTGTTCGTCATTAAAGTTGTTTGTCAAAATAAAATTAAACTAAAAACATTTTATATTTTACGTTGTTGTTGTTTTATGGTAATGGTTCTGTTGTGATTGTTCCGTACATTGGGCTGTTTCAGTATATCTCGAATAATGTACGGAACAATCACAACAAAACCATTACAATAAAACAACAACAACGTAAAATATAAAAGTATTTCGTACACAACGAAAAGTTAATTGGTAAAAATGAAGTATAGATGGAGAATATAAAAGAATCAAATTCCGTAGACTAGGTAGTAATTCGCTAGTGCATGGTATTGTTCTATATATAGATATATAGACAATATTCCTATGTAAAAATATCAACGTCAGTCGCCGCGGCCTGATGAGATGACTGATTTTTTCAAATCAATAATCTCATTAAGTTCGAAACTGGTTGTTGCGATTCTTGCAAATCTTCCATCTATAATTCAAATCAAATTCTAAAAACATTTACTTATTTTATTCACTTGACTCTTTGATTTGAAAAAAATCAGTGGCACTATTCTGGCAATTCCCTGGGAATAGGGAATTGGGGAAAGATTTTATATGTAATTTCAGTTCAAATATTATTTTCCAGGCTACTGAGGAGAAAAGTTTGATGTAAATATTTATAAATTGGGAATAATTTTTCCATATCTAAATTAGTAGGGAAAATTATTCCCAATTTTATTTTGTTTTCAAAAAATTACCACTAACTTTTTACCTCAGTATGTCAGAACAAAAAATTTTAAATAGAAATTACATATAAAATCATTCCCCAATTCCCTATTCCCAGGGAATTACCAGAATAGTGCCACAGGTCACGACGACTCATGTTCTGTTACTTACATTGGAATATTGTCTATAAATATATATGAGCCGTTTATTTTGAAAGTGGCATAATTGACTTTCCAAAAATTAAGTTATTATCGGCTTATTGCATAAACCGCGTCTTGACGATAAATCTAATTATAGTTCTAAAAATTAATTTTATGATCATAAATTGGATTTTTCCTCTTGACGGTGAATGTAAACCACTGATGTCCCTCCTTTCGTCGAATCCGCGAACCAATTTGTTTTTTATTTGATACCAAATGATTTGGAAATTTGGCCCAAATTTACATACATCAAATTAATTAATTGTTTATTAATTAATAAAAATAAAACTTTCAGATACACTTCCGGTTGTAGACTCAACGAGTGAGCACCACTTTAGTAGCTTCAATTAGGTTAAATTCTTGTTGAGGCGTCTAATATTGTGTGTTGCCGTGGTTGTTCAATCGGAGTCGAAAAACACATATAAGTACATAGGCTGTTATCCAAACGGATACTTATTTGAGACTTATTGACTTATTTGACGCCATCTTGAATAAGTAAGTAAACCCATTCCAATTGAGTTTGCATACTTATTTTAACCGCGACATGAAAACATTGATTGCTTTCATCGCAAAATTCTTCGATGCATAATATTTTCGTTTACATTAATTTAATTATTTATTTTAATAAAATAAAAATTAGGTATATTTGTGCAATTAAAAGGATTGACGGCAATTTAAAAAAGAAAAACTTAGAAATAATGTTTAAATCTACAAAAATGTTTATATGATTTTTAGGTACGATTCAGCTGAATTTTTTATATTTCAATTTTCGTTTAGACAATCAAAGAAGTTCGAATGGGCTTCAGTTAATATGAAAATGTATATTTTATGTAAATATATATTTTATGTCTGTCTAATCAGAATTAATTGTTTCGTAAAGATATTAATACGCCTGTGGCTAGTTATGTAGCTGACCTGAATTCATTTGTGTAAGACATGATTACATTACGTAATAAGGATACTATATCTTTATGATAATCATTCTTTTTATCTTAATTTTTTAAAGTTCTCTGTTAAACTGTACAGTTGAGTTTAAGAACTGAAATACCCAGACACGTACAGTTTTAACTGACAGTTTTAACTGTACAGTTAAAACTGTCAGAACTGTACGTGTGTGGCTTACCTAAAAGTCATAAACTGATATGAACAACAAAAAATTGACAACCTACTCAGATTTTTCGGCTAGAAAAGGGCAGAAAATAAGTCACCTCGCTAGCTTATTTATTTGAATAAGTTAGGTTCCACAAATAAGTATTCGTTTGGAAAACAGCCTAATGGGGCATTTACCGACCAACATTTTTCTTCTGCAAAATGAGAAAGATATAACATTGACTTTTTCACATGAGAGACAAGAAAAGAAATATATCCGAACAAAATTTTGCAGAAGATTTTTAAGTCACTATACAGCAAAAACCACTATAAAATGTTGCCATAAAAATAAATGTTGCCATAAAATATATTCGATTCGAGTATTTTTATGGCAACATTTTTAAAATTATGTAACAAGAAAAATTTTTTTTTCATATTTATAAATGTTGAGGATTCATAATATATTTTTATATAGCGGATCCGTCTTATTTACCTGCAAAAATTTGTCGAAGAAAACAATTTTCTACATGTAAATGCCCCATAAGGCAACAGTACAAAATAAAAATTTATAAGTCGTATGGACTGAATTGTCTAGACAAAAACTAGCAAAATTATAAACAAAAAAAACTTTCCTATAAGCGTTTTTGTTGAATATATGCTACAACCTATATACATAATACGAATTTTATTTTATAGGTTAGTGAACATTATTTATTTATAGAAATTGAAGTCAGACGAATTGTTGCAGCTTTATAATTCTTACATGAAGAGCTTAATTTCCTCTTTTTTTATTGTGTAAAAGTATGTTCCAATTAATTATGGGTAGATAATTATTAATAGTACTAAATTGTACTAAAAATGATCAAATTATGCCCGTATTTAAAATTTACTGTGTAATATTACACTGGCAATTCAAATTATGCTCCAATTAATTATCGTGTCCAGACAAGGCTATACTATGTTTTTACTCACACATTTGTATGGTTTGGACTTAAATTGAGCCACTATTTTTGGTAGAAAAAGGGATATATAAAAAAAATTAAAGAAAACTACGGTTTTCTTTTTTTTGGGGGGTAGGTAAAGTGTGGTTGTAAGAATGCACTAATTTTGTTTTAGTTCTGTATTAGAATTTTAGTGAATATTGAATTCTTTTTACTGGCGAAGAATTGTAGTATAAAAATCAAGTCATCTACAACAAGAAGGACATTAGTAGAACTTAATGTAATAATACAAAATAATTATTACACCATCTATATGTGAAACCCCGAAATTTAGTTGCGTACCTGATACATATTTGTTTTATTTAAAATTGGCTGGAACTCAAAAGGTTCCGCATGGTAGTGGTTAGGTTCAAAGTAGATCGTTTTTAGAAATACACAAATCCATTTTGTTATATTTTTTGTCTAAAGTAAAAATATTTAATTTGAAATTTTGGGTTATTCTGGATAATAGCCAGAATATCACCTTGATTAAAAATATTTATTCACATTCAAGATAGGCGCTAAGTTCTTCGGTTTTACACCACAGTTGAATTTTTTTCTGTTATTTCATGGCAAATTAGAGCAAGAGTAAGCGTGTTTTCGAAATTGGCTGTTGCAGGCTTGTTTTTACCGGCCATCTTAAATACGTTCGAAATTGAAATTGATTTTACCCCTGAGATATACTCGACGCGACCGACGTGACTAACAAAAAATAAAAAGTTGAGATATATGAGTTTGTACCAAAGCAATTATACTCGACGCGACTCAGAAGTAACAAAAAAAAATTGATTCAAGTTTAACTTTTTGTTGTTGTACAATAAAAAGTGACATCTTACGGCAATTTTTTAATAAACATTCTACTACAATTTTTTTCTATTCATGCAATTTTTGCTTGTCAAAAAAAAACATTCAAATCAAATTAAAAATGAGTTTTGAGGAAAAATTAATATCTCTAGTGCAAATAAACACTATTTTATTTGATAAATCCTCAAGGGATTATAATGATTTATCGATAATAGAAATAGAAATAGAGTTTTATGATTTATCGATAATAGAAACACTACTAAAATCAGCTTACGTCAAAATGCCAAAAACGCGATTAGAAATTATTGACTTTATCTTGCGTGTAAAAGTAAAACTTTTTTGACATAAAGCAACGTCTGAGTAACGTCGAGTATATCTCTAGCATTAGGTCAAAAAAATGACTGCCAATGCAATAAATAACGATGAAATTTTGTGCAAATTGCACATTGCCAGTCATTTTGTAATCTAAGATCAAAATTTTGTTTGGAAAGAATTTGCTATATATTTTTATTATCACTCGCCAAAATAATCAAATTTAGTTTTATGTTCTTACTTACAGTAAGTGTTGCTGCTTTCTTCGTAAGTTTATTAAAAAAAGGAGGGGTTTACGTCTGGACACGTAGCGAAGTTTTTTTTTGTTTAGGTTTCCTTATTCAAATAGCAATTTATTTGGTGTCGTGACTTATTAGAAACCCGGTCTACTAAAGGTTTATAGGTTTATTATTCAAGTAAGCAAGGTTATTCAAATAAGACGGCGTTAGAGTCTAGACACATAGTGAAGCTGTTTTGTTTAGGTTTCCTTATTCAAATTGCAACTTATAGTGTCGTGGCTTATTAGAATTAAACCCGACCTTCAAAGATTTCGTCTCGTTCTGGTGTTTTTTTGTATGAGAACCCACGTATTTAAAAACGAGTCTAAGCCCGCGGCACATAAGATTCGTTTCGTTCCGTTCTTTAAGATTTTTGCCTGAAAAACGTAATTACCCATGCTTTTAAAAATGTATGAAAAATGAAGCGGACGAAATAAAACTTATGTACCCCCGGGCCTTATGTGCCCAGGGCTTAAGTAAATTCCATAAATAAGTCCTATTTTTTAAAAACAGCCTAAGATTTCTATTCATTAATTTGGTATAATATACAATGTCAAGTAGCAGAGCTACACTGCTCGTTAAAAAATTCCGGACATTTGGTTTTTTCAGTAAATTTTTGTGTTTACGGTAACTATTCGAGTTATGGTTTACGAAATAATATGCGCCAAAAGGCACTAATGGAACATGTTTTTGTTAAATAAAAGTAACCACAGAATCAAAACAAATGAAATAACAATATTACCGAAAAGCGGATATTGACATCGAATATTTCCTCCATGAGATCTGATATCGATTTTGTCTCGTGAGTTACTCATTTAAAATGAGTGAAGCAAAAAAAATCGAATACGTACACTCTGTATTATACACAATTATGGCTTTGTATTTGTATTTTTCTTTTGTTCGTATTTGTGTCATTTGTATGATGAACAGTACCAAAATTACGCGATCCGGGCGAATCGGTTTAATTTTTATGGTGGTTATTTCCTTCTCTCAGCACATTACGTCTGCTCTCGAGCTGTGGAGTGTCGTTATTTAACATGCTAATACATTTTATATTTAACATTTTTTTAATCATAAATTAATTTTATATGTTTTAATAAAATTTTATAAGTAAATTTATTTTAAATTCCATAAATTTTAAAAATAAAATATTATATAAAAAAAAATCGAAAATACATAAACGGCACAAAAATATGGCGTTTACAATGGTTAACTCTTTGAGAGCCAAAAAGCGCGATCGTGCTCCTCAATACATTAGTCGAAATCATGTCGGCACTCAAAGGGTTAATATAAATAAACAAAAAAAGAATGACACGTGGCTTGCATATGCAGTAAAACAATCATACGCCCGAAACTAACAGAAACACAAATGCTACTACTATATCATTCCGGTTACACTCATTTCGTTCACACATTTTGAGACAAAATCCGTTCACATCTAGCACAGAGCTGTTTGAAGTTGATCCAAGGTTTCTGGAACGACTTCCCTTTGCCTTAAAATGCGCATGACGCAAACGTGCGCAATGGAATCAAGGTCCGGGCTGCGTGCAGACAAAACAGTTCGTCAATTCAAATAATTATTGACAATGTTTGCAACGCAGGGGATCTGGCGTTTTCATGCATTAATAATTCAAATATCTGTAATTTTTTGACGAGCAGTGTAGTTAAAGTTACCAAATAAAACTATTAATTTTGCGAATCGAAATAAGGGAATTGGGCAAAATTCTGAAAGCTTAAAACTCGATATAATTTATTATTTCTATCTATATAAAATTTCATGTAAAATTCATAATTGATTTGTTTATTTATATATACTCTTGTTGATTAGATCGAAGTGGAACAAACGAATGGCGAGGTGATAGCTCAGGAAACGAAGGGGGTACCGTAAATACAGATCCAGAAGCACCTAATTCTGATCCACAGTGTACCGGCAGTCCACCAAGAGACAAAGATGTTTCGACGGAGAAACGTAACAAATTATTTCGAACTTCAAGTAATACGCCAGTTGGTGGAAAAAAAAAACATTCCTTAAGTTTATCTGCCGATCAACCAATCAAATCAAATTTGGACACTTGCTTATCTCCAACAAACGTAGAACCTCGTAAAACCCTTTTAGAACAATTGTCGCGAACATTTGCAACCGAAGAAACCATATTACCCGATGTTGTTAGTTTAGTAGGGCCTCCAGAACCACACATAGGCGCGATAGCGCCTCGTTTAGCTCCACTTCTAGCAACAGTATTACGGCCAACATTTTCGACGCAAAATACCGCCGAAGTTCGGGTTGTATTGCAGGCTCTAATGAATAAAATACAAAAATAGTAAATATTCTATAAATGCTTTTGTTCATTATATTTCAATCTTTTGATTATATTTCAGCTGTAACTCAACCGCGAAACCTCCAACAACAATAAAAACAATTTTATTTGGTGGTGATTGGTTACAAGGTGCAGTATTACGACATTATGTTGATTTACTTGGTGTGCGGCCCCCAGACTGGGTACATCACTTGCGTTTTTATATAATTCCAGCCGGTTAGTGATAATATTATAATCCATGTTGTCTTTCGTACATAAGATTAAAAATACATACTTTTTCAGGTTCAAGCTCAATTTCACGTTATTTAAGTACAATAGATCCTACATATAGTAGCTTGTTTAATTCTGATAGTTGGCATCAGTTATGCGAACGCGCAGCAATAATTGAATCAGTTCAAGCCAAAACTGATATTGTAGATATTACAAATCGAATACAACGATACGTGCATAGTGCTGGCCCCTGTATTCAAATTCCAATCGCAGAAGCAATGGTTAATTATAAAGATGAAGACTCTTGTCAAATTTTTGTTCCATTTGTAAACGTACGTGAAATAAGGTAATTAACTTTCATTTAAACAGAATATTAATATTTTTTTTGTATTACGCAGGATGTTCGAATAGGATGTTCCGAGAGTGCACAGTTATCTTTAGATCTTGAAGAAACTTTAATTTCAACATCACTACAAAGTACCTCGTTTTTATCAAGTTCACCGCCACTGAGTGGTCGTCAGTCACCGCCCTTACCATCAACACCCGCAGCAATGCAACAAGTTCAAGAACCATTAGAACTACAAATTGATTATTGGCCAATACTACGAGCAAATGAAAAAGAAAAAAATCAAAATAAAAATCAAGAACCAGGAAAAAACAGTATTAAAAGTACTTTTAGAAGCTTACAAGTAAGTTTAAGATAAATTTATTAATGCAAGAAATTTATTGTTTTATATTTGTTTATCCTATAGGTCTGTCGATTACCGTGGAACTCTACTCAAATTGTTGATACGTCACCTGGCTTAATACTGAATTATGCTACCAAGGAGAAAAAGCAGAAAAGTAATTTATTTTTATTAACTAAATTTACAATGAAAATAACAGTTGCATCTTGTGAATATTCTGAATTTGATTTTTCAAAGTACCTTAATAGGAATCTGAATATTGTCTTTATGTTAGATTATAATGTGGACAATTATAGACTATTGACCATTTATTTCGGTAAAAATAGTATCCACTGAATGACAAAGCAGTGTATGCTTGTTTCTTAAGCCCCATCACTTAAGGCGCGCTTGAATCCGTATGTTCTTAGACGGATTAGAGCGCCAGAAGAGCGACCGTCTTTCTGGTCACCAATATGTGTCATATAAGTGTATAACACAATAATGTCGCCATCTGCAAGACACGTCGTCTCTTTAGCACACCATCCCTTCCTTCACTAGCCCTTTACAGAGTACCTGAGAGTATTGCTCAATACAGAGAGTGTTTTAATAAATGTCATGCTTTTATCTCGAAAACGTACGTAGGAGTAGGAGAAAGTTTCGAAGGGGACGTTTAGTGGTGATCTTAGAGGACTTTAAAACTCATTAGTTTGGGAGATATTGACGTAACTTGTGGTTTTTTTAATTAGAACCTATACTTTTACTCCACCTTTTGATCAAGCAGTTCAAAATAAATATTTTTCTTTCATCCAAAACTTCGTAAAGTGTGTGGTTTCAGAGATATGAGCAAATATTGATCTGCCTTACAGCGAAACAATTTTTTCTGAGGATTCTAGGCTGATTCTTCTCGGACAACTCAATTTCGTATGGCCCAATATACATGGGCAGGTCTTTTCATAATAAATCAACGAACGAATCTGAGCATCGAAGTTATTAAAAATATATACATAAATAATTTTAAAGAATTGATTGAACGATTGGTCGGGAGCGCACAACAAACTGCTTATTAGACAAGATCACCCGGAAGGCTGTGCTCCACCGTGCGCCGGTTTTGTATTTAACAACCTCGAAGCATAGGAAAGGAAATTAGTTATGGCAGGCTTAGCAGGTTACTGACACCTAATAGTTAGTATTAATTTACACAAGGCATCATAATTTAATTTCTGGTAAAATCATAAATAGAAATAAAACAATTTCTAGTAGTCTATGTAAATATAAAGATTAGAGTAAAAAAGAAATTAGGGATCATCTGCAAGCTAATTTTACAATAATATAAGTAAAATATATACCTATATACTTATTTAATGCTAATTAAAATTAAGTTGAACAGGTGGTCAGATACCAGTAATAAATAAACAGTAATAATTTATACATTATACATATCATCATCATCTTCATTTACACATATCAAATATTTAAATAAAAAAAAGTTAACGCGTGCCTAATAAAATGTATTCTTTATAATGACCATCGCGCCGGTATCTCTAAAAACAGGGTGGTCTGGTGGCTTATTGATTTCGAAGGATACTGAAAACGTAAGTGGCATTGTAAAGCCCTGATATTCCAGTGTAAACCATAACTATTCCGATTTATTGAGTCTCTGAAATCAAGAAATTTGTTTTATGCACATCGACAGGTGTTTCGTAGTATTTAAAAGATATTATTAGTATGAGATTAACCGATTATCAAAGACTGATTCACATGAAATTCCAACTGTTATTATGTTATTATGATGGTTTACTTTTTTCAGTTATGCGCTTGGGTAAAAAAAAGGAGAAAGACCGTGATATGGAAAAGGAAATTAGTATTGAGAATATATCAAGACTGATTTGTTCACCGAAACAATCTCATCCAGTTCCATTAAGGAGTAAATAAAACCAAAATATTTGATTAACCGATCTTATATATATTTTAATAATATATTTTACTTTTAATTTGTGTTCATTCCAGTTTACATTGACGGAACCGAATGGACTGGAGTAAAATTTTTCCAGTTATCATACCAATGGCAAACTCATGTTAAATATTTTCCTGTTGGTATAATTGCACCAATGATATCCGAATTGACCTAGTCATTTAACATTAACACTTATTTTAATTATTTAATAAAATATATTCTTATTTATATTATATATTACAAATGTTGTTGATTACCTAAATTAAAAATTTAACTATTTCATTAATTTTTATGTTGAAGTACAATACTGTAAACTCTTGTTCATCGACATAAATATGAATTATTAAAATACATAAAAATATGATTAAGTAAACCAATAATCATATATAATATAATATCATCAATGAACGACATACGATTATTCAACTCCGATCAAAATTATATGTGCTGGTCCCTTCGCTTCATTCTCTCTTGAGTACGTATTTTATCATAAACATTTTGTATATCGTCGCGTGCACACGTAATGCAAATGAAACAAGTACCATATAGCCAGTTTGTTTGTTTATAAATTACAAAACAGATTTATTAGCCGATAAGATTATTTAACCCTTATGTGAGTGACAAGGTACCCGGGTACCTTTAGCACTTTTAAACGTCTAGCTTTGTATGTTCCAGTCATAATAAAAAGTTTTAATTTTATGAGAACTTCTAGTTCAATTGATAGATTACGATCACACTTAAAAATGAGAATTTTTACAACTTGGACGCACGTGAGAGCAAAAAGTAGTTTAGTTATACGAATTGGAGTAACAAAGGTACCCGGGTACCTTTATACATTTTACACTTTTTTTGAAAGAAATAGTATGCAAATATTTTATAGTTTTATGTTATATGTATGTCAATGTATTTCATTGTGTGTATTTCTGTTTATTTATTTCATTTAATTTATGATTATTTTTTTATTTATTTCAAAAAAACTAAACAAACATTTTTTTTATTACTATCGATCATTTTTTTCACTGATGTGACATGTTGGATTATTTACGTATTTTTACAGAATGGTTTTCGAAAACTGACATATTGCGGCTAATGTAAAATTGTTTTCAATTTATGTAGTTTTAGCAAAATCCGTTCTAAATTCCATAATTGCAAAAAAAAAAAATTGAAAAAATATGTTTCCAGAAAAATTGCATGTAAGGTACCACCCGGGTAACTTAGTCACTCAAATTAAAATATTTTTTTCTTCACTCACATGAGGGTTAAAAATGTTTATTTATAGTTTCCCACTCATTCATTTACCGAAACCTGGTACTTTTTCGCAATCGGGATTGCAAGAAAATAAAACTAATTTAACGTGTTGCCCCACTGAGATTTGATCAACACTGCCGAAAGGATGAATCAGCCGTGTTATTTTCTGATCGAGGATTTGCCCCTGAATGATAGAACAGTACGATATAAAAGCGTAGATAGATGAAAATAGCCATTTTAATTGAGAATATAAAAAATCACGCTTTTTATGTTGAATAATCCTGTATAATTCATTAATGATATAATTGTCTAATTTATAAAGAAAAATTATGAAACTTTCTAGTCCAGAAAATTTTTTTTAATTAACTATGAAAATTAATTGTATTTTTATCAATGCAAAAATAACGTAAAGTTTTATCTCGTTTCTGATAAATGTATAATATATTATGTATATGAAAATCCTTAGTGTTTTTTTAGAAGTTTTGAATCAGTGACGTTCAGGGGCGGTATGTTGTACCATCACTTCGAATCGAAATTCGAAAAAAGTCGAATGGCGGTATGTTGTATCATTTTCGAAAAGCAAAAATGATACAACTTTCACTTTTTCGATTCGAATTTTTTCGAATTCGATTCGAAGTGATGGTACAACATACCGCCCCTGGTCTTTACATCATCATGATTGGTAGTAAGTTTCTTTATGACAGATTTAGAAAATCCGCCAGTTTCAGTTCTCAAAACTTTAGGGGCAGTAAAGCTGTATTACTAGCTTTTTTAAGTTATAACCAGTGTTTTTTTTTATTTGTCAAAAAAAAAATCGTTTCTGTACCAAAAAATGTTTTTTCGAGATATATTGAAAATTTATCCGAATAGAAAACATTAAAAAATCTGTTTTTATTTGTAAAATGGAGTCCAGAATCTTACTCATTAGTATCTTCGGTGAGGTGAATTATTTTGGTAAGCACAACCGCCACATTGTAACGATTTAACGCAACACGCGTTTGGCTTAAATGTTTCCTGGGTGACATAACAAAGTTGCTTTGGTAGGATGACTTATAATGATGGATGTGCATGTCAATTACGATCGATGATGATTAATGGGAGACAACAATATACCTTTTCATGATTTGTGTAGTAGAAAATAAAAACGCGTTGCCCTTTTCTCCAATAAAAAATTTGAAAATAGAAAGAACAAAAAAAAAACGAAAAGAGGAGAAAAAAGACAGCTCGATCGGAAGAAAAGCGGGGAGAGTCAGTTAATTTTTGGCGATTACCAAGATTGGTTGTATAATTTTTTGGTTGTGCAAAATCTTGTTGCATAAAGTGCATACAATAAAATTTTAGTTTTTTGAGATTGTTTTTGTTTGGTGTGCCAATTCGAAAGGCAATAAATTGCGATTGTATCAAAGAAAAAAAAAACAAATATACAACAAATAATACATTTAGTGCAAAATAGTTGTATGTATTATAATAAAAAAATCAAAACGGTTTTTGTGAATTTTTTGTTGGTACCAAACCAAGCCATCTTGTCCAATGTGACTGTTGAGGTCGAAAAAAAAAGAAGATAAAAGGTGCATAGCGGGTCACTTGACTCCACCATTTTGCGTATACGTGCAAACATTATAGGCGTGTAAGTCGTCAAACGAGTTAGTGTAAAAGGGCCAATCCCAAAGGTTTTGTTTGGCACCCTCAACTCTTGTCGAACGTACTGGTAGCGGTACAGTTACTGTGGGATACGACGTTAAACCGATTTCTGGAATAAGAAAGTTTATTTTCCGGGCAGCGACAAGTGGAACCAGCATCTAAACTATTGGAGTAGGAGGAAGTGCTGAGCAAAAACGAGCGTTGGTGCGATTCCAACTACGACAACATGGTATAATCAGAAAATAATTTTGTAAGGTATTCTGTTAATTATTTTATGTTAATTTTTGTTTGAAACTGTAAACATATACATACAGTATATATAATTCTTCGAATTTGGCAGTAACGTAGTCCTAGCAATTTACATATTTTGGATTGATTTTTTTGTATGCGATTATTGTAAATGCAACCTAATTTTGCTCTCATCTGCTCGCGTACGCACGGATCCGAGTGCTGTTATCTTTTCGGCTTTTTTTTACGATTATTGTCGCAGTGCATCGAATGTTAATAGTGATGTCAGCCTAAATTATATAATGATTAGTGATGGGCAACCTAGATAAATCGCGTGCGGATATTTATGCATACCAGGATAGGAACCAAGCACACAATTTATCGATAAAAAAATATCAACGTAAAAACTTATTTTTTTAGGAGAAACTGGAGAAGGCAAAGGCTGCTAGACTTATATTGGTTTTAAAGTGAACCATATCCGTCTAGAAATATTATTTATCTAGTTTTGGTTTTTGATCACCCAGTAAAATCCAAGGCATGCTACAATCTAATTTGGATGGATGTTTAATTAATTTTTTTAGTCGATAAAATTTGCGCTTGGTTCCTATCCAAGTAACCGTAATCGGCTCAACATGGTAGACAGTGTTTCGGAAATTACAACCCTGCCGCGACGAGCAACACCCGCAAATAGTAACACCTGGTTCCGAAACCAAGCGAGCCGTTACAACATTCAAACGCCTTGTAGGCCATGCTAAATAGGGTAAAGCCATGGTAACTTCCAGAAATCTAGTGAAGCAAGCAAAGTAAATTGATCTGCCAAACTCCTAGTAGTTCTTCCTGATCTTAAATCGATCCTCAATCCGATCGACAATCGTTGTCGAATTGTAAATAATTGAAACTGGGTCTAAATAAATAACCGGGACCAGGGGCTATTATGTTTCATTTACATGAATGATTTCGGATATTGTTTTCGATTTTAGTTTTTGTTGTTCTTCCCATATAAAAACTTATCGTTAATATCGACCCAAAACAACGTTCGAAAACAACAATGTAGCGCATAGGTCTTTTTGGTTGTTTCCGAAAAAGACATCGATTTTTGGGATTTTTTCTCTTTTTATTAATAACGAGGGCTGCCTTTTATATTTCGGGATTAGAGAACAAAAACAAATATTAATCATCGAAAATCGCTTTATGGTTTTTCAAAATATTCCCCATGAACATCTATACATTTTTGCATGCGTTTGAACCAATTGTCGAAGCACTTTTTCCACTCTGATTGAGGTATCTCCAAAACATGCATTCTGAACGCAGCAACCGCTTGTTCAGGTGTGGAAAAACGTTGACCTCTCAGTTTGTTTTTTAGGTACGGGAATAAAAAGAAGTCATTTGGTGACAAGTCAGGACTATACTCTAAATGCAGTTGTTTGAGCCGATGTGTGAGAGCTCACATTGTTGTGGTGAAGAGTGATCTGTCTTCGGCAGTTGGTTTTCCTGATTTCTTGGAAGACAACTGTGGCCCTATTCTGTCTTTCCCTGGGAATAGGGAATTGGGAAAAATATTTTCATAGCATTTTTGTCAAAATTATATTTTTCTGGCCTACTGAGGGAACAAGTTTGGTGTTAATATTTTCGAAACAAAGTTAAATTGGAAAATATAATTCCCAAGAAAAATTTTGTGGAACAAAAGTTTCCCAATCAACTTTGTTTTGAAAATTTTTGCACTAACCTTGTTCCTTCAGTAGGCCGGAAAAAAATAATTTTGAAAAAAATGCTATGAAAATATTTTTCCCAATTCCCTATTCCCAGGGAAAGACAGAATAGGGCCACTGGCAAACAAATGGTTGTGTACCACTCAGAATTGACTGTTCTGCGTTGTTCTAGTGGTACGATTGCGACATGCCGATTTTTTCCGAAAAAATAGGCTATCATTTGCTTGCAAGTGCTTCGTGCGCACTTGGATTCGGCTCATCTTGAAACATCCATACAGTCGACTGCTGTTTACTTTCGGGCTCATACGCGTAAATCCACGATTCATCACCTGTCACTATGTCATAGACGTGTTTTGAAGTACCGCGATAATATTTTATGAGCTTTTCTTTCGACCAATCGACACGAGCCTTTTTTTGAGCGATTGACAAATTGTGTGGGATCCAACGCGATTTTTTTGACATTCACAAGTTTAAGCAATATTGAATGTATGCTGGTCCCACTAATGCCTAAGGTTGTCTCAATCTCACGATAGGTCACATGACGATCTTGCAATATCAGTTCGCACACAGAATCAATGGTTTCCGGAACAACAACAGATTCTGGACGACCTTCACGAAATTCGTCTTGGAGTGAACTACGACCTCGATTGAATTCACCATACCATCGATAAACACTAGTCCTTGATGGAGCTTCATCGCTAAAAATTGAATTAAGTTGATCTATGAACTCTTGCTGCCTTAATCCACGTCGAAAGTTGTAAAAAATAATCGCACGAAAATGTTGAGTTAATGAGTACTGTAAACAATACAAATAGCGCTCGAATGTCAAAACGTTCTGAGTACGTATATTCTCAAAAATGCTAAACTTTACGATAGAGCTGTCAGTTGCCAGATTGCAACACTAGGGTTGTCCAATCCCGAAATATAAAAGGCAACCCTTACATATTGTGAATTGTGAAATTGATATATTTAATAATTAAAATTGGTTTTAATATATATATATTTAATGGTTTTTGGTAGTTTTATTAAATAAAATAGGTGATTTGAAAATTTCAAAGTATCAAAATAAATCATAATAAACAAAGCAAAATTATAGCGGTAAATAGTACGAAACAATTTTTATTGAATTTTTAATCGAAATATGTTTGTAAATCTGTATATTTCTATTTATAATTGCCCCTATTATGGTTCTCGCCTCACCATCACTTCACCTCTCTTTCGCCGTGACAGTATGATTCGTGTGAGTAGTATTTTGGAATTATGGTTCTCACCTTTATTTTGGCGAATGAGAATATGCATGCGGTGATTTGCGTTGTTTTTAAATTTTTTACTTTTTTGTGGCGGGCTACAGTGTTTTTGTTAGCAGTTTTGACATATTATGTGTTTGTTTATGTATTTTAGTTAGTTAAAATATTCTAAAACTAATAATTAAAAATATTAAATACGATCAACGATTATTAAGAATGATCAGTAGTATCGATTAATATTTTCGTGATAAAATTGCCTGAATTTACAATATAATACAATATTTTGAAATAAAATAATAATAATTTTTATAAAATACACAAACAAATTATTTTTATTATAAAAATAATTTAAAAATAAAAAATAAATTATCACTGCAAGCCATTTTTGTTTATACTATTGAATTAAAAAAAAAATCGCACTACATCACCTAAAAATTTTAGGTGATCATTTTTGACATCACTCTCGCTCACTTCGTTTTCACGGCGAGAATCATAATACGAAAATGTGAATGCGGCGACTTGACGTCGCAAAGTGATGCATATATGATAACCATAATAGGGGCAATAATTTGTGGTTGTGAAAAGTGATTCGTTGTTATTATAATAATATTGTTTTATGTTGAATTTAACAGCTCTATTCTCATACAAGTGATAACAGACTATCACATGATGTGATAATCGCATTTTGGTATTCTCTTAGTCGATTGAAGTGATGTTTATCGTTTGGTGTGATGATATCTATCACTTGACGCCATATTCTCTTAGTCGTATGAAGTGATAAGTGTCACTCGAAATGATATATTTCATCACCTACTATTTTCAGGTGATACGAATAGCAAGCAAGGTAGATGTTACTAAAACCTAAGATTACGAATATGTAATTATATTAATGTTAATACTATATATGTATATAATATTAACTTATTTAAAATTAATATATATTATTTTATTATATAAAATAATAATAATTATACACATTTAATTTTATCAAATATTTTTTTTTTATATTTTTAATTATTAATATTTGTGTTATTTAAAAATATTAATAAATAAAAATAAAATATTTATTAAAACGTAAAAACATAAAAAAATGTTCATTTTAAATATGTAACACGTATCATGTATTCGTTGTATCACATCTGTTCGTCGTATCACGTCACATGAATCGACTAAGAGAATAGCAATTTCATAGTCGCATCACTTCATGTGATGTGATAGCTATGACATCACATGAAGTGATGCGACTATGAGAATAGGGGTGTAAGTGAATAAAGCTTGAAGATTGATTCAGACTATGAGGCTGATTTTCACAAAAAGGTTTTTTGTTGCTGAAAACAACCTCGAAAACATTCATGAAAATGAAACAATATGAAATTTTTTCGATTACGAAATCGTAATTCGATCCACCGCGAATATTCCAATTATGAAAGTTTTTTTTTATTGTAAAATTTAAGACCATGAAGTATGCTATTTTGTGTTTGGTTTAAGTTAAATAATAAAAAAGTTTCAAAATAATTGAGTAACCTACATTTTAAAAAGTAATTGTATTTTATTTTAATAAAAAAATAATAAGCATACATTCCTAGTGTTTAGTCGGGCAAAAATGATAAAAAATATCATGATATTTTTTATCAGCTTTCGCCATAAAACGCACTCATTTATCACAAAAAAAACCAAGAATATTTTCGATTCTGGTCAA
This sequence comes from Nephrotoma flavescens, assembly GCA_932526605.1. NCBI lineage: Eukaryota > Metazoa > Arthropoda > Insecta > Diptera > Tipulidae > Nephrotoma > Nephrotoma flavescens. The sequence goes on along the minus strand of OW052220.1, from coordinate 162,818,370 downwards.
AATTTGTGTACATTTTATTTCTAATGTTTTTGCGTTATGCAAATCAATGTCTAGGATACAATCAACAAAAAATATTGTTTGTGTATGATTTGTGTGTTTATTTAATAAAATTAAAAAATTAAATATTTGTTATTAGTTTCAGGCTGTCGCATGAAAATTGTCTCGAACTAGACAAAGTTAAAAATGTGTGATATATAATGCAAATGGTTGTTGCAAATGCGTTGTACCCCGTTTTTAGATCACAGAGTCGAGACACATTTCATGCGGCCGCCGTTCCTTTCCGTGTTCTTGTTGAATGTCCGTTTCGTTTCCTCTGGATGATTGATTAGGTGGCGATATATGGTTATAATTATTCGTGTACATATTCACGAATTGGGCGAGAGAATGTTAATCCACAGATTTTATGTTACATACAAATTAATATTGATTGCCTTTACACATACAAATGCCACCAAAAAAGGACTTGCAAAAGTGTTTAACACAATTAATTATCTGCAAATCTCTGTTAACGAGAATTGCTATGTACTGCCCGGGTTTGTTACATTGACTGTAAGGGGTTAAGAAATATTAAACTATTGTGAAAGACACAGGAATTAGTAAATAGCAAATTTTTGTTATGACAGCGTCAACAATGTTGTGACGTACAGAATCAATTTATAATTATTTTTTCGATTTGGTTGTTCACTCGGGTTTGACATAAAATTATACGGAGTGAAGTTAGGGTCACAAAAAATATCATGGTAATTTTTATCATTTTGGTCGGACTGAACACGCCAATTATTATTTTCGTAAATAAGATATTCGTCACTTATAAGAGCGGAATTTTGACATTTAATTTTCGTAAAATTCGATTTAGATTATTTTTGGTTCATAATAGGGCGGATTTTACGAAATCAAAACAAAAATCATAATAGGCCCCCTGAATGAAACTGTATTAGTGCTTCAAGGGTTTACTAGATTTACAAAATTTAATTTATACAGTATTTACAGTGAAAATGAATTTTAATTATTTACAGCGAATTCTGGTAAAAAATGTAACGTCGCAAAATGGTACAATAATAAAGGCTTGATTGTACCACAATGAAAAATTCACCCGATTACGTTAGTCGTGTCGTTTCCAGTGACTCTTTTTTATATGAAACCATAGTCGCCTGCTTTGCCAAAATATGTAATATGTTTATTATCGTAGTCACTTCAAACGACAATCGGTGTATGTTTTTTTCTAGTCACTTCAAAATTTTACACGACTCGAAATGGCAGTTTTTAATTGTTTCTTTAGTTTCAAGTCACTTATTGGCATAGCAACTGGCTATTTTTTGATACAAATAACAAATTTTTACAGTCACTTGAAACGACTTTCGACTCGACTATCGTAATTGGGGTGATTATTTATTCAGTAAATTATACTGGAGAAACAAACTAATCAATAAATCATATTAGAGTGACAGAAACAAAATTTATGGGAACATTTAATAATTAAATTTTGGCATCTTGAAGAAAACAACCAACAAATTTTGATAAAATAAATTTACTTCAGCAATTTCATTTTTTATAGGAATTTAATATCATTTTCTGTGACACCAAAATTTTGTTCCATTTTTGATTTAAAATGGCGTTGATTATATATTTTGTCTTTTTTTTTTTAATTTTGGATCAAAAATAAAATCCAAAAAATTTATTGGATATTTTTTTACGTTTACTCACACATACTAAACGTCATTTTAGTAAATTTGTGATTGTTTAAAGTACAAGTTGTGTTTAATGAAATAAAAATTGTGTTTTATTCAAAGTGTTATTTTAAAAGATTACTGTGCTCCGAAAACAAAGTTAAATATCAGCTCAATTCCCTTAGACGTATCACTTCATGCGACGTGACTATGGATCTTCCTGGTTACTAGATTTTAAAGTCATGATTTACTAAATAATTTTGGCAAAACTCTCAATAAAAATTTTTTAAATCTTAGTTGGCTTCATTAGTTTGAAATTTTTTTTATTTATTTGTCACGCCAAAATTTCAAGTGATAGAAATTGTCATTTGGAGTGATAGTAGTCGCAAGGAAATATTTATAAAGCAGCATACTAAGATTTAAAAAACAGCCAGAACGACTTTATTGAGCATTTATTTTGTAAGTTTCGATTTAATGATCTAGTAACCAGGGAGATGAGTAGTCACGTCACTTGATGTGATGCGACTAGTGGAATAGGGGCGATAATATCGAAAACGATATACAAATAATTTTGATACATAGTGTATTGCGGGTGTTTGAAATAAAACACACAAAATGGAAAATATAATAGACGATATAGCTATTCCAGAACTATTGGGCGTATCCGGGTGGGATGTTATAACATCACTTTTTTCGATATTTATCGAATATTATATCTCTTTTTCCTAAAACAAAATTGCCTGTCGTTTCACTTTTCAATTTTGCTTTCCATATTGCGATCGCATACTACTAGAATAAATATTGTTTATTTATCTCTTTTTTGTTTTTCGATAAAGTATCACTCTTAAAATAAGTAAGTGTTTTATTCGAATAGGTGGAGATCGCAATAGAAGCAACGTAATTGAAAAATGAAAAAACGATCAATTTAATATGTGATGAAAGAGATGTAATTTTCGATTGAATCGAAAAAAGTGATGTTACAACATCCCACCCCTCAGCACACTGAGATTCTCACTGTTTTTAGTGATACCTCACCAAATTTTATATGAAATTTTTTTTTTATTTTTAGTGAGCACTCAGTGTGCTGGATCTGGATATGTTCCTCATCATCATCTTCATCACCATTGAAAAGTTCCGATGACAATGAATGCATAATGGATGGCAAAACGAACGAGTAATGGGCCTATTCCATGGAAATAATCTGCTGTCAGCAAAAATAAAAGTGAGAAAAAAATATAGATTTTACTTGGTTGTGTACGAAACAAAACATGTTGTCAGTAAAATTTTACTGAGAGGGGAAGTTGCGATAGGGGAAGTTTACTGCCATAATGCTGCTAAAAATGTAAATTAGAGTATTTTTATGGCAGCATTTTTCACACATCTACAAAAAGTGTATGTAAAGATAAGAAATTTTTCTCACACTCATACAAAATAAGTCGTTCGCCATTTTTATAGTTAAATGACGATTTAATTTTTTTTTTCGTGTTGAAATTTGTTAACGTTAGTGGTTTTTTGTGGTACATATATAAAAATTAAAACATATAAAAGAAAATAGAATTGTACGAAAATGTTCAAATTAAAAATTTTATTGAAATTTTTAGATTATGCCAAAATGTAAAACCATAAAAATTTTCTATAAAATGAAATAAAAAATATTTCTGTTCTTTGTCACTCTTATGAAAATTTTTTTTTATTGCTGTCAGCAAATTTTATCCATGGAATTAAAGCTTAAGTTTGTGCTCGCATGCTGTGTTCTGTTATATTTGGTTCTGTATAATTTATGCATAGACAATGGTGATACCATCGAAAAAAGAAATATAAGAAAAACGAAGAAATATTACTTTTATAAGCGGGGTACCGAATTAAAAAAGTCTGAATTAAAAAAGTTTTTTAAAAATGAATTAAAAAAGTTGATTTTTGCATGAACATCTGCGACTTATTTTAATTCATATTTTTAACATAAAATTATGAATTAAAAAAAGCGATTTAGAAAAATGAGAAAATTCAAAACTGGATTAACAAAGGCTTATGCTATTTCATTTTTAAAACACCTACCTTAATTCATTTTCAAAATGAATTAAAAAAGGCACATTTTATTTCATTTTAGTTTTAAATAAAAATGAATTTAAATGCAATATAATATATTATTTGTTTTCTATAGATTTCTATTTTTATAATTGTTTTATTTGCTTTTTCATTAATGAAAATACAAATTAAAAATGTTCCAAATTTTTACGTGCCAAATTTAAATTTAAATTCCAAAAAATTTTCATGGATTTACATTGCCATAAAGATTATTAATGATTCAAAAAACTTAAATGTAAGGATCGGAAGGATTCAGTAAAGAAAATTATTTCGTGTTTCGTAATTCCTAACAGTTTAAATAATATTTATTTTACAAAAAATATTTTAATTCATGTATGAAACGAAATAAAAAACGCTTATATTATTTCATTTTATAAACATTTATATTAATTCATTTTAAAAATGAATTAAGAAATGCCTTTTTAAATTCATTTTAATCAACTTTTTTATTTCTTTTCCAACTCTGACTTTAATTCATTTTTAAAATGAATTAAAAACACTTATTTTAAGTCAGAAAAAAAAACTTTTTTAATTCAGACTTTTTTAATTCATGTAGCCTTTATAAGCCAGTGCGAAGCTAGCGCCGCTCCCAATATATTAGTTTTCGGTGCTACACATTGAGCGACACAGTGCATGAAATAGTTTATTTTACTTATGAAAAATATTTCAAAGCAGAAATTTTAGATTTGCTTTCACTGCTGTATACGTACAAAAAAATATTTTTTTTGTTATTTGGTTCGATCTTCGTTTCGTTTTTACTGGGATATGTTATATTTGGATATGTAGAGAATATAAAAAACAAGCTGTGGTAATATGTATATGAATGAAAATGAAGAATGGAGAATGTGAAAATGTGAAATGTGTGTTTATGAATGGGTATGAAATGTGTTTTTGTTATTGTAATTTAGAATTTCTATGAAGATGAATGAACGCAAACATTTTCCGTATCTAAACTAAAAAAAATGTTCTTGTGCCGTGATATACGTCAAGTACATTATCAGCAGATATTATTAAGATACGAGTATTATATGATATATGTAGTTATTGAGCGTTTTTAATTCAAATTAAGTAAAGATGTCGATATATTTTTTAAAATAATATTTTTATTTCTAACCGACGTTTCAAATATTAATTTGATCTTCAGATTTTTTAAAATATGTATTTGCACAAAATTAATTTTAAAACTTAAAAATATTAAACATTTGTAAGTACCTCAGTTTAAGAATTTAACAGAACAAAATACTCTTTATACTAAAATGTTTAATTCATTTTTAATACCTATGTGATTTTATATTGTTGGCCTGAACATAACTACTATTTTCACACATTTGGCGTAAAGGTAAAACTTTAAAAAATGTAGTTTCTTAAGTCCGCTATCTGTAATGTCATATAAACGGCCTTATGATGGTAGCACGATGTTAAAATAATTGTAAGTGGAGAAGTGTAATATGTTCCATTTCATGGCCTGAATGGTAACTTGTGACCCATTTTTTTTTTTTGATTTTTCGGGGATAGTATAATCAGGAGGATTTATCGTGGAAAACGGTCACGAATGAATAGTATTTACACAACAATTCATTAACCAAATTGTAACTAATTCAAAAAAAATATTTTGTCCAGTTCTGTAACACATTCAAAATGTGATTTATATAATGAAGTCATAATTTAACAGTAAGTATGGCATTAGGTTTTGGAATATAGTGAAGCCATTCGATCAGCAAGCTTAAATAAACTATATCAGGAAATCGAAGTTTAACGTGATTTTTTAAAATAATTTGAATAAATATCGTCACATAAAGGTGACTGGCCCACTGTCTTATTAAAGAACTATAGCTAAAAATTTTAGGTATTCCTATGTAGCTACTCTAGCGCACAGATTCTCTAGAAAAAGTTAATGTTTAAACGTGAAAACCATAGTAAGCTTTTCGATTTTACACAATTTAGGCTGTGGGCCAATTCTCAGGTAAATCGATTAGTACAGTAAATTAAAATTTTAGTACAAATTACTTTTCAAATCGTACCAATTCTCTAGTAAATAAAATTAGGTAAACGCGGCTTAAAGGGACACATGGTTTCTAGGAATATACAAAAATTGGTATGTAGACACACGAACTAATGTCATAATTTTTATTGTTGTTGTTCCAATTATTCGTATTGTTTAAACGAATAAAATTAAATTGTATATTTACTCAAATTTGTTGCGTAATATGTGCAATAAACTTATTGGAAAAATAAATAACAATTTTAACAAATAAAACTGTGTTCATAAATATTCAAGCACATTTTCATTTCATGGGAAATGCTAGTGAATATAACAAAATTTATGTCTAGAAACATGGCCGCCATATTTTCATGATTCATTTAGCAAAAACATAAACCACTACTATTTACCTTTTGTGTCTTCGCTTTACCCTGCTTTTTAGTACAGTATTTCAATTTACCGCATACACTGTTAAAACCAGCATTTACCCTAGATTTACTTGAGAATTGGCCCACAGCCTTAGAACTACAATACAATCCTTTGTGTTTTTTTATGTTGACGTTTACATCATATCTTGTTTTGTACCCTGATTATCTAGGGTACAGAACATAGGTTAATCTTTATTGAACATGTCATATGCTCGTCTGAAGTCTAAAAATAATTTGAATATCTGAAAAGAAATTTGGTTGTAGTTGTAAATAATTCGTGGAGTTAATCTAGTTAAATATTTTTTTTTTCAAACAAATTATTGATGCTTAAATTTTCGATGATCTTTTGTAACAGAAGTAATATCCATAGTTTCGATCTGATAAGATCATGAAAAAATTCAATCATCTCATCAGGCCATGGTGATTGAATATTACTACGTAATGATTACATTTTGTGTTCTATATATGTAGAACAACCGTGTAATCGTAACTCTAGTGTTAATGAAAAATCATGACAACTCACTAAATTTATTCTTACAAACTTTCATCTCATTCACACTGGTTTCGATTCCAGTGCAAGCAATTTTTTATTAATTTTACTGAATTAATTAATTAATTCATAGCGTTATCGGAAATATCGGCCCTTACTAAGGCCGTTTTATATGTGTTTATTCGGGTAACACGAAATATATCGGTTTACACATATAGAACACAAAATATAATCATTACGTAGTAATATTCAGTCGCCATGGTCTGATGAGATGATTGAATTTTTTCATTATCTTATCAGATTGAAACTGAATATTGCTTCTGTGATACAACTTTATCGAAAATTAACACAAATTATTCACTATCAAAAAAAAATCCACTAACAAACAAAACTATACTTAATTCACTAAAATATTAATTCACTAAAATTCCCGGAAAAACTGAACGACTTTAATTAACTCACTAATAAAAACTTATTGACTGACTGACCCCTTACCAAAACTTTGGTACGGTATTTATACATATTACTTGGTTGAGGCGGGAGGGGAAAATTTTTAGTACAAAATGTACTACTCTCTCAACCAAATATAATTATTTCTGCCATATTGGCAAAATGTATAAATACCGCACATTTAAAAGTGTTATAAAATAAACACTTGGGGAGTTTATGTATGCCGCGAAAACTGCAACGTTTTAAATTCCTACTTAGGTCGTTCGATTAACTTTAAGTAGGAAAGTAGAGCATTTGCTTTTATCGCGGACATGAACAACATATGGATACGTAATCCAATTACAAAACAAATATTTACGTTCACTCATTTGCATTATATACTAATTACATTATATACGAATTGAGTGACGTAGGTTGCAATTGGATCGCAGTTCAATAATAAACGTTAAAATATGTGTTTGGGGCCGGTGAAAAAGAGGCACAATGTCTCTGAGAATACACAAGATCGAGGATAGACGGCCAAACCCCTTCATGGGATGTAACACCACCAGTATAAATATACGTAATATTCTACTATGAAGAATACTATGTAAGGACCGTAACCACGTCTAGGTATTTACGTAAAACTGAGGTACTGGCGTTAACACGTACATGAGTTAGAACAGTTATTATATTGGACACAGTATGATCCTTTGGATCTAGTTTCTAAATGAATTTGGGATATGCAAAACTGGTAACTCATTGTTCTGTTATATGTAGTTCTCGTGGTCGTTGTGGGATGATTTTGCAACAACGTTGCTATTAATAAAATTATTAAATATTGAAAATTTATTAAATATTGAAATGACCTGGCCTTTAATATTTTTGTTCTCAAACCATTCATTCATATCAGATCTTGTAATTTCCAAAGTTTACCTCAATTTGTTCCTCAAAATAAATTAACTCTACCCGATGTTATTTGGAATTGTTACGAAACATGATTTATTGTTCTAGTTATATAAAAGATTACACCGATAGTGGAATAGACAGTTATAGATTTTTTTATTTTACGATCTACGATCTTATACAGTTTTATCTCCAAACTAATACATTTATTTTATCCACTTGGACATTGCGGTAACTGCCCGCAATTCACATCCCCCTCATAAAATCTGTTTGTTCCTAGTTTTTTTCGATTTACCTAGTTCAAACATTTTTTTATTAAAATTTTATTAGTAACATAGAAAGACATTGAAAAATGTGAACAACAGGTATACATTTTGACCGCAAGATACCCCGCTCATCCTACTATAAGTTTTACTATACAATGCCACATACGTAATAATAAATATTTTAAATTTTATTCCAACTAACCAACTTGTAATCATAAATGGTAACTATTTTGTGTATACTTTCCAACTTCCGTGCTACAGTTAGTAAGGCGGAAGCGCAACACGTCACAATTTTAAAATATGCAATTTGCTGATTGTTAAAAACTCGTATCGCGGATTAATCTTTTTCCAATTTGTATATGTTAAATCGTATCGTTTAGGGATTTTAAGAAAGTAAACAAATATATAGAAAGATTTTAAATCCAAAATAATTTTATTTGAAAATGTTTATGTGAGAGAACCCGTCAGCTTACATGACGAAAACTTTTTTCCAACAAATCATGAATGAGACACTACTTTTACAGTAATAGTAGGTAAGGTACATATGACTCTAGAATAGCAATGGCGCGACGCCGTTTTTGACAATTTTACATGACGTTTAGTTTTTTTTATGTGTGAGTAAATGTCAACAAAAAAATCCAAAATTGTGTTCTCTGACAAAAAATAATTGATCCAAAAATTTGGATCAACATTTTTGTGTCTGCGAATTTCATATAAGTTTGATTGGTATTATTCATCAACTAGCGACCGATGCAAGCAAGGGTCGGAATTTATGATTTGATTAGAAATAAAAGATGAATTAAAATAAAAAAAAAATATGTGAAATAAAGAAATTAATATATCTTAGAACATTGTAATAAGTAGTATTTATATGTTGCAAAATTGAAAAATATCAATGTTTGAATCCCATGTATTTTCAATGGCAAGTTTCTGAAACTTTGATCCACCACAGTTCAGCCGAGGAAGAACCTATCGGTGTGATTACAACGGTTATGAACTTTTCTCACCGTATCCTAAAAGCATGCCAAATATCAACTTTCTACCTATTACCCTTCTCGAGTTGAAAAAAGCTACGGACATTTGTGCATTATTAATAAGACACCATAGACATAATACTATATACATAGACCAGTAATGTGCTTTTTCTTCATATAAAATCGTCTATTTCATGCGTGGACAGTTACGACGAGATGCTATGTAAAACTCTATTTATATCTCTTTATGAGGGGTAAGGGGCATCGGTCTAGAAGGTCAATACACCAGCCCAAATGTCAACCTCACCTGCGGTGACCAACGAGGTTCTGGCGACCGAGAAACGGCGGGATAACCGAACGCCGAGAACCTAGCAAATGATGTTCTCTACACTGACTTACTGCCAATTTCACTGGTTAGATTGGTAGCTGCTTCAATAACCAGTCATTATAATGCAATGAGTTTTCAACAAAAAGGAATTTTTACCCCAGGTGGTACACCAACTGCTCAGTTGGCTAATCTACCCTCTAACGAGGCTGGTTCAAAGGATTCTGGGGTGAGCCAACCATTGCTATTCCCATTCGATCGAAGTTCAAAATTAGCTAGGTCACCACCTAGACAAATAGAGTTCGCAACACAGCAGGAAATCGAAAATGCTGAACTACGCAGAAGACTGAGTGAAATAGAAAAAGTCGCATCGCAACTTAGCAATGAAATTGCTAAGTTAAAGAAAGAAAACGAGGAACTAAAGAAGCCCAATCTGACAGAGGTTGTGGAAACTCCTCTTACTTGCTATAACGAAACCAGCATACTTGCTCGTACTGACGCTGAGTTTCACACAGATGAGGAGGAACTTGCAAGAGAAACTGATTGGATACACAAACAGAAGAAAAGACCAAAGAAAAAACGAAGAGCAGAATTCTCGCCAGAAGATGAGGAGCTCTCGCAAGCAAAAGTTAATGAAACTGTATAGCCAGTGTATGTACCCCAACATCACCAGCGACAAGAGCAACGCAAGGTTGCAATGAAGATCAAAGCACCACCGCCAATTAATGTGATAGGCATTACTGAGTTTGCGAATATCCAAGCTCTAATGAAATCAGTGCCCACAAACAACTATAGAGTAGTTGCACTAAACAATAATGTTTGGAAAATAAACACAAGAGATCCCGATGTATACAGAGCTTTAGCCACAAAGCTCACTGAAGAAGGTAAAGAGTGGTATACATATGGTCTACATCCCACCTGCAAGAAGGAGGATATAATAGAAGATCTGAAAATGAAAGAACTGCAAATTGAAGACGCAGTAAATATCCTTAAACGGGAGAAATTTGAAAATAGTCAAGGAACCAAGATCGTTAAAAGAGGGCTCCCGCTATTCATGCTCACATTCAACAAAAGCGAGAAAATTGAAAATATATTTAATATCAAAGCAATACTTAATATGAGGGTTAAAATAGAACCACTGAAAAAGAACACGAGATTAATACCTCAATGCAAGAAATGCCAAGGTTATAACCACACCCAAAGATATTGCGGGAGAGATGTTAGGTGCGTAAAATGTGCCGGCAGACACATCGCGAAAGACTGTTCTCTTAGTCGAACCGAACCTGCAAGGTGTATAAACTGTAAAGGACAACACCCAGCCAACTGTAGAGGATGTACAACTGCAAAGGTTAAGAAATAAAACACGCCAATCGACTCAAAACAGTAATGTTAGTTAGAAGAGAAAGGATTCCAACTACAACTAGAGCGCCAACACAACCAGAGCCCATAGGGCCAGAGAGGAGATCCTACTCTCAGATAACGCAGCAGAATACTATTAAAGAAAATCCACTAAAAAGGATATTTCGAAGTATAGAAACGATAAATGCACGCCTAGCAAAACAAGAACGTGGTCTAGAAGCTATATATAAGCGGCTGGATAGACAAGAAGCTACGAATGAGCTTACATCAATGCTATACTAATCAAATGAATAGATCACTTAGAATTGTTATTTGGAACGCGAATGGATTACCACAGCTGTTCCAGAGCTAGAAATTTTTCTAATCTTAGAAAAAATAGATATATGTCTTGTCTCGGAAACTCATTTAACAGAAACTTCACTCAGTATCTCCTCTATTTACTGTCCCCCACGCCATCAATTAGAAAAAGAAGACTACAGTCGACTTTTTAAATCATTAGTACCAAATTTTATCATAGGCGGTGATTTTAATGCAAAGAATACATATTGGGGATCTAGACTGACAACCTCTAAAGGGAAAGAGTTATTTAATGCAGCTCGCGAGAACAACTTTGAATTCCTCTCTGGCGACAAACCAACATATTGGCCTGCTGATATACATAAAATTCCAGATCTTCTTGACTTCTTTGTAACAAAAGGAGTTTTAGAGGACTGCACATGCATTGAAAGTAGTGAAGGACTATCATCTGACCACTCACCTGTGATCATGACACTGAGTACAATGATAATAAAAAAAGATAATTCACCTAAGTTAACAAAAAATAAAACCAATTGGGATCTATTCAAGAAATTAGTGGAAGATCGAACAAATCTCGGCGAACCAATTAGAACGAAGGTGCAGCTGGAAGATGAACTAGAAATATTTAATAACAATATCCAACAAGCGGCTTGGGAAAGTTCACGATTTCTCATACCAACGCTACAATGAAACATAACTATCCTCTTGAAGTCAGAGAGCTACTCAAAGAGAAACGGAAAGCTCGCAAAATCTGGCAGAACTCTCGTGCACCGCAACACAAAACTATTCTAAATTTTTTGTGCAACAAGTTAAAACAACTAATAAAGGAAATAAAGAACGAAAGCATAACTAAGCGACTACGAGGTCTTTCTGAACTAAAGGATGATGATTACTCGCTTTGGAAAGCAACGAAGGGACTAAAAAGATCCAAAATGCATGTGCCGCCTATCAAATGCGATGACGGATCATGGGCTAAAAGTGACAAACAGAAAGTCTCTCTATTTGCTGCTTATTTAGAAGAGACTTTTCAACCGTTGCCGAGACAAACAGCAAATGAAAATACAACAGTCGTAAACAAAGCAGATGACCTTGACATAAGACATGTGACTTTATTGGAGCTTAAAACTGAAATCATTAGTAACTTAAGTATCAGAAAAGCTCCAGGTTATGATTTAATAACTGGGCAAATTGTGAAAGCCATTCCCAAGAAAGGTTTGCGTAAACTAAATCAAATAATTAATGCAGCTTTCAGACTGAAATATGTTCCACGACAATAGAAGGTGGCCGAAGTAATAATGATTCCTAAACCAGGTAAACCAGGAAACGATAAAAAATCATATAGACCGATATCACTACTTCCAGTCATATCAAAAATATTTGAAAAGCTGTTGCTGAAAAGTCTCAAACCTATAATAGAAGAGAGATGCTTAATTCCACCACACTAATTTGGGTTTAGAGAAAACCACTCTACAGTTGAACAAGTTCACAGAATAACGGATGTCATTGAGGATGCACTCGAGAATAAGAAAATATGCTCCAGTATTTTCTTAGATGCAGCTCAAGCTTCTGACAAAGTTTGGCACCAAGGGCTTGAATTTAAACTGCATCGAAACCCGCCTAAGCAATTTTATCAAATTCTTAAATCGTACATACCCGAAATCGAGAAAAAGCTCACAGGATTATCCAAAGGACCTGAGGCCTATAACTGATGATTGATAGACGTAGAATGATTGATAGACGTACTTATTCGAACAAAAGTTGAGCCAAGGAATTGGGCAATGTCTCAGCATGCGTACTGTAAGGGAAAGTCGGTGGACACAGCTCTGCACGATCTAGTACGCATGATTGAGAAGTCAATTTACTCGCAAGAGTATTGTATGGTAGCATTTCTCGACATTGAGGGTGCCTTTAATAATGTAAAAACGGAGGCGATCATGGAAGGATTGTCATTTTTGAAGGTGGATTATCCTATAAGTAGGTTGATAAATCAGATGCTGGTAAGCAGGATTATTATCTCGGAACTGGGGGAGTCCGCCATTAGAAGGCGGGTGGTTAGAGGAACTCCGCAGGGAGGAGTAATGTCCCCCTTTCTCTGGAGTGCAGTGGTGAATGGATTGCTGTTGGAACTGGAGAAAGAGGGGATAGGGGTTGTAGCGTATGCGGATGATGTAGCGATAGCTGTCTCAGGCAAATATACGGATACGATTAGGGATGTTATGCAGAATGCACTCCTGATCGTTACGAAATGGGCAAGCAAATGTGGATTAGGGATCAACCCGTCCAAGACAGAGCTGGTACTATTTACTAAGAAATATAAAATTCCGGTAGTTAGCCCTCCTACCGTGAACGGCATTACACTTGCTTTTGCTGACAGAGCGAGATTTTTGGGCATAATCTTGGACGGTAAGCTCAGCTGGAAGCCTAACATTGTAGAAAGGGTAAATAAGGCTAATATAGCCATTTACTCGTGTAGAAACGCCATAGGGAAGAAATGGGGTTTGAAACCAGAGCTGGTACACTGGCTCTATACCGCAGTGGTAAGGCCTGTGCTGATGTACGGGGTGGGCGTGTGGTGGCCAGCTCTGGAAAAGGTAACCTACATAAGGATGTTGGAGAAGGTGCAAAGAACGGCCTGTATGCTTATAAGCGGGGCGCTTAGGACAACACCTACACGCGCTTTAGAGGTTATGTTCCATCTTATTCAAATCGAATTTTTTGGTAAGCAGATGGCAGCCAATGTGGCTACGAGGCTCTCGGCTGTCTCTCAGTGGAAGTGTCTTCAGGCGGGACACTCGACGATAGTTAGATCACTAGGGGAGGAACTGGTGAATCTAGATTATATTAAACCAACGTTGTGCTTCGATATAGGTTTCCGGATCATCTGTCCTTCTAGGGAATCCTGGAGGAATGGATCAATACTGGAAAACGAGGCACTGAAATTTTTCACGGACGGCTCTAAGCTAGACGGCAAAGTAGGAGCCGGAGTCTTCTGTGAGAAGCTCAATGTTAATATTTCTGTTCGTTTCCCTGACTACTGCAGCGTGTACCAGGCTGAAGTGGTGGCGATAGGGGAAGTCGTGACATGGTTGAAGGATAACGTGGTATCTGTTAGGGATATCGCGATTTATGTGGACAGTCAAGTGGCACTCAGGTCACTAGAGGCGGTTTCTCTGAAGTCACGGGTGGCGCTGGATTGCCGATCATCTCTTAATGAGATGAGCGAGTATTTCAGTATCCAGATAATCTGGGTCCCTGGTCACTCGGACATCACGGGAAACTGCAGGGCAGACGAACTAGCTAGTTACGGTACGACTCTCCAGATGCAACCGGAAAGGGCAGGTCTGGGGAGGCCTATAGCAGCGCTCAAATTGACGCTCAGTAAAAAGGCAATCGCCTTGACAGATGAGAGATGGACCAACACTCTCACGTGCAGGGTAGCAAAACAGGTTTGGCCAAAACTGGACCTGCGGCGCTCCAAGGCACTTGTACTCTGGGAAAACGAGATTTAGGATTGGTCGTAGGGATACTGACAGGACACTGCCTTTTTGGGGAACATGCGAGAAGGCTGGGTCTAGAGATGAATGACTTTTGTAGAAGTTGTATGGACGAAGAGGAGGAAGAGACGTTAGTTCACTTCCTATGCTCGTGTCCAGCACTATCATACAAACGACGTAAGTACTTGAGTGTGTACAATATGGACAGCCTTTCTGAACTCGCGGACTTTGGGGTGCGAGATATTTTACGCCACATCAGTAGCTCTGGTTGGTTTCAGCGGGAGTAAGGGGAGATTGGATCCTGTGGTATCACAATGGGCCATTATTGGCCTAAGTGTGCGATAGCAGCCACTCTAACCTAACCTAACCTAACCTAAATCGTACATAGCTGATCGACACTTTAGAGTCAAATTTGAAAATGAGTACTCTGAAATAAATAGAATATCAGCAGGTATACCACAAGGTAGCGTACTTGGACCTATTCTGTTTATTCTTTATACGAGAGGCTTACCGGATATTGAAGGTACTACAGTAGCAACATTTGCAGACGATACAGCAATTCTAGCAGTTGGAAAAGATATTTCAGAAGCAACAAGCAAACTTCAAAGTAGTTAACACGGTGAGCAACTGGACTAAAAAATGGCGCATCTCATTAAATGAAGCCAAATCAATACACGTCAACTTTACAAATCAAAATGTAAACTGTATTCCCGTGGTTCTCAACTCAAACCAAATTCCATATGCAAATACAGCTAAATACCTTGGCATGACCCTCGATGCTAAGCTAAGTTGGAAAGAACACATCAAGAAGAAAAGAGAAGAGCTAAACATCAAATATAGAAAAATGTACTGGCTCATGGGTAGAAATTCTTAGCTCTCAATACACAACAAATTGCTTCTATACAGGCAAATGCTAAAACTAGTATGGACCTATGGTATCCAACTTTGGGGTTGTGCCAAGAAGACCAATGTACAAATGATACAATGCTTCCAAAATAAAGTGCTACGAGGGATTGTGAATGCCCCATGGTACATTAGGAATGACAACCTCCATAGAGACTTGAAGATGGAATACGTCACCGATGAAATAAAGAACCAAGCAAGGAAACACGTACAGCGCTTATCAATACACGAAAATGCAGATATCCGTCGTATGTTGGACAACACTAGCGGAGTGAGGAGACTCCAAAGCAAATATAATAACAGGCATAACTCTGAAAACCTTAATACTTAAGTAAAATAATAAGTAATAATTGGATCGTCCTAAGTTTTAGTCTTCCTAAAAATTATAAGTATTTACCAATTTAAATGCCCTAAACGTCTAGAACCACCACAGTATTTGGAATAATTTTCACTTGTTTCTTGTATAATCATTTTTCTTTTTTCACTTTTGTGTACTTTTGTCACTTCAAAATAATATATAAAACACTGTTTAGTTTATTATCAATTATGATTATTATTATAAGAGCATTTACGATTTTTTAAAATATTACTATGTGGTTCCTACACTGGCGAGCAAAACTGAGTGCATGTTTTCCATATTTCTACTTGCAGGGTCATAAAATGATAAACAATAAAGTAAATTTTAGGAAACTTTCAACAATTATTTTTTATTTTTTTAACAAAAAATGTACTAGTCAGTAGAATGATAGTATAGCAAAAACAAACAAAATTACACTCAAGAAGAAAAGGCAACTCAATTAACTCAGTTTTGCACGTTTTGAATAAATAAAATCATGTACGCTGCCCTTTTTTTGAGAAATTTCAGATTTACTGTTATATATGTCTGGTAGCTTGTCATTTATTTTCTTGAATTTTGACTTATAGATATATAAGAAGAAGATGAATTTTGACTTATAGCTAATGTGTGAGAATCAGTTCGAACAGATGAGACTATTGATTTGAAAAAATCAGTCTTCTCATCAGGTCGCGACGACTAATGTTGTATTATTACAATGGAATATTGTCTATATATAGAACTATACCATGTAATTGTACTACTAGCGAATTACTGCGTAGCGTACGAAATTTGATTTTTTCACATTTCCATCTATATTCTATTTTAACAACTAACTTTTCGCATTCACGACTTTTTATATATTTACTTTGGTTTTTCAATTGTAATGGCATTATTGTGATTGTTCAGTATATTGGTATTTACTTTCTGTTTTTAGTGTTGTTAAGTGAGGTCATTTTTAATCAGTTTTAGTATTTTTACATAATAAAATAAAGAAAATTGAGGAAAATTGCCTTAGACACAGAAAATAAAATAATAGCTATGACTAAAAGTGGAAACACATCCATTCAACTTGGTGATAAATTAAAAGTGAGTCAACGCACTGTGAATGTTGTACAAAAACGACGAAATGTAATTTCTATGCCGAATACTGGAGGTCGTCCAAGATTATTAAAAGATTCAGACGCGCGGTTAATGGAACGAGAGATGAAAAATAGAGGTTTTAACAACACCTAAGCAAGCTACTAATGCTGTAAATAAACATGTAAGTGAATGGACTGCTCTTAGTAGCAGCAGTTAAAAAAAGACCAGCTCTGTCTGATAAGAATACAAAAGCGCGTCTGAAATTCTGCAAAAAACATGAGCATTGGACAGTAGAGGATTGGAAACGGGTTATTTGGTCTGATGAGATAAAAAATCAGATGAGAAGGAATATTTCTGGAGTAGACCTCTTAATTATTCAAAAGCATCATGTGAAACAAACTATCAAACATGGTGGAGGTAGTTTGATGGTGTGGGGTTGCTTCACTTGGTGGCATTTAGGATCACTTGTAAAAAATCAATGGAATAATAAAGAAAGAGGATTATTTCCAAATTCTTCAAACCCATTTACCCGATTTTGTGGATCATAGCGCGTATCCCGAAGAAGAAGTCATTTTTCAACAGGACGGAAACCCCAAACACACTGCGAAAATTGGGAAAAGTTGGCTGTCTAGGTAAAAATTTCGAATTCTGGAATGGCCTGCACAAAGTCCAGATCTTAACCCAATCGAAAATATGTGGGCAATATTGAAAAGACGATTAGGACAACACAATCGAGCACCTAGCAACATGGAGGAACTTTGGAACAGGGTGTAGTTTGAATGGGGAAATATTCCAAGTGAAATTAAAGAAAATTTGGTGGAAAGTATGCCGAGACGTATGAAAAATGTTATTAAAAACAAGGGATTGTGGATCCCATACTAATACTTAACAAATAGTTGCATCACAGAAACGTGCAAAACTGAGTTGCCTTTTGTTTTTGTATATAATATATTTTTTTTTATTATATTATGATTCTACTGACTAGTACATTTTTTTCTTAAACGAATAAAAAATAATTGTTGAAAATTTCATAAAATTTACTTTATTATTTATCATTTTATGACCCTGTAAGTAGAAATATGAAAAACATGCACTCAATTTTGCTCGCCACTGTACATACGAATTATTAATTATTTTACAACCGCTCATCATTATTCTAATTGATTGGCTTTGGATCACGAGAAAGCCAAGCGAATTCTTAAAAATCCTTCGCAATATTGAGTAGGAACCGTTAGTTTTGCAATAAACCTTTTTATGTAGTTAAGCGCTTAATGGCATGCACTAAAGGTAACAAATTCGGTTACCTCTAATTTTGAGAACCGCATTTATTGATGTGGGATTAGTTATAAGATTCTAATGATATACGCATTGTTAAGTTAGTATATATAATTTCGTCTGCAACCCCCACACTACCTGATTCATTTGGAGTTACTTAAGAGCGGGGTGGTATGAATCACGGATTTTGCCTCCCAAGATTAGACACACACTTTCATACATAACACTTGGGATCCGTTCATACCTGCATATTTTAAAATTGCATTTCTTAAAACGGCATATTTAAAATCTGCGTAACGTACAAAATTGCATTTTTCAAAACTGCATATTTCAAAACGGCATATGGTACGAAACGGCATAAGGTACATAATTGCATTTTTCAGAACTGCATATTTCAAAACGGCATTAGGGTTAAAACAGCATTTTTCAAAACAGCATTTTTCTAAAGGACATATGTATTTTAAAACGACATTTTTCAGAATGGCATTTTTTAAAACTGCATATTTCAAAACGGCATAGGTACAAAACTGCATTTTTCAAAACGACATTTTTAGAACTGCACAAGACAGAATGAAATATTTTAATCGATTATGAATCTAGAATTATCTTTTCGTTAATTTCTGGAATATGACCAACAGGTACGGTTATTTATTACACGATGAAATTTGAGATGAATGAAATTTTTGAACATTTGTGAACGATTCTTGGATTAAATTCTAGGATAAAGTCAAATGAAAAGGAACTTGACTATTTCTTTGTCGAGTAAGATTTAATTTCACATGTTTAGGTTTAGTATAGGTATGTTATAAGAAAGGACCTTCATGGAAATTAGAAATAATTTGAAGATTTAGTATGCATATAATATTCTCCTTCACCTAAATTTTTCTACCTATGTCGTTTCGAAAAATGAAATTTTGAAAAAAGCCGTTTTGAAAAATTGCCTTTTTAAAAAATGTCGTTTTACGAAATGCCGTTTTGAAAAATGTCGTTTTATACCTATGTCGTTTTGAACCATGCAATTATGAAATATGCAGTTTTGAAAAATGCAATTTGATACCTCATGCCGTTTTGTATCTTATGTAGTTTTGAAATATGCAGTTTTGAAAAATGCAATTTTGTACATTATGCCGTTTTGTACCTCATGCCGTTTTGAAATATGCAGTTTTGAGAAATGTCGTTTTTAAAAATGTCATTTTAAAATATGCAATTTCGACCTGGACCCATAACACATATAGGAAGGCACCCCAAAGACATACTTGTGCATTCACATGCGCACACTTTATTTGTTAGATTACAAATTTGAAATTAAAACAACTTATTTTTTTGTTTTTGGAATTTTTTTGTTTTTTTTATTTTATCAAACACAATTAAATTAGGCGTTTATGATTTTCAGTTTTAAATTTTGTTTATAGTTATTATAGCTATTTCTCTGTTTTTGGATAAACCACTTACTGTGTTTTCTTAATAAAACAAGTAGCATGAAATCTAATATTTGTAAGTTATGGAAGTAACATGTATTTTTTTGATCAAACCAAAACTTAAAATCGGGCACATTATTTGTAGCTGTTATACAATTTTCCGATATAAATTGTTTAATATTCATAATATGTCGTTTGATTTTTTATGGTTGGAACACGACTGAAAAAATGAAAACAGAATGACGAACATATTAAACACAATTTCTATTTATTTGTGTCATATATATTGCATATATTCAGTTGAGAGAGAGGAAAACACATTTCATTCTATTATTTTTTTTTTTGTTAAAATTTCTAGTGGTGTGGGTAAATAATAAATCAAAAATATGTTAGAACGGAGCAGCTTTGAATTAATTGGGTCTATCTTTGTTCTTCTTAAACCTACATGAAGTGAGTTATGCTCTTCTTTTACAATGTGTAAGAAGCAAGAAAAAATCAAAATTGTTGTTGTAATTCGCAGTGATATTATCTATATGTATTCAATCAACGGTTCTCTTTAGGAAGCAATGCAAATCTCAGTTGTTAGTGCCGATTACCAATTTTTAGGTTTGGTTTGATGAAGAAAGCCTCTTGCTGTTGAGCAACAGAATATGGCCCATATTGACGTTCCATAAACCGATTTACAATCGCAGGTAAAGTAAAGCTAAAAAAACTGTACTCGCTAGAGCAGCAAGGCAAATTTGAAAATGGAAAAAGTGGAAATGGCGGAAGATCGAAGTTCTGAAAGTACGCAATTTGCGAAATTTGTTAGGCTAAATTAAATCTGAACATTATTAAGATCCGTCCTACGATGAATTCTCTAATTCGGCGCTTTTGTTGTTCGGAGGAGAAACATTGTACAACCGTACTTTTGACCATATTTTTCATATGTCATGGCGAAGCGAAGTTATGTTTGATTGAAAGTGAGCGCGATGTGCCTTATATTCAAGAAGGAAGACCGCTTGAAATGTGAACTATCGCAGTATAGTTCTCCTTTCCAAAACATACAAATTGCAGTGCTACATACTATTCGATAGGATTAGTTCTCTAGGAGAAAGCATGATCGGTGACTACCAAGGAGGAAATCCAAATCACAGTCAGTTACTCATCAGGTTTTTTTGGATAATGGTTCATCCAGTTGTGACGAAATATTTAAAAATGGTATTGCATTATTGGTCAGTCTATTATTACCGACATACTGTTTCTCAAAATGCTTCTCGCATACAAAATTATATTTGTTTATGTGTTATTGTTTGTCTAAAATTTTGTTTTCGAAAATCAGTCAAAGCGGGGGCATTTGATCATTTTTGTTTTCCGGAACTGCGTGGGCCCAAAAATTGAATTATAAACAATTTTTCTTTTTGTATTCTGGAACCAAGACACAACAAATGGAAAATATTGCAACAATTTTTGTTTAAGGAAAATAATATTGACAAGGGCCAAATTGTTTTTTCTCTCATATACATTGACAATTATGCAATGCACATTAAATCCTATCAAAGAGGGAAATACATAATTGTGCACACACTTTTGCTTGATGCATTTGGAATTCGTAAACGTGTTTTCGTGGACCAGACGAGGCAACAAAACAAAAATATTATACACAATTTTTTTCTGTCGAAAGGGGATTCAAAAACCAAATTTATGTGGAACAATAAGAAAATGTTGCAACAGTTTTTGTTTAACATATTGAGGAACACTTTTTGAATCTGTGTGCTATTCAGGAACACAAATTTGAATGCTATAGTAGTCGTTTACGCGGACCTGTTAAAGAATAACAGTACAATAAGCGCACGTTGCTTTTTCCCCATATACACACAAAGTACAATGCACATGCGCATAGACAATGCACCTAGAAGACAAGGCAATACTGCTTGTTACGTCATCAAATTTATGTCTAAATAAATACATAACATTTAAGAGTTTAACGAAATGTTTAATGCATATTTTGATAATAATATAATATGTAAATTATTTTTTACTAAATATAAAAAACTCGGATCATTTATTTGACTTTAATGCCATACCAAAGATTGAAATCGTCGACATAAAATGACTTCATATAGCAAAATTTTTAAAGCAATGAGGCCATTAGTATATAAACTACTGATAATAAACTACTAGTAATAAACTGCTGATTTACAATATAATAATTAGGGCAATAATTACGCGTGGTAGCCAAATTTGGAGCCACGCTGCTTATACGCATAAAAAAGCGATTACAAATTGTACAGAACCGTTGTTTAAAAATTATAAGAGATCTCCCACGTAGATATGCAACAATCACCTTACACACTGAATGTAATCTTGAGACCTTATCAACATATATAGCCAGATTAAACGAAAATTTTCTTTGTCCTGTTTATTTTCGGAGAACATAATTAGAAATTTAATTTTTCATGATAATATGTCGTTTGATTTTAAAAATGTTTATATTCATTTTTGAAATTTTGAAAAATAATTCTGTAGGCGGGTGTAATGAACCGAATTGTGTATTACACGTATAATTTTAAAAAAAATAAAATATTCGTTTTTCATTTTAATTGATTCATCTGGTTTTATCAAAACATTTTTGCAAATTAAACAGGTAGTTCGTTTTAGGATTTTGTAAGCAACATAACCTATAAAATATTTGATTGAGGAATTGTCTAAACTTTCATGTCCGACATCACAGAACGTTTTCATTATAACCGAGTCCAATCCCTCATTTTCAGTGGTATTGCTTCTGGCGTCATCATCAATAAAGCGAAACTCGGGCGATGCTTTGTCCACCGAGGTTCGGTAGCTTGTATAGGTAATAATATCCGGGAACTCCGTTAATAATAATTCGTCTTGATCCGCTTCGCAGTTGGTGAGTGTTGAATTTTCTAAAAATTTCACTGTCATAATTTTCCCAGCGATGTGGTTGAACTCATGAACAGACGGATTATTACTGTTACTACCGCGTTGCCTAATTAAACCAAAGAAATTTTCAATACGATCTTGATTTAGTCTTGATGTTAAAATGTATTCCATATTCCATTTATCATTTAAATGTGATGAAAGTGATAAAATTGCCCTTATTGTTTGACGAATGCCAATTAAACAGCATATATTTTTTTTTACTGCAAGTCTTAACATCTTTAAAATATTCCAACATTGCTTCTAAATTAGAATGCACTTGATTATTTAATTTTAAAGCACACTTTTGGGGATTTTGATTATAGAGATTCTTACTGTTTAAATTATCAAACATTTTATCAATTTTTTCGACGAAATTTGCCGTGGAGAGTGCGTGTTGATTACATGGACTGGAGAAAGCACCGAACTCATGCATAGTTTTTATGCCCGCAGCTACTGTACGACTTAATGCTTGCGTTGCTAATTTAACTCGCATTTTTTCAAACACATTTGGATATATATGTCGGGCCGTTAGTTTTGGACATAATTTAGTACCCGAATTGTTTTCGAGATTATAAAGTTCTTTTAGTACCGCCCAGCTGGCGATTCCGTCTGGAGTAAATAAGTCAACAGTTAAAAAATTATTCCAAATGGATTTTACTAAATGTGGTGGGTCATATAACGCGTAAATTTGTTTTTTATTAAACATTATGTAACGAGAATGCTCGGTTACTCCAAGTGTGCCGTAACATTTGCGATTATTAGGCCCTTGATCGCATAGGATAGCTATTGTATCAAACCCTATGTCGTGCAAAACCTTTAGGGTATTTAAAAGGACTTCCGATAAGCACGCTCCGTCCATGTTTCTCTCGGTAGCATGATATGAAACCATATATTTATATTGTTTTATTAAGCCACGGATCATGAACACAGTTAAATATTTGGCAGTTGTATTGAATCTATCATGATTAATTTGACTAAAGCCATCGACTACGTCACAAACTGGATCGTATTCCAAGTCCTTACGAATAGAAACCTCGTCGAAAATTAAAATTATCCTTTTTGAGCTGTCATCCATTTCAGATACTTTGTTTCTTAAACCGGACAAAATGGATTCATTTAAACCGGGTTTGAGGTTTTTTACTAAAGTCCATTGACATAACGAAGATTTTAACGCCATTTGAAATCTCAAAATTTCTCTAAGAAAATTGTAACACGCGGGGGATTTAAAATATATTTGTTGAGCAATTTTCTTTTGTTCTACTGGCCATTCTTTAGATTTTTTACACAAAATCATTTTGCAAAATTCTTTTGCTCCTGAACTTAATTTGTGTAACAAATCTATTTGTGTAAAAAATAATTAATTTAAATTTAATATTTTTGATAATTTCCAACAATAAATATTAAATTTAACAATCGTTCGCTCAAATTAAGGCTTTGATCTTCGAAATTCAAAAATCGCAAGAGTTTATCTGCAAGGAATTTGATGCAATCAGAATGGAACAGCATTAACTAGTAAATGTGAATATTTGGAAGGGTCTTACATGCAAATTACATGCACGTCTAAACTTAGTGGAGGCTCAGCTTGATATGCCTCTACAGCGAGAATTGGATCAAAATATCATCATGTGTGGTTTGCCGGTCAACGTTCCTGATGTTGATGATTAGATTTTAGACACTATCAAAAAGGTTAGCAATGATGGTCACATCACTAAAATATAAAAAATGAATGATAATCGGAAAACCAAATCTACGTTAAGAGAGTCGTTCAAAAGCACCTTAAATTCTATCGAGGAGAAAAATACTATATAGTCCTATTCAGATCTTAAATTTTTTTTTTTAATTGTTCTGCGCAGCTTTCAGTGATGTAGAAAAAAATTATAAAAACTTTGATGGGTCGCATTTATCTTAGATAATAAACCTAAATAAAATAATAAATAACCATGAAAAAGAATTATATTTCAGTTTTAATACAAAAAACAATCAAAATGATTATTTATGTTATTACAATCATATTTCAAGTGAAAATTAACAGGCCTAAAACAAATTGCACGCGTTTTGGAAACAATGTCAACATTTAATTTTAGTACGAACTAGGGAACTCTAATGTAATTCATATCGAACAAAACCACTCGAACCAAATGTAATTCATATCGAACAAATCCACAACAACATAAAAAAGCAAAATTAGTTTTCAATTTAATGGAATTTTGAATTAATTCTTAGCTTATCAAATTAAATATGATTTTAATTTATAAAATCTAAACTTTGTGTTTTAATTGTATCCTAAAATTCCTATTCCATTTAAATTACAAATACAGCATAAAAATGTAAACAATAAACATGAATATTATTCACTGTGTATCCGCCATATTACTTCTGGAGAACTGTCAGAATTCCAGCGAGATTTGAATGCTACTATACTATCCAAATTTAAAATGAGCCGGAAAAAATCATTATCTTCTAAGCAAGCTGGTTGTTATGTTATGCAACATTTTACCAAATTTCAATCCAAGCTGTATAACGAGGCCAAAACATTACAGAATGCTCAAAATTTCAAATACTTATGGGTCAAAGGCGGTTTTCGAAACGAATACTTATTTGTGGAATCTAACTTATTCAAATAAAGGATGAAACACACCAAGAGTAGTGCAACATATTCCAAGCAATCCACACTAACGGCTGCATATGGGTGTGCACACCAAGCAGCGCAGCAGATTGTTTTGATTCACTTGTAAATAGAATTGTATCAAATTTATCGAGCATATGAGTAGCAGCCAAATTCAGTAAATTTATGATGCTGGGTGTGGAACCTATTGATGCCGCGATAGATGCAACTTCATTCAATATGATTTCTTTAAATCTAAATTTTTCTATTAAAATTAGAAAATATTTGATTTATTTTATGGTAAATACGAATATAGGTATACTCAAATTATGATTTTGTATCGATACATAAGCGAATAAGGTAATATTTGAATTAGCTGCTCGCTGCTGCTGCTGGTGTGTTTCATCCTTAAGTAAGCTGGCGAGGTGACTTATTTTCTGCCTCTTTCTTCCATAAAAATCTAATTTAGTTGTCATTTTTGTTGATATTTATGGATGTCAGTTGTTTTGTTTTAGAATTTAATTAATATTTCTAGGTACCAAATGGATGTTTCTGAATTAAAACTACATAACATTATAAACTTAAAGATGCGATCACACAAATTATACAATCTAGAGTACAAAAAACCTTTTTGCACAAATCAGGCACATAAAGGAAAATAACGTACGGTATCGTACATTGCGGTGTATTTATATATGGATAACACGATTATTATTACCGATGAGATATAAAATAACCCGTTTATATTAATTTGATAATTAAGACTACTGTTGTGTTTGTGTTTTATACCGGAAAAGTCGATTCATTTATTTGTTTTCCGCATTGTTAATAAAATAGTAAGGTCGTTCAATTTTAACAAAATAAACACATTTGCGTACAAGAAATGAAAATGCAATCTTGCAACTTCGGAAAATGTACATTTGTTTTCCGTAGAACTTGTGCATTTCCATTTCCTCAACATTTTAGTATATAAGACATTTTAGTTTTAAGATATAGTTATGGTTATAAAGTTTTAGTCAGAGCAGTAATCAACAAAAATTATTTTAAGTGTAACTATAATGTGAAGTTAATTTTAATAAATAAAATGTAGTCGCAACAGTGAAGAAGATGATGTTTTTTAAAACACCCTATCCACAACCCGCTCCGCACAACATTGGCGCTGCGCAGGATCCTGCGGGCGAAAACATATCTTCGCAATCGTTCTTTCAACTTTCAACATCAAAAATACCAATATCAACTCTTCAACAATGAAAAATATTAAAATTGTCAAATGCACATCATTTTAAAATCTAATCAACGTCATATCAACTTCAATCAAACATAATAAAATGAAAACAGAACCATCGCTAGCATAACGCGCATTCTTATCAAAACCGACCTTCGACACGCCGCAAAATCCTACAAAATGGACCAGCTACAAATATTAAAATGTATCGCTCTTATTCCAGAATTCAGCGGAGCTGACACAAAAGACAGACCAATTGAACTCAACCGTTTTGTGGCCATAGCAGACAGTATTTATAAAACACTTAGCAATATAGAAAAGCAATTATTCGACAAATTAATAAAACTCCGATTAACAGAAGAAGCATTCACGCGAATTTATCACAGAGAGATACACGACTATCCAACATTGCGAAAAACACTTATTGAAATTTATTCACCAAACTATTGTATGACGGAACTGGAACGAAAATTTTTGACAACGAAACAAAATTATGGAGAAACAACCAGAAATTATGGGTATAGACTTTATGATGCACTCGATCAATACAAGGCCAGTTTTAAAAACAAATACGGATATATTGACCAGATTTACAACAAACATCTAGAATTACAAGCTGTGGAAACATTCAAACGAGGACTATACAATACCATAATCAAAAATAAAATAATAACTAGCAAAGCCGAAAGTATCACCGAAATTATAAACGAAACAGAAGAAACTGAGCACATGTTTAACTCGGTAATAGGCATACCAACAACACAGCTAAATGAATCATCAGCACACGCCCTACCAACGATCGACAGTCAACAACCATATCCAAGATCATACCAAATCAGATGTAACTACTGTCCAAAATTTAATCATACTTGGGACATTTGCCGTACACGAATAAACACAGAGAGAAAAAATCAAATATATCAACAACCGCAGTATACCTGGAGCCATTTTAGCAATCCTGCTATACCAGAACAACGAAGATGTTACAACGAAACGCCAAATTTTAACCAACATCAACACTCAAACTTAAAATTAAATAAATTTCAAACAATAGCCAACAGTAACTTTACAACACAACCGCGAAACTACAAGTACGAGCCAGAAAGTTACACATACAAGTCCAAAGAAACCCAAATTGTTATTCCAGAAAGAAGTAATAGATTTTCAATCAGCAAAAAAACAAATATTGACACACAAATCAGCAATAACAACCAACCATCAATCCTGTTAATTAAGAAACGAAGCGAAGATACTCATCAAATAAACGGAAACACCCACTTCAAACATTTATACAACATAAACACAAATCAAGCAATTCTTGACATTCACCACACTGTTGTATCTCAAATCCAGTCATCACAACATTACAGTGACAACGAGGATCAAAATTTACAAATGAGAACTAAACCATTGAAAACGAACAATTTAAAACAAACACAAATCCAAACCAACGACATAAACCGATCAAATTCAGAATATCATTCATCAGATATAATTAAGAAGCCAACGAATCCATTTATTCAACAATCAACCAAACTAAACCAAATCGTTCAAGACGTTAAATCAACATATTTAGTTCATAAGCAAACGAGCCAAGACGCTCAAAATCTAATCTATAACACGCAAATCAATCAATCAAATTCAGATATCACTTCAACATATTTAGTTCATAAGCAAAAGAGCCCAGACGCTCATAATATAACCAATCAATTATCAAATCTACCGCAAAACAATCATTCAAACTCAGAACCCCTTCACATAACAATTATCCAAACTTAGAAACCTTTTCAACATATTTAGATATTAAGCCAACGAGCCCAAACGCTCAAATTACAACCAATCAATCATCAAATAAGTTACATAACAGTTATTCAAACCCAGAAAACCTTTTAGTTAATAAGCAAACGAGCCCAGACGCCCAAAAACAATTTTATATTAAACAAATCAATGAATTTTCAAATCAAACATACAATCTTACGAACCCAGATACCACCTCAACCAATTTAGTTAATAAACAAAGAAGTCCAAATAGTCGTAATCTAATTTATAATACGAAAATCAAACATTTATCAAATCAATCATCAAAAAATCTTATGAGCCCAAACTTTTCTAACCCAATAAATACACAAATTAATCAGCTATCAAATTCAACAAACAATCATACGAGCCAGGATGCTCCATCACAAGATTCAGTTAACAGTCCAATATAAATAAGCACATACATGTATGTGAAGTCAACCCGAAAAAGCCTCTCAGCCCGAAAAAAAACTTTTCAAATTGTGTCTCTGCTAAACATTAAGATAATCTTAACTCTCAGCCCGAAAAATTCAAAAACTTGCGTAAAACGGAAATCCATCCCGAGTTTTTCTGTTACGGATAATTGTTGTTCGATTTAAAATTAATTTTATGTGTGTTGAACTCCTAGTAAACACATCTTTTCTAAAATATAAGACGAATGTCATCAACTCATCCCGAGAAATCATAAAAAGAAAATAATAAAATCTAAAAGTAATGTATTTTTTTTATTGGCACTTAAATTCTATTGATATAAAACAGCTCGTTTGTTGCTCGCCGTATAAAAATTCACAGAGACTGATCTGTACATCGGGATATGGTTTAAACATGGTGAGTGCCATAACTTCCTAAAACAACAATCCCTATATCAACGCGATGGCCAGAAGGGTACTTTACAGGGTGACATATCTGCGATTGAACACATTTAAGAATGCTCGTATGTTGATCACCGTATAAAAATTCACAGAGATTGATCTGTACATCCGAATATGGTTTAAACATGGTGAGTGCCATAGCTTCCTAAAAGAACAATCCCTATATCAACGCGATGGCCAGAAGGGTATTTTACAGGGTGACATATCTGCGATTGAACAGATTTAAGAAATGCTCGTCTGTTGATCAGCGTTTAAAAAATTCACAAAGACTGATCTGTATATCGGGATATGGTTTAAACGTGGTGAGTGCCATAACTTCCTAAAACAACAATCCCTATATCAATGCGATCACCAGAAGGGTACTTTACAGGGTGACATATCTGCGATTGAACAGATTTAAGAAATGCTCGTCTGTTGATCAGCGTTTAAAAAATTCTCAGAGACTGATTTGTCTATCGGGATATGGTTAACGCGTGGTGAGTGCCATAACTTTCTAAAACAACAATTCTTATATCAATGCGATCACCAGAAGGGTATTTTACAGGGTGACATATCTGCGATTGAACACATTTAAGAAATGCTCGTTTGTTGATCACCGTATAAAAATTCACAGAGATTGATCTGTATATCGGGATAAGGTTTAAACATGGTGAGTGTCATAACTTCCTAAACCAACAATCCACCAATACTCTTGTATTTAAATAATATTTGTTTAGGTAAGAGAGAGTTAGAGAGTTAAACCTCAACCAGTCACGACTTAAGACATTAAGTTACACGCCGGTTGCACCACTTCTTAAATTTTATAGGCTTCTCGTCAACTTCAAATAAACAACTGACCTCTAAAATTTTGGTGATTGTACCGGTTTCCTAAGTGGTCTAAACCGAGCACAACTGCAGAAGCTCTTAAGTTTTGACTGGTTGAGATTTTAGAGTTTTTCTATAGCATTTTTCACAGAATCCACAACTATAACTTTAAAATAAAGAGTCGTCCTAAAGAATGCCGGTCAAAATTATTTAAGCAGTAAATAATTCAAAAATAAAATTGAATCGATGGTTAAGAATGTCCTAATGAGAGAGCCGGGGGTCAAGGTATAAAGCAAAACAACAAAATATTATGATCAGGTTTAAAGAGAGTCCAAGAGAAAGCGAAGGTCGTAGTTTAAAAAAAAAACAGTTTTTATTTGTAGCGAAACGAAAAAAATACACACAAGATAAACACAATAAGGTACGAACAGCACAAAGTCTGAAAAAATAGTGAAAAATATCATACAACGAAATTTCCTTTTATACTCTTTCCAATTTTTGTTTTATTTTTTATTTGTTGAACAAGAAATAAAAAATAAAATAAAAATTGGAAAGAGTATAAAAGGAAATTTCGTTGTATGTTATTTTTCACTATTGTTTCAGACTTTGTGCTGTTCGTATCTTATTGTGTTTATCTTGTGTATTTTTTGTATTTTTTTCGTTTCGCTATAAATAAAGTTTTTTTTAAAACTACGACCTTCGCTTTCTCTTGGACTCTCTTTAAACCTGATCATAATATTTTGTTGTTTTGCTTTATACCTTGACCCCGGCTCTCTCATTAGGACATTCTTAACCATCGATTCAATTTTATTTTTGAATTATTTACCGCTTATATAATTTTGACCGGCATTCTTTAGGACGACTCTTTATATTAAAGTTATAGTTGGATTGCATTTCAAAATGAAAAAAATTGTTAAATACAATTTTAAAAAGAAACGGAGTTCAATTACCGTGGATTCTGTAAAAAATGCTATAGAAAAACTCTTACCTATACCAATATTATCTAAATACAAGAGTAAAGATATGGACCTGTTGTGTGATTTAGTTAAAGTAGTGAATAATTTTTCGAATCGTGTTAAATTATATAATATTTGGTATAGGCATATTAAAAAAAAAAAAATGAGTGAGTCCATTAGTACTCTCAAGGAGATGTGTAAACGTGGCGTGTGTATAGTACGTGGGTACAGTTTACTTTGAAGGAAGAAGAATGCAATTTTACTAACCAAAGTTTTTCATTTGTTCATTATCGTTAAATTGGTCTATTACTCTTTCGGTATAATCGACGCAATTGGATTTTGGTAGCTAAAATAAGATATATTATATACTGTCGACTCTAACTTTAAAAATTGAAAAACTGCACAATATGGTCGTCCCATATCTAGTAGTAAATATATTTCGATCTGAGTTCATGTGCAAATCGAATTCGTCTCGCAGGAAGTTTATAAGTGGTTCAGCTTGAGGAACAGCAACATTAATATTGAAATCCCCGCTCATAATCACCAGCAAAAGATGATAGTCTCCTTGGAGAATTTTTGAAATTCTTTAGGATATGGGGCAAGGACGAAATGTATGAACTTCATTATGTCTTCGAAAGATTTATTCGGCGAGGTTAATACAACTACAGAAAACATCTTATTCCCATTGAGAAGCTGAAGTTCATCCGTATATATATATATCATCAATGAGTTGTGTTGTTACGCTCATACCAGTTGTTTGTCCAACGATGATTTCTTTATGCGAGGTGACTGTATGGTATGAGTATTCTATTTGAATTTGTATATATTGTTACTCCGGCAGCTCACTCACCGTCTCTCTTGAACTGAACGCAGATCTGGAAAAGCAAGAAAATTGAGCATCCTTGCGTGACTGTGTCAGTTAGGTCGAGGTGATGTGTATGACCTAAGACTCTGACAGTTCAATGTTAAAAACCAGAAGTCATTATTATCTCGTACAAAATTCGCCATTACAACGGATAAAGCGGATGGTGGTGAGGTGCGATAGCTAATTTTGAAGAAGACCCATTGAGGTCCCATTTTTACGTTCATGGTGGACGACATGATCATCGATAGCCGATGTGATGAACAGTCCTTCGAGACTCGTTACTCGTGCTAAAGCAATATACACAATTTGTTAACTGTGTCTTTTATCGTAAGAGTATATACTAACTATCTCGTTGTAGGTACCACCGTGTGATGCATGAATTGTGGTGGCACATGAAGGTACGACGCTTTACATTAATTGTTGTTTATGATTTGTAATTGTTGTTTCGATTAATAGTTGAGCTTTTTCTAGAAATGGGCACCAAACATCGGTCGATATTCGTTTTCTGCGCCCATCCAGCTTCAAGCCACCTGACCTTCTTGCCAACTTGTGAATTTGAACCGAAATCCATCCAGAGTCGTTTGATATTTTTTACTGTCGACGTTTTCATCGTTCTCGTTGTCCTGGTTAGGATGCCTATGCATTCGATATACTTTAGACAGCCTTTAGTTCCATTCGCCAGTCCATTTTTTACGTCAATATTGATTTTGAAAAAGTACGGCAAATTATTTGTGTCCATTATTTTATGGATCTTTTGACGGAATTGCTACTCCGGCAGCCCTCTGACCATCTCTATTGAACTGAAAACAGCATTCAAACGTAGGAATATTAACAAGTTCGTCATTGCGCAGCCAGGTCTCGAAAACCAAATGAATTGAGCATGCCTGCGTGACTGTGACCTGAGACTCTGGCAGTTCAATGTTAAAAACGAGATGTCATTATAACCCCATTCAGTAGAAGACATGATCATTGATAGCCGATGTGATGAACAGCGCCTAGAGACTCGTCACTCGTGATAAAGCAATATACAGCAGTTGTTGACTGTGTTTTTAATCGTATGAGTATGCAATTTCGTAATCGTAATTCGTATCGTAATTTTTTTTTTGATTTTTCTGATCGATGGAAATGTCGATGGTTTTTATTTCATTCATTAAATTAATTTTTTCATTTTCCCTACTATTATACATATACATAAAAGCATGCCATGTATAGTAAAAATTGTTTTTGTTGAGTTTCTTGCTTTTTTTTTCAAACGAAGTAGGTATACGTCATTTCCGTTCGTTTCATTTACAAGTTTACTCTAATACAAAAAATTTTGGTAGGCGCGCGTAAAGATGTTTACACATCAATAACAGTCGTATAGCTCTCAACAACATGGTACAATTAGAATCTAGTACTAGGGAACTGAATCAGAACAATTCAATGCTAACAGAAGTTGAAATTCGAAAGGGAAACGAGTTAAACTCATTAATTAATACAAATCCTAATAATTTCGATTCAAACTCATTTAATAACAGCGAGTTAAATGATAAACAGAGCGTAAACGTCGAATCAGATGTTGATAATTTACTGAACTGCATCGAAAATGGAAATGATTTTTGTTCAAGCGAGTTGAACGCAAGTTTTGAACAATTGAATCAGTCTTCTGAAGGGACCACGTTATCTGAAGTGTACAATACCAATAATATTCAATGTGAAGGGGAACTTGACATAAATAAGGAAAAAAGTGCAAAGCTCGTTTATAGAAAATGCGATTTTACATTAGACATATCAGATACCCTTTGGCAGCAAATTTTTTTATCTGAACAGCGAGCATTGGATTCATATATGTATAGATCCGTAATTATCGAGCATTTAACTAAAATTACAGGATGTTTAATAAAAATTAAAGGATACGATATTTCAAAAAAACATTTAACGATAAGAACCTATTGTGGTCACGGAAATTTAAACGCAAGTTGCCGAAAAAACTGGTTAATAAGAATCTATCTCATGGAGTATTTGAAATTCATAGTACCAATGATCGTATAATGCATCTCACTAAAAAATTTAGCTACGTATCAGGTTATACCCGAGATGTTTACAAAAAGCGAGCATTTCTTAAATCTGTTCAATCGCAGATATGTCACCCTGTAAAATACCCTTCTGGCCATCGCGTTGATATGTGGATTGTTGTTTTAGGAAGCTATGGCACTCACCATGTTTAAACCATATCCGGATGTACAGATCAGTCTCTGAGAGTTTTTATACGGTGATCAACAGACGAGCATTTCTTAAATCTGTTCAATCGCAGATATGTCACCCTGTAAAATACCCTTCTGGCCATCGCGTTGATATATGGATTGTTTTTTTAGGAAGCTATGGCACTCACCATGTTTAAACCATATTCGGATGTACAGATCAGTCTCTGTGAATTTTTATACGGTGATCAACATACGAGCATTCTTAAATGTGTTCAATCGCTAATATTTCACCCTGTAAAACACCCTTCTGGCCATCGCGTTGATATAGGGATTGTTGTTTTAGGAAGTTATGGCACTCACCATGTTTAAACCATATCCCGATGTACAGATCAGTCTCTGTGAATTTTTTAAACGCTGATCAACAGACGAGCATTTCTTAAATCTGTTCAATCGCAGATATGTTACCCTGTTAAATACCCTTCTGGCCATCGCGTTGATATATGGACTGTTGTTTTAGGAAGCTATGGCACTCACCATGTTTAAACCATATCCGGATGTACAGATCAGTCTCTGAGAATTTTTATACGGTGATCAACATACGAGCATTTCTTAGATGTGTTCAATCGCTAATATTTCACCCTGTTAAATACCCTTCTGGCCATCGCGTTGATATAGGGATTGTTGTTTTAGGAAGTTATGGCACTCACCATGTTTAAACCATATCCCGATGTACAGATCAGTCTCTGTGAATTTTTTAAACGCTGATCAACAAATGAGCCGTTCTTATTATCAATAGAATTTACGTACCAATAAAAAAAATTTACATTACTTTCAGATTTTATTATTTTCTTTTTACAAATTTCTCGGGATAAAGATTTGCGTTGATGACATTCTTCTGATATTTTAGAAAGGATGTGTTTACTGTGAGTTTAACATAAAATAAATATACGTTCATTTGGTCATCGCGTTGTTAGTAAATGGACATATTTGGTATTCGAGTATATTAGTTCTCGTATGTACCAAAAAAAAATATATTTACAACACGTTTAAATTTTATTATTTATATTATATTATAAATGTACAAATTTTTCGGGATGTAATTCCGTGTTACACAGTTTTTTTATTTTTTTCGTGCTCAGACTTGAGACACGTGTTATATTTTTATAAATTTAGCAAGGAAACATTTTGAAAAGGCATTTCTCGGGATGGATTTTCGGGTTGATTTCACATCCGTAGCACATACACTCATCGAATGGTAAACGTCAAGAAAATTAGAAATTTTAACTGCAATAGCATAAAGAGCTCTTATATCGAAAGGAGAGTGACAAGAACAGGAATAGGATAGACAAACAATATTACATAATTCACTACAATTTGCCATAAAACAAAATTATATTTATGCAATTTACCAAAATCAGATATTAGATTATTTAATAACACCCTTCTTCTTTCAAATGACGTTATCAAAACCTAACTAATTTATTTAAATATTTTCTAGTCAAACTAAAATAATAATTAGGTATATTAAATTAAATTTAAGATCATTTTGTTTAAAGACGATAAATTATATAGAAATAATTTTTTAAAAGTTTAAATTTAACATTACATAGACCATAATTAAAATATTAATCACAAAACAATTTCATTCATAAGCAACTTTTGTGACGTAACGTAATTTTACTTAATATTTAAAACTACTAAATTTCTGCATATGATACAAAATATATTTTCAATAGAATCCAAATCAAAATATAACATTGAAAACCTTAACCTTTAACAATTATGAAGTGTAACATTTTAGTTCCAATGTCAATGTACATAAACAAAAACAACAATATTTAAAAAAGAAAATTATATGTACATTATAAGTAATCTAGGTTAAAATTGAACTATAATATTAAAAGACACCCAAACAATCCATAAAAACATTTAAATGAATCGTATTCCGATATACTATTAACCATATTCCATAAAGAAAAACCTTCTTCTAGAAGATTTTTCTTCTCTCAAACGGGGAGGAATGTTGTGTTTGTGTTTTATACCGGAAAAGTCGATTCATTTATTTGTTTTCCGCATTGTTAATAAAATAGTAAGGTCGTTCAATTTTAACAAAATAAACACATTTGCGTACAAGAAATGAAAATGCAATCTTGCAACTTCGGAAAATGTACATTTGTTTTCCGTAGAACTTGTGCATTTCCATTTCCTCAACATTTTAGTAGATAAGACATTTTAGTTTTAAGATATAGTTATGGTTATAAAGTTTTAGTCAGAGCAGTAATCAACAAAAATTATTTTAAGTGTAACTATAATGTGAAGTTAATTTTAATAAATAAAATGTAGTCGCAACAGTGAAGAAGATGATGTTTTTTAAAACACCCTATCCACAACCCGCTCCGCACAACACTACGATCTTTCATTGCTAAAGAAAAATTTCTTTAATATAAAAAATCGAGCAGAGTTCCGTCTAAAAATCAAATAGACACATTTAAACATTATCTCGAGTTTTATGTTTCTACATTGCCGAAACACAGTTTAATTGTTATAAATATATTCCTAAACGAAAAATAAGTAAGCAAACTGATTTCGAACGGCTGTTTGCTTACTTATTTAAGATGGCGGCAAATAAGTAAATAAGTTTGAAATAAGTACTCGTTTCGAAAACACCCAAAGATGGTAAAATATTCCTGCGCAGAACAGCTGACTCAACTATTCTTCATATCTTCAGTATGAATGATATTTTTCGTTTGGATGGGATTTATTGACCACAACATGTACCCCCTAAATGACGTTTAATAAGAAAGACGTACAAAACAAAACAAATATAAGGCCCTGTTCCAAACACCGACTTATTTGCTTATATCGACTTATTCAAATAAGTCTGCTATCGAGGTGACTTATTTTGAAAGCAAAAAACTTATTTGATCATGTAAACAAGAAATGTACATTTGATCATGTAAACATGAAAAATTCAACAAATTATCAAATATTATTAATAATTATCAAACATTAGTGATATTTCACTTAATTAATAACTATTAGTACAATATTGTCTTAATAAATTAATATAATTAATAGATTTTAGAGATATAAATTTTTTTAGAGATACAAAAAGAGGATTAATAGAGGTGTAGCTTGCGTAACAAAAATTGTAGCTTGCACGTTTCGCGCATCTCCAGCTACAATAATAAATTTTCATCGTGTTTTAATAACTCAAGACACATTTTTATGTTTTTATTTATTAAATAATTCATTAAAATAAATTATTTTTTGTGTATTTTAATTTTCTTATTTAATTATTAAATAAAAAATTCCTAAAACATTTGTTGTTTGCTATATCTATCAAAATAAGTCAGTAAAATCGTTTGGGACGACTTGATCAAGATGGCGTCAAATAAGTCAATAAGTTTGAAATAAGTCGGTGTTTCGGACACGGCTTAAGTATTAATTTATTACATTTTTATAATTTTATATTTTCCGACTATTATATAATTACTAATCTTTTACATTATTTTAAAATTATTTTTTTAAGTAGAGTGAGGCAGTTTTCGAAACGAGTACTTATTTCAAACTTATTTGCCGCCATCTTAAATAAGTAAGCAAAATCGTTCGAAATGAGTTTGCTTACTTATTTTGACAGCGACATGAAAACATAGATTGTTTTCAACGCAAAATTCTTCGATGTATAATTTGTTCGTACATTAATTAATTTAACTATTTTTTACTACTACTTTATTAACTTATTGATAATTTTATGTATATATTTATAACAATTAAAATGTCTTTCGGCAATGTATAAACATAAAAACTCGATATAATGTTTAAATGTGTCTATTTGATTTTTAGATGGAACTCTGCTGGAGTTTTTATATTAAAGAAATTTTGCTTTAGCAAAGAAAGATTGTAGTCTTGATTTTCAAATTAATATAAAAGGGTTATTTTATATCTCATATCTCAGCAAATTTAAATATTTTTTTTTTTTTATTTATTTTAGGATCACTTTAGAAGCCATAAAGACTATAAACAAGTGACCAAATTACAAATTTTTAATATACATACATATAATACTGTTATTTGTCTATTATTATACAATATTAATATAATTAATTTAAATTGATTGATATAAATCGATCTAGATTTAGTTGGCATACATTATATCTAAAATAAATGATCTGATAAGTAAGATATAAATAATTAAGATTGAACTCTTAGAGATTTAGGCTTGGCCGATTGCGGTGTCAAAAAACTGATTAAATTATTACACTATCCTAATAATTATGTGAAAGTAAACTAATTATTACATAAACTAAATACGCTATTTATTTGATAACCATTTCTAAAATAAAAGTTCTTTCAGTTTTTTTTATATGCTTGTAAATTATTCTCAGTTTTAAAAACATCTGAAAGATCATTGTATAGTATAAGTCCATTATAGAAAGGGTTTTTTTGTGATCGAACTGTATTAACGGTATTTACGTAAAAGTTATTACATATTTTTACTTTGCCTGGTTTCATACGTGTGGACGTTGCTGATGGAAGTAAAACTCACGTTACATTTTGCCAATCCTAGTTGGATTTTTTTTATAAATAATAGTAGTTCAAAGTTTCCTAATATTTCTACAGGAAGTATAACTGAAGAGTAAATAGACTTGGTCGGTGTTAAAATCGGTAGTAGTTTAATGGTTTTAATAATTTTATTTTGTAATATCCGGAGAGTATTAAGATTAGTTGGAGCTGCTGTTGCCCACAAGAGACTCATATAACTTTATCTTGAGTGAATATATGCAAAGTATATAGACCAGCGAGTCTTCTCATTCACAACATTTTAAAGTCTCCTTAGTGCAAGTGCATATGGCCAAATAGATTTGGTAATCTTATTAATATGTTCTTTCCAAAGAAGCGCCTCGTCAATGATAATACCTAGATAACAAATTGAATGAATTTGTTTGATTGATTGGTTATTTACATTTATGCATGATGGAAAATTGTTTGGAAGGTGGCGGTTTTGAATTATAATGTAGTTCGTTTTCGCATAATTAATGACCATTAGATTGGATGACAGCCAATTTTCAATTTTTAAAATATCTTCAGTCATTTGATCAATTAATTGGGATGCATCTTTGGACCTAAATATTAACATTGAATCGTCAGCATACATTATAAGCTTTCCATTCAACTTAAGACTAAATATATCATTGATAAAAAAATTAAATAATATAGGGCCAAAAATGGAACCTTGAGGACCACCTGTTAGGGTGAGTAAGTTTAAACTTTCGACACCATTTACTACCGTATATTGTACTCTATTTCTCAAATAGGAAGACAGTAGATTAAAAGAGTTTGTTGTGGGATTTAATTTGTTTAGTTTTGAAATTAGGATACTGTGCGAAATCGTGTCGAATGCCTTTTTCAAATCGATTGATAAAATTGATATAAAATACTTCTAATCA
Organism: Nephrotoma flavescens; assembly: GCA_932526605.1. Lineage (NCBI taxonomy): Eukaryota > Metazoa > Arthropoda > Insecta > Diptera > Tipulidae > Nephrotoma > Nephrotoma flavescens. Next base: position 162,778,977 of record OW052220.1, on the reverse strand, counting down.
AACCCTAATAACATTTCGTTAATAACAGCGGCTGCAGCCGATTGAGCACTAGAATTAGTAGTAAACCCGAATTGATTTGGATTCAAGATGTTATTCTCAAGTAAATATAGGTTCAATCTATTAAAAATGACCTTTTCAAAGATTTTAGAAAGCGAGTTTAGAATGGATATCGGTCGATAGTTTTCCGGGAGCATTTTATTACCCGTCTTATAAATCGGAAAGACTTTAAGGCAATCAGGGAAATCTCCTACTGATATAGATATGTTTATTAAGTTTGCTATGTTATGAGTCAAAAAAGTAGCACAGTTGTTAATGAATTTTGTTGATATAGTATCGTACCCTGTTGCTGCCGATTTTCGAAGGTTTTGTATTATATTTGTTACTTCTAGGTAATTAGTCAGGGATATATCCAAAGGCGGAAGGTCTTCATATAGATGGTTCAAATATAGAGAGAAGTGCACGGAAGCACTGTTCGAATTATATGCCATAACTACATTTGAGATATTAACAAAATGATAATTTAATAGATTAGCTATCTCACTCGGGTCATTTTAATATTTGTTCATAATAGTTAAATTTAAGATTTCGTTTAGAATATACTACTTTGTTCCGGAAATACTTGTATCTATTAGAATAATAATTATTCTTGGGATATATTTGTTTCAGGGTATAAAATAATTTTTTTATTTTAATTAAATCTAAGAATTCATTTGTTACCCATTTTTGAGGAAAAAATTTCTTACGAATTATTCTAGTATTACTTTTAATAAGTCTAGATAGTCTATCAATTAGTTCTAGAAAATTATTGGAACATATGAAATTTGATTTTAAATTATTAATGACATTATTATAATCTATTATCTTGAGGTTAAAATTCCGTTTATCAAATTTGAGAATGTTATCTGATTTATCAATCACTATTATTCTATGATCGAATGGAACACAATCAAATAGGGAAATGGAGAAATGGGCAGTTAGCACATCAGTAATGGCATGGTCCAGAATAGACGAAGATGTGGAAAAGCGAGTATAAGATTCTGGATTTAAATTGTTAAGATGAATAAAACCGTTAGCTAAGACTGCTGAATTAAGCATTTCAGTTTTGATGTCTGTAACATCAAGAAGGTTAATATTAAAATCACCGAGTATTAGTGACTTGGGATTCTTAACCATTATCCTTTCAAAAGTTTCAAAAAAAAACATCATTTGGAGAATTTTTAGATCGATACGGTTCATCATTTATTAGATATTTAACCGACACAGCATCCGCCAAGGAATCATCAATCTCAATTAAGTCCATTAATAGTTTACTTTAGACAATTATTTTAGTTATAATGCACTGCAAAGTATTTAATATATTCAATTAATATAGAAATATGATCAATAAAACAAAAAAAATTATTAATTAACTAAAATGTATGCTATAGAGAGCTTAGAGTAAATAAACAAAGAATTTATAAATTTCATTAAAAAAAAATACCGTAGCCTTGACGTCATGGAAATCGTTCAATTGATGATCGTATCATTATGTTAAATCGTTGTGATGAGCATTTTAAAGTAAAAGATGTGTCATCTTGTTTTGGTTGTATGAAGATATGCCCGTTAAACCAGCATTTAAATAATTTGCCATCTTTTTGTAATTTTTTGGATCGGGATAACAGTGAGGAAAAATGTTTGCGTAGACGATGATTGTTAACAATTTTTTTTGTTGGTGTACTATCCGGTATTATTTGTTGAAAAAAAATCGGTCCGTTATCAATCAATTTTTTTATGGCTTCTTGTTTTTTACTGATGCACTTGAAACATAATACAAGTTGACAAGTAATATCTTCGTTTTGAAGGTTGTTGTTTTGAATGGATGCATCTTTCTTAAAATAATTATCAATGTCATCCAACGTGTAGTTGAGAATAGCCCCAATATCAGTAATTGCCTGTTCATAATTTGGTATATTTCGTGGAATGCCGAAGATAATTATATCATTTTTCCAGGATTGTTGTAAAAAATATTCAGTTTGATATTCTAATTCAGTAACACGTTTATCACATTCCTCTGCATTACCACTAAGAGAACAGATTGCCTTGCTATTATCAGCCACAGCTTGCTTAACAGATTCCATTCTTTCGTTAATATCGTCGATTTTCAACTGGATATTTGAACTAAGATTTTCTATTTTAGTGTTGATATCCGTATTAGATGTAAGAATGGCCTGCATCACATCCTTTAGTGATGGATTTTCGATTAAACTTAAAGAATCAAGACTTTCGATTGTGTTAGGTTTGATTGCTTTTTTCCTTGTATTAGCCGTCATTTTTGTGTAATACAGACTCTTATTTCACTGTTATTTTATGTTCACTGACTTGTAAAATACGTATTTAATATAGCACTGATATGGCACTTATATAACTTAGGCCCTTTTCGAAACGAAGACTTATTTGTGGAACCCGTTTTATTCACATAAGTCACCTCGCGAGGTGACTTATTTTCTGTCTCTCTCTTGCACAAAAAGCTAATTGTGGATCTGTCAAAAAATTTTCGATCGCGTCAATATTTCAATTTAATCTGTGCAACACGCAAAGGGAAATAAAACGAGCAAAAGGAAAATATATTACATTCGATGTAAGCATATACGTATAGCAAATAAAACCAAATTTATTTACATATCGTTTTCAAGTTGAGGTTATGAAAATATGTTATACCTTTCGCAATTCGAGCCGTTCCACTAATTGAAACAATTCTTTATCGTTTTCAATTAAACGAAGCCACAGCAGTTTCAAATTTTTCATAATTAAACTATTTAAAAGTATGAAATGCTTCTTCTTTCCATTTGAAATGTAATTACATTTATTTAATTATTAAACTTTTTATTATTTAAAAGGTTTTATCGTTTCGAACACTTTTACTGACTTATTTAAGATGGCGGAAAATAAGTCAATAAGTCCAAAATAAGTCTTCGTTTCGAAAAGGGCCTGAGTAAATTAAATGATTCAGGACTCAGATACTTCAGATAATCAGTTTTTTGTGGCAAAATAAACACAAGAAAGCACCTTTAACGATCACAAGCACTTCATGCAACGTTCGATTAGTTCACCGTTTCTATTTATATTCTTTCTTTTTTTTTTAGTAAATAGGAAAAAATGCACTTAACAAACATTTCTATATTATATTATTAGATAACCAACATTTTATTAGCACATAATAGACACTTAATACTTAATAAACACATTTTTATTAATCACTTGTTTTTTGTTTCGCAGAATATTTTGAATATTTTTCAAAAAGTTTAAAAAATCACTCGATCGATTTCGACTTGTTAGGTCATCATCAGGAGTATCTACTGATTTGTATTAGGAAAAATTTTGTTATATAGTAGAAAAAAGCAAAATATAGATAAAAGAAGGAGGGAAAAAAATAAGCAATAAAAATTAATCTACGGATCGCGCAGGTAAGCGTTGAGTCATAGGTTGAGTAACAAAATTCAAGGTATATTAAATAAATTTCTTTTCTGGTATATAGCCCCTATATTATTTTCTGGTATATAGCCCAAGGTATATTATTGCGTACGTGAGAATAGAAAAGGGCGGGGTCTGTAATTGGTGAGAACCGGATTTTTCTCTGTTCGTTAAGAATATTTTGGTTAAGAAATATTGATTTTCGAATTTCGTAAGATTCTAAGGTATCTAAACGTCTGCCTTTGGGTTGTATATGTAATATGTCTAAATTGTTCAAGCTCGCTGTATGATTTTCTGAAGTTAAATGGTTATGGAAAGTTGATTGATTGCAACCAGATAAATGTTCTTTAGCTCTAACTCCAAAATTGTGCCCAGTCTGACCAATATAGGAGAAACTACAATCATTGCAATTAATCCTATAAACGCCAGATTTGGAAAGGCGATCAACTCTAGGTTTATTGTTAAAAATCATTTTCTTTATTGTGTTATTATTATAAAAAGCAAAATTAATATTGGTATAATTGGACACGATGTTGCTAATCCGTTGGCTCGTTTTTCCTATATACTCTAAGCTATAATTTATAATTTTACACGGAAATGCCGATCTACGATGTACGATTTAAGAATTAGATAGAACTGTTTAGGTAGATCTCGATGCAATTTAAATTCAAGTCCTTGGTGACAAACTTTGTCGAAAGCTTGTGCTACATCTAAGAAGATACTGGAACATATTTTCTTTTTCTCAAGTGCGTCTTCTATTATGTCCATTATTCTGTGAACTTGTTCTATCGTAGAGTGATTTTCCCTAAATCCAAATTGGTGCGGTGGAATTAAATTTTGTTCTTCTATTATTGGCTTGAGCCTCTTGAGCAGTAATTTTTCAAATATTTTTGAAATGACAGGAAGTAGTGAAATCGGCCTGTACGACTTTTTGTCGTTTGCTGGTTTGCCTGGTTTAGGAATCATAATTACTTCAGCAACCTTCCATTGTTGTGGGACATATTTTAGTCTGAAAGCAGCATTGATTATTTGAACCAATTTTCGTAATCCCTTCTCGGGAATGGCTTTTACGACTTGGCCAGTAATTAGATCGTAACCTGAAGCTTTTTTCGCATTTAAATTGTACTTGATCTCCACTTTCAATTCCTGTAATGTTACAGATCGTATATTATGGTCATCAATTTTGCTAATTGTTGTTATGTTTTCGTCTGCAGTTGGGCCTGGGTAACGGTTGAAAGGTTTCTTCCAAATGAGCCGCAAATAAAATGGATTTTTGCTTGTCACTTTTAGCGCAGGTTCCTTCCTCATTTTTAATTGGCGGCACATGCATTTTGGTCCTTTTTAATCCCTTTGTTGCTTTCTAAAGAGAGTAATCAGTGTATTTATGCTCGCAGTGGGACCACTTAAGTACTTGTTAATAGTTTCGTTCTTAATTTCTTTTATAAGTTGTTTCAGTTTATTGCACAGATAATTGAGGACTCTTTTGTTTTCCGGAGCGCGTGTACTTTGCCAGGTCTTTCGTGCCTTTCGTTTCTCTCTAACTAGTTCCCTGACTTCAAGAGGGTAATTTTGATTCCTACGAGATTCGGTATAATTAGTAGGTGAACTTTGCCACGCTGCTTATTGAATAGTACTGTTAAGTACCTCCAGTTCGTCTTCCAATTGTATCGTTGTTTTAATTGGTATTTGAAGGTCTATTTGCTGTTCAATTAGTTCTTGAAATAGGTCCCAGTCAGTTTTATTATTTGTTAGCTTAGGCAAGTTATCCTTGTTAATTATCCTTGTGCTGAGTGTCATGATAACTGGTGAATGGTCAGAATATATCCCCTCGCTGTTTTCGAGGCACGGTAGTCCTCGGTAATCCCTTTCGTTACATAGAAATCAATGAGATCTGGGCTGGGATGTTCTAACATCACCATGTATCGATATTTTATCGAAGCCTACGTCTCTTTCAGCTAGAATTAATTTGACTTCTGTTTCGTTGATCAATTATATCTTCTCTATTGCTATCACAACCTACTAAAATATAAGGCACATTCGATTGAACTGATTTAACTGAATAATCTGAGTTAACTGAGGTAAACTGATGTGATATATTCAGCTAACTCAGATTATTCAGTTAAATCAGTTCAATCGAATGTGCCTATATTTGAACAATACATATCTATTTCATTTATTTTCGTTCTAGAATCGAAAATAAATTATTTGGTGATACAAACGCAGTAGAAACATCACAATATTGCAATCTAGTAGGCTGGTAAATGATATAAAAAATGAAACAGAGACAAATTTTATTCTACAGAAACGAGAAATAAACTTCGATAAATTATCGATACATGGTGATGTTAGAACATCCCAGCCCTGGTATTTTATTTAGATCAGCAGGCCAATATGTTGGTTTACCTCCAGAATGGAACTCGCAGTTGTTTACCCGACCTGCTTCGAAAAGCTCTTTTCCTTTGCGGGTTGTAAGTCTTGATCCCTAATAGGTGTTTTTTTCATTAAAGTCACCACCAATAATAAAATTGGGTCCTAGTGATCTAAAGAGTCTGTTATAATTTTCTTTGTTTAGATTGTAGCGTGGTGGGCAGTAGATAAATGAAATACTGTATTGATTATTTTTAATAGTTTTGACTTTAACCGTTTTAACTTGCATACTTTCTTCTTCGATACCAGATTCTTCATAGTGTTTGATATTCTTTTTCACTATTACTGATGATCCTCCCCCCGCGTTTCCTCCTGGGTGAATAGCATGATAACATTCATAATCGCGTATTTTAATAAATGATGTTTCTGTCAAATGACTTTCCGATATAAGGCATATATCTATTTTCTCTAAATTTAGAAAGATTTCTAACTCTGGAACATGCTGTGCTAGTCCGTTCGCATTCCAGTGGCCCTATTCTGGTTTTCCCCGGAAATTCCCATTGGGAATTAGTGACGTTTTTGTAGCAGTTGGGAATTTTTTATTCCCCAAAGTGTATTCTGGCGTTTGGGAATTTTTTTATTGGGAAAAAATAATTCCACTTTATAGCAGTTTTGACGTAAATTTTTCCCCATTATTTTTTTACTGAATTGTAATTCGTACCGTTTTGAATTTTGGAACATTATTTTTGCTAATAAATATTTATTTAAAAATAAAATAAACTTGTAATAATGTCGCAATACGTGTTTTAGTTTATAAATATTTACATAAAAAAAAAATCCCAAAAAAATTATTCCCTGTCTGCCAGAATACACATTTGGGAACGGGAAATATATATTTGGGAATTAGAGCAATTTGTAATTACAGCAAAATATTTTTCCAATTCCCAATTCCCCGATAAAACCAGAATAGGGCCACAGGTGACAATTCTTAATGTTCCGCTCATTTTAATATAGGAGGGCTGTTGCCCCGTTAGTGGTTTCTTGCTTTTCTAGACGCTTATATAAAGCTTCTAGACCACGTTCTTGCTTTGCTAGTCTAGCATTTATGGCTTCTATGCTTCTGCATATCCTTTCGAGAGGGTCATCAGTAATAGCATTAGATGATTGTTGTACAATTTGCGAGTAGGTTTTCCGCCCGCTAATCGCGAATTCGAGATTAATTTGTGGTGCATCATTTATGTTAATTAATCTATAATATATATATATATATATATATATATATATATATATATATATATATATATATATATATATATATATATATATATATATATATATATATATATATATATATATATATATATATATATATATATATATATATATATATATATATATATATATATATATATATATATATATATATATATATATATATATATATATATATATATATATATATATATATATATATATATATATATATATATATATATATATATATATATATATATATATATATATATATATATATATATATATATATATATATATATATATATATATATATATATATATATATATATATATATATATATATATATATATATATATATATATATATATATATATATATATATATATATATATATATATATATATATATATATATATATATATATATATATATATATATATATATATATATATATATATATATATATATATATATATATATATATATATATATATATATATATATATATATATATATATATATATATATATATATATATATATATATATATATATATATATATATATATATATATATATATATTAAATTTTATTATTCGTTATTATTTCCTTCTGTATTTCCTTCAACCCCCGTTGCACGTATTTGGTCAATATGTCGTCGATGAAATTTTCCTTCGACTTCAATAAGATAGTGTAAGAAACCCTCTTTCTGTATTACCTTACCAAATTTCCATTTGATTGTTTTATTTTGGTACCAACGATATTTTTCATGGGCACCACCTCTAACCATCTTGTTCTTGCATCCACTACCACCATAAAATAATGTTCCATAAATGGCCCGCAAAATCAATATGTATTCGTTGCCAAGGCATAGTTGCAAGTTCCCACGTATGTATAGGCGCCTTCGATGGTTCTTTTGCAACTCTCGCACATTCTCGACAACTTTTCACCATTTCCTCAATATCGGAGTCTATGCCTGCCCAATAACAATAGCTCCGTGCTAGTGCTTTCATTTTGACGATACCAATATGTGCCATATGTAACTCATTAAGGATTTGTTTATGTAGTGTGATTGGAATTAAGATCCGGATACCTTTATAAATGCATCCATTTTGTAGTGTTAGTTCAGCTTCTTGCCCCTTAAATGGTGTACCTTCTAAATTACTTCCAATCTGTAGACGGTTGTATAGATCACATAGAATGTTATCACTTTTCATTGCCTTCGAAATTGTTCCACTCGTTATTGGTAGAATATCTTCCGACAATTGATACACTGTAAGTTCTTCTTGGTCGCTTGGTTGATAGGTTTCCACCACCGGATGCCGAGATAGAAAATCTACATTCCTGTGGTTTTTTGCCTCACTGTGTGTATGTTACCATCCCAATGAATTGACGCAATTCCGACACGTCCTTCGGTTGTGCAATTTCACCGATTGCTTTAGTTTTATCCGAATTCTTCTGTATGCCGGCCTCACTTATTGTATAGACCAAGTATGTAATTTCTTCTCTGAATAATTTACACTTTTCGATATTTAGATGCATATTATATCGGCGTAATTTTTTTAATAGGGCCTGTACTCGTTCCATCGTCTCCGGCAATGTACGACCGGCGACAATAATGTCGTCAAAGAAACACTGTGTTCCACTAAGATTATTTGTAATATTTTCATCCATAAAGCGTTGCCAGATATTGGGTGCCGTTTTTACTCCGAACATTAGTTTATGAACCTTGTAAAGGCCTTTATGCGTGCTTAGGCAAAACTGACACGTCTGCTCCTGTGTCCACCAGAAATTTACGCTTTGAGTTTTGATCTAAAATTAGTAAACGATTTGTATAGATTTCGTCAACACACGTCGCAGTATGTTGACTTGAATTTAGTTTTTTGAACACGAATTTTGGGGTTGACTAACGATAAAATTGTTATGATAACGACACCCTGAAACACATTTCGTAGCCTTGTCTTTGAAACGACGATGATAAAAACATTCATTTTCGTCAGACTTTCGCTCTTTAGATCTTGACGGGCTTCTAGCAGAATTATGCGGACTATGTGATCTTCTCGTCTCGGTATGCAATGCAGAAACTTCCATTAAAATATTCTTACGAAACTCAGCCAAAATTTCTCGAAAATCATTCACTGATGCAACTGAAATTTTTCTTTGCCTGACCAATTTTGATGTATCAGCGACCTCATGTATTTGCTGTTGAGACATAGTTTCAATCAAATCGTCCGCCCGTTCAGCTAACTTTGCTAAAGAAACATCGTTTGCAAATGGAACTAGAACTAATTGTATTTGCTGCGGTAATCTTTGTAACCATAAACGTTTTATTGTATTTTCCTCAAAATGCTCTCCAGCATTCAAATTCATCTGTTCAAGCAACTGCGAAGGCTTTTGATCGTCCAGCCTTAAATCATGTAACAATTTATTTAACTTAGATCTTTCCGATTCACCTAATACTCTAATCACCTCTTGTTTGAAAAGGGTATAAGGTTGTTTGCCCTTATTTTTCATTATCAAACTGGCAAACTGGTTATGCAAACGCGCATCTAATGCACCTACAGCATGTGAATAGCGAGTAGATTCTGCGACAATATTTGCAACATGGAATTGTTGCTCTAAAATAGCAAACCATACTTCGGGATTTTGCGAATACAAAGGTTGGGGTGGTTTGAATGCAACATGCGCTACCTGTTTGAATTCTATATGATTAGGCGTAGATTTAAACTCACTATCAATCTCATCACCAGATTTACGACTAGTAGACGCTTCAGCAAAGCAAGAACCATTTGACTGTGCTGCCAAAATGACACGGACTTGATCCTGAATCAATGAACGTAATTGTTCATGCGTTACAGTGATCGTTTCACCACTATTTAAAAATTTTCGCTGATCAGAGGAGTGTACATCGTCTTTTCATCATCGGTATTAATACCACGTACCAGAAAACGACAAATGTAACATAAGATTAAAAAATACTTGAACACGCGAAAAGTAAACACGAAAAAGTGAACATAATATTTTCTAACATTCTTAAATAATTTTATTTATTATTATTTTGCTTTTTAAAAAAAAAATTGATAAAAACAATCGACGGAAAGCGAGTACGTTCTATTAAAAAAATATAATTAGTACTTACAATTTTAACTATTTTCAATATCTAGCTGCTTCCGTGAACTTAGATTGTATGGCTCCCGGCTGATTCCAGTACGCTTTTTCTTGAAGTTATTTGGAATCAACTGATGGAATGATTCGGATCCGGGATGATGATTTTTTCTTTAAAATTCGGGATTTTTTTAAAAATATCAACTGGCATAAGGCTCCCTCCTTATGGCTAATTGCAATCTTGAACGTGCTGATATAAATGCTGAACGTGATATAATAATGATAACGTCGGGGTCACCACTTTAGGAGTTGTTGCATGGATGATATATACTTTTATTTTAATATCCTTTTATATATTTATATTAATCTATCTCAGTCCTCCTAAAACTGAAGATAGATGGACAGCATGTATCATGTAACTGGATTCAATTAATGCATATTTTTATTTTTTTTATAATTTAAAAATATGCATTATTTTTTTTATAATTTGGTTTTCTTGCAAAAGACGTTTGAATATGAAGATCTAGCCATTTTTTGTATATAAAATCAAAGTCAATGTGGTATTTTTTATTTTCAACTATTTTTACAATCAACTTGATAAAGTGGCTGTTTGGAATTGTTCAGTTCACAAATCGGTCATAAATTACATCACCCTGGGTTTGATCATTTTTGGCTTACTTTCAGCCTTTTGCGTCTACGCGTGTTTATTTAGCAAAATTATTCCATTTGATTATGGTTTTTTGCGATTTTCAACGCTATCTTGTTCAAAAGATGGAACAATAGCTTCTGATTGCATGTTGAATGTTTATCCTATCAAAGTGACTGCTGTAATTATAATTAGACACGTTGTCACGTGACGTCACGTCACAATCTGTCATTTTATAAAACTTTTCCTCCTCCAGCGACACACGTCACAACAATCGATACTCATTCCCCCATAAAAATGTGAGATATTTTATGGATAGCCCCTAAAGCAATTAGTAGAACAATAAAATTTTGCCATGGGTCATTTATTTTGTTAGGATTAAGCGTATTTTCTGTACCTGAACGCGTGACGTAGTTTATGGATAGCCCCTAAAGTAATTAGTAGAATAATAAAATTTTGTCATGATTCATTTATTTTGTTACCACTTTTTTCTGTACCTCTTGGATCGATTTTTTAAAAATTTATTTGTATTCCTGAAATAATTTTTTGAGATTCTATAGAAGGGGGAGTAGGCCTGTAAAATAACATAACCAGTTAGTTTAACTTGTGAAGTTCTATTTGAAGCATTTGCTTGTTTAAATAACAAAAAATTAATTTAAAGTAGTTCAATTAATAAGTGTAATAATGTCTGGGCCCAGTTAGTTTAACTTGTGAAGTTCTATTTGAAGCATTTGCTTGTTTAAATAACAAAAAATTAATTTAAAGTAGTTCAAGTAATAAATAAGTGTAATAATGTCTGGGCTCAAAAAGTGTTGTAAGCCGGTTCCTGAGACGAAATGTTCAAAAATTTAAGAAACGTTTCTGATTATAATAAAAGTCATTTGCCGCGCTCGACTGAAGTAAATGAAGATTCATCGATTTGTACAACGTGTTACCTGGTATCTTCTAAACGTCAGAAATTTGAAAGCGAAGTGTCACGCGTTACTGATTCATGAAATTCACCTGTTACCCCGGAGGCATTATCAACACGCTGTGACGAGAATATTTCGAGTAGGAGTGAAAGTGAGGAGTGCCAACTAAAAAGTGCTAAGAGAGAGAGAGAGAGAGAGAGAGAGAGAGAGAGAGAGAGAGAGAGAGAGAGAGAGAGAGAGAGAGAGAGAGAGAGAGAGAGAGAGAGAGAGAGAGAGAGAGAGAGAGAGAGAGAGAGAGAGTTTATTTTGTGGCGACCTATGTATCCTTTAGAGCACGTTCGGTTGGTAACTTGCTTGAAGGTAGTCTGTCACGACGTACTTTGCCATTTGATTGAATACCAACTTTATTTAGTTCGATAACCAATGGTTAGCTCGTGTAGAAGTGTAGAACAAAAAATGTTTAGCTCTATTTATGCGGCTTCATTGGTTGCTTCAAGTAACTTCTACCTTACAGAGCACATCTGTTCATGAATAGATATATTTTGCTCGATTGGAATCTTTTGGAAGTTTTTCATGAGAGCATCTATTACCGGTCGTATTTTGAACAGGCGATCGCGATTTAGATTTGTGTGTGGCACATTGTTCTCCTTGCGATTGAAATAAAGAAACTGACGATTTTTTTTTTGAAATGCTTTCCCGTACTATATTGTTCCACTTCATGGGACCAGTATCGGCGGAAGCGTGTTAGTTGGTGCACAGAAGTTAAAATACATACCCCGGGGAATTTTTCCAAATCCCTCCCGTTTATTGAAAATGTATTTTTGATGTTAGTTCCCATTGCGTAGTAATTTGATTCTCGAACGCTATCGCCATTTTAATTAGAATTGAAAAAATGATTGAAAATTTCAAGATTCGTTGAAATTTATGGCAGGGGTGGCAGTGACTGCTTGTCTTTTACATTATTTTAATTAAAACTATTATTATTCAAATTATTTTATTAGAAATAAATACATTCAGCAGATTTCAAAGCCTGTGGAAGACTGAACGATAATTTGCTCTTTTATTCTTTAATAATATTACGGGATTTCTGGATTGGATTAAGTTTACATGATTTAGTATGTTTTTGGAGAACCAGTTTAATTTAGTTTATGGAAAATTGAACTATTTAGTTTATTGAAAATGCAACTCATAATAATAAAGTTTTATTGCAGGAAATGTATGGGTACTACTATATATGGGTACTTAATGTTTGTTTATTGATTTTTTGGCTTCTTTATAGACTATTTTATTATACTGTTTTAATTACAATGAAACATTAATTATCTTGCACCAATATTTCGACCTTTCGGGTCATCATTAGGGTACGTGAATTATTTATTAAATCATAAATATTCTATATATAATTATATAGAATATTTATGATTTCAAACGTCTTTTGCAAGAAAACCAAATTATAAAAAAAATAATGCATATTTTTAAATTATAAAAAAAATAAAAATATGCATTAATTGAATCCAGTTACATGATACATGCTGTCCATCTATCTTCAGTTTTAGGAGGACTGAGATAGATTAATATAAATATATAAAAGGATATTAAAATAAAAGTATATATCATCCATGCAACAACTCCTAAAGTGGTGACCCCGACGTTATCATTATTATATCACGTTCAGCATTTATATCAGCACGTTCAAGATTGCAATTAGCCATAAGGAGGGAGCCTTATGCCAGTTGATATTTTTAAAAAAATCCCGAATTTTAAAGAAAAAATCATCATCCCGGATCCGAATCATTCCATCAGTTGATTCCAAATAACTTCAAGAAAAAGCGTACTGGAATCAGCCGGGAGCCATACAATCTAAGTTCACGGAAGCAGCTAGATATTGAAAATAGTTAAAATTGTAAGTACTAATTATATTTTTTTAATAGAACGTACTCGCTTTCCGTCGATTGTTTTTATCAAATTTTTTTTTTAAAAAGCAAAATAATAATAAATAAAATTATTTAAGAATGTTAGAAAATATTATGTTCACTTTTTCGTGTTTACTTTTCGCGTGTTCAAGTATTTTTTAATCTTATGTTACATTTGTCGTTTTCTGGTACGTGGTATTAATACCGATGATGAAAAGACGATGTACACTCCTCTGATCAGCGAAAATTTTTAAATAGTGGTGAAACGATCACTGTAACGCATGAACAATTACGTTCATTGATTCAGGATCAAGTCCGTGTCATTTTGGCAGCACAGTCAAATGGTTCTTGCTTTGCTGAAGCGTCTACTAGTCGTAAATCTGGTGATGAGATTGATAGTGAGTTTAAATCTACGCCTAATCATATAGAATTCAAACAGGTAGCGCATGTTGCATTCAAACCACCCCAACCTTTGTATTCGCAAAATCCCGAAGTATGGTTTGCTATTTTAGAGCAACAATTCCATGTTGCAAATATTGTTACAGAATCTACTCGCTATTCACATGCTGTAGGTGCATTAGATGCGCGTTTGCATAACCAGTTTGCCAGTTTGATAATGAAAAATAAGGGCAAACAACCTTATACCCTTTTCAAACAAGAGGTGATTAGAGTATTAGGTGAATCGGAAAGATCTAAGTTAAATAAATTGTTACATGATTTAAGGCTGGACGATCAAAAGCCTTCGCAGTTGCTTGAACAGATGAATTTGAATGCTGGAGAGCATTTTGAGGAAAATACAATAAAACGTTTATGGTTACAAAGATTACCGCAGCAAATACAATTAGTTCTAGTTCCATTTGCAAACGATGTTTCTTTAGCAAAGTTAGCTGAACGGGCGGACGATTTGATTGAAACTATGTCTCAACAGCAAATACATGAGGTCGCTGATACATCAAAATTGGTCAGGCAAAGAAAAATTTCAGTTGCATCAGTGAATGATTTTCGAGAAATTTTGGCTGAGTTTCGTAAGAATATTTTAATGGAAGTTTCTGCATTGCATACCAAGACGAGAAGATCACATAGTCCGCATAATTCTGCTAGAAGCCCGTCAAGATCTAAAGAGCGAAAGTCTGACGAAAATGAATGTTTTTATCATCGTCGTTTCAAAGACAAGGCTACGAAATGTGTTTCAGGGTGTCGTTATCATAACAATTTTATCGTTAGTCAACCCCAAAATTCGTGTTCAAAAAACTAAATTCAAGTCAACATACTGCGACGTGTGTTGACGAAATCTATACAAATCGTTTACTAATTTTAGATCAAAACTCAAAGCGTAAATTTCTGGTGGACACAGGAGCAGACGTGTCAGTTTTGCCTAAGCACGCATAAAGGCCTTTACAAGGTTCATAAACTAATGTTCGGAGTAAAAACGGCACCCAATATCTGGCAACGCTTTATGGATGAAAATATTACAAATAATCTTAGTGGAACACAGTGTTTCTTTGACGACATTATTGTCGCCGGTCGTACATTGCCGGAGACGATGGAACGAGTACAGGCCCTATTAAAAAAATTACGCCGATATAATATGCATCTAAATATCGAAAAGTGTAAATTATTCAGAGAAGAAATTACATACTTGGTCTATACAATAAGTGAGGCCGGCATACAGAAGAATTCGGATAAAACTAAAGCAATCGGTGAAATTGCACAACCGAAGGACGTGTCGGAATTGCGTCAATTCATTGGGATGGTAACATATTATAATAATTTTATCCCCGATATGGCAACAAGGCTAAATCCGCTTTACAAACTATTACGAAATGATGTGGAATTCAGGTGGGATGAAGGGTGCCAACGAGCATTTGCTGACATTAAGACGGAATTACAAAGCGAATCAGTATTGATGCCGTATGAAGAAAAATTCCCGATGATTTTGGCAACTGATGCTTCCCCCGTGGGAATTTCTGCAATATTATCACATAAAACACCAACTGGGGAACGACCAATTGCGTATGCGTCTCGAACGTTATCAAGAAGTGAGTCAAATTATAGCCAGCTTCATAAGGAAGCGACAGCTATTTACTGGGCGCTTCTAAAATTTTTCAATTATTGTTATGGACGCGAATTCACTTTGATTACGGATAATAAACCATTAGCAATGATATTGAGCCCAGATAAAAGCCTACCGACATTAACATCACAACGACTACCAAGTTACGCGCAGTTCCTATCCGGTTTTAAATACAAAATTATACACAGTGAGGCAAAAAACCACAGGAATGTAGATTTTCTATCTCGGCATCCGGTGGTGGAAACCTATCAACCAAGCGACCAAGAAGAACTTACAGTGTATCAATTGTCGGAAGATATTCTACCAATAACGAGTGGAACAATTTCGAAGGCAATGAAAAGTGATAACATTCTATGTGATCTATACAACCGTCTACAGATTGGAAGTAATTTAGAAGGTACACCATTTAAGGGGCAAGAAGCTGAACTAACACTACAAAATGGATGCATTTATAAAGGTATCCGGATCTTAATTCCAATCACACTACATAAACAAATCCTTAATGAGTTACATATGGCACATATTGGTATCGTCAAAATGAAAGCACTAGCACGGAGCTATTGTTATTGGGCAGGCATAGACTCCGATATTGAGGAAATGGTGAAAAGTTGTCGAGAATGTGCGAGAGTTGCAAAAGAACCATCGAAGGCGCCTATACATACGTGGGAACTTGCAACTATGCCTTGGCAACGAATACATATTGATTTTGCGGGGCCATTTATGGAACATTATTTTATGGTGGTAGTGGATGCAAGAACAAGATGGTTAGAGGTGGTGCCCATGAAAAATATCGTTGGTACCAAAATAAAACAATCAAATGGAAATTTGGTAAGGTAATACAGAAAGAGGGTTTCTTACACTATCTTATTGAAGTCGAAGGAAAATTTCATCGACGACATATTGACCAAATACGTGCAACGGGGGTTGAAGGAAATACAGAAGGTTACTCGAATATATTAAAAAAGTATCCAAATACAGATGAACCGATGGTTACAACAGATGGCGTTTACTCTACGAAGAACAACGATGATGAAACTACTACAACCGGAATGGAAAGTAAAGAATTTACAAATGAATTAACTAATCGGCAATCAAGGGAGTCGCAACCGGTGGAAGTTGCTTCATCAACGTCAACCGCAGGGCAAACAACGGGTAGTATACAAAAAGAGGTTGAAATTAAATCTGGGCATATACGAATGGATGAACCAGATAGTCTTATAGTCCGACGGTCAAGCCGAGTGTGTCGACCCCCTAATAGGATGGATTTATAATGGGTAAAATTCCTTTCGCCGGGAAGACTGTTATGTATTGGATTACCGACATTCGACTGTAATAAATATCGGGCAAGACTTCTCTGTCCTTTGTACAGATATAAAAAATAAAACATAGATTCATTCTAAAATGGACTATATAATAAAGTACACCATGTAGAATATTATTAACAATAAATGTATATAATAATTACTGTGTGGTTTCATTAAGTATATAATAAACTGTCACAGAAATTATTTATACATTTAGTTTATATTAACTTATTGTAACTGATTCGATGTAATTCAAAATCGGTAAATACGCATTGAAATTGTTTTATTTCATTAATTAATGCCCCTATTATGTTCTCACCTCACCTCACCTCACCGAGAAATACGTCATAATGGTGACTTGAACTCACCATTTTGGAATATTTGGTATTATACTTGTTGCGGTGAGGTGACTCTAGTGTCAAATATACTCACCAACAATATACTGGTGAGTTCATAGTAATTTTTTAAGATGGATAGCAAAACACGAAAACGTAAATAATCACGATGGATAGCAAAAAACGTAAGATTTTTTTCATAATAATTTTTACAATATATATTGTAGGATTTTATTTTATAAAATTATTGCATAATAAAACAATATTTCTAGGCATAAAATTTCTAATTAAAAGCAGAATTAAGATTAGAAGAATTAGAATTAAGAATTTCTAATTAAAAACACACGAAACGTCAATATTGTGAAAAATGTATGTCCAAAACGCCAAAAATTACAATATTTCCAACTTAATGGTCCATTTACATGTGCAGAATTTTTACAGAAGTTTTTTTGTTATATTTGAGCAAATGCTACCATAAAAATGAAAATGCTACCATAAAATATACTCGACCCGACTATTTTTATGGTAGCATTTAAAAAAAAAACGAAAAAAAAAATATTTTATGGTGAAATGTCAAACCAAAAAAAAAACTAAAAAAGTAAATGGCGGTGATGGATAAATGTAAGCTTGTATTTTATTTATTGAAATTAATTAAATATTTATTAAATATACATTTTTTATACTTGTAAATTTATCATTTATTACAGCACAGCAAAATGGGGTTTGAAACCAGAGCTGGTACACTGGCTCTATACCGCAGTGGTAAGGCCTGTGCTGATGTACGGGGTGGCCCTGTGGTGGGCAGCTCTGGAAAAGGTAACCTACATAAGGATGTTGGAGAAGGTGCAAAGAACGGCCTGTATGCTTATAAGCGGGGCACTTAGGACAACACTTACACGCGCTTTAGAGGTTATGTTCCATCTTATTCAAATCGAATTTTTTGGTAAGCAGATGGCAGCCAATGTGGCTACGAGGCTCTCGGCTGTCTCTCAGTGGAAGTGTCTTCAGGCGGAACACTCGACGATAGTTAGATCACTAGGGGAAAAACTGGTGAATCTTGATTATATTAAACCAACCTTGTGCTTCGATATAGGTTTCCGGATCATCTGTCCTTCTAGCGAATCCTGGACGGATCAATACTGGAAAACGAGGCACTGCAATTTTTCACGGACGGCTCTAAGCTAGACGGCAAAGTAGGAACCGGAGTCTTCTGTGAGAAGCTCAATGTTAATATTTCTGTTCGTCTCCCTGACTACTGCAGCGTGTACCAGGCTGAAGTGGTGGCGATAGGGGAAGTCGTGACATGGTTGAAGCATAACGTGGTATCTGTTACGGATATCGCGATTTATGTGGACAGTCAAGCGGCACTCAGGTCACTAGAGGCGGTTTCTCTGAAGTCACGGGTGGCGCTGTATTGCCGATCATCTCTTAATGAGATGAGCGAGTATTTCAGTATCCAGATAATCTGGGTCCCTGGTCACTCGGACGTCACGGGAAACTGCAGGGCAGACGAACTAGCTAGATACGGTACGACTCTCCAGATGCAACCGGAAAGGGCAGGTCTGGGGAGGCCTATAGCAGCGCTCAAATTGACGCTCAGTAAAAAGGCAATCACCTTGACAGATGAGAGGTGGACCAACACTCTCACGTGCAGGGTAGCAAAACAGGTTTGGCCAAAACTGGAGCTGCGGCGCTCCAAGGCACTTGTATCTTTGGGAAAAAGAGATTTAGGATTGGTCGTAGGGATACTGACAGGACACTGCCTTTTTGGGGAACATGCGAGAAGGCTGGGTCTAGAGACGAATGACTTTTGTAGAAGTTGTATGGACGAAGAGGAGGAAGAGACGTTAGTTCACTTCCTATGCTCGTGTCCAGCACTATCATACAAAAGACATAGGTACTTGGGTGTGTACAACATGGACAGCCTTTCTGAACTCGCGGACTTTGGGGTGCGAGATATTTTACGCTACATCAGTAGCTCTGCGGCACTATTCTGGTAATTCCCTGGGAATAGGGAATTGGGGAAAGATTTTATATGTAATTTCTATTTTAGAATTTATTTTCTGGCATACTGAGGTAAAAATCTAGTGGTAATTTTTTTTAAAACAAAATAAAATTCGTAATAATTTTCCCTACCAATTTTTAGATATGGAAAAATTATTCCCAATTTATAAATATTTACATCAAACTTTTCTCTTTAGTAGGCCGGAAAAAAAATTTTTGAACTGAAATTACATATAAAATCTTTCCCCAATTCCCTATTCCCAGGGAATTACCAGAATAGTGCCACTGGTTGGGTTCAGCGGGAGTAAGGGGAGATTGGATCCTGTGGTATCACAATGGGACATTATTGGCCTAAGTGTGCGATAGCAGCCACTCTAACTTAACCTAACCTAACCTACAGCACAGCAAATTAGTAATGTGGGAGAACTATATGTGGATGAAATTGACTATGGTACGTATGTATACGCACATGTTTGTGTTTTTGATCACAATGTTTATAAAATTTTAGAAACTGAATATTTATTTCCCAACGATGACCAGCTGGCGGAGTATGAAAAGAGTCTCGGACAAATTGAATATGGTAATAAATTGTGTGTTTTCATTTACATTTGGTTTTTAATATATTTTTAAAATTGTAGACCCCGACGTTGACAACCGTCCTGCAGGTCGAGCGAGCCCAAATTCCGGTTTGTATAAAAATTTGTGTGGCTTTTATTAAAAATATTAATTTTTAATAAACAAAAATAATTTTGAAATAATTTTGATATATATATATGATATATGATATTTCAGCCTAGACAGTGATAGCTATGTAGGTACAGTGAAAATTCAACAATTCCAAATGCGCTCGTATATGAGGCTTGCTTGATGTTGTTGGGTATGAAAGCAAGTTGCGAGTAATTTATTAAGTGACATGAAAAATGTGAAAAAATAATGTGTTTTTAATTATGTCAATGTGGACCCGTGTTGAATCAAATTTAAAATAAACTGGAAATTATAATAATTATTAAATTTTAAATGAGCTTGATGAACGGTCACATGCAAAATATTTCAAATGTGTAATTTCCCAAAAGTTATATATAAAATTTCCACTGTTTACAATAAAATTTGATTCAACACTCCTGTAGCTCCACTGAAATAAATATAATTTAATTATTTTTTTATGATTTTTTAATTCAAAATATTTAACAAGTAATCTCAACTACTGCAAAAGAAAATTTCACTACAAATTTAGACTGAAATACTTTATTTTGAATATATATTTTTATTATTTTACAAAATTTATTTACCCTCTTATTATTTCCTTATTGCAGAGCTTATTGATCAAATAAGGCTGTACCCTTCTGTGTGGGACATTAGGGATGTCAGATTTAAGGAGCGCAACCTTCGAAGTCGGCATTGGGAGGAGATTGCGATGGCATTAAGTAAGAAATTTCTATTTACTGGTAATTTATATAATTATTAAATTTAACTGATATATCATAGATCTAACAGCAGATGATGTCCCAAATTTAAAAAAAAATGGGATTCCCTAAAAGGAAGCTATATACGATCGAAAAGCCAACGGCGAGTGGTTCCTGCCGACAAAATAAGCCGTACAAATATAGCACAGCACCGTCGTTCCTTGATGATAGTTTTGAACCAAGGCCATATTTCTCTCTCTCTCTAGCTTCACATCCCATGAAGGGATTTTGCCGCCCGCACTATGGTCCTCCAGCCGTCTCGGTCCATCGCTCTCGACCTCCAGTTTCGACATCCTAGTGCCTGTAGATCTTGTTCGACGTCGTCACGCCAGCGCAGTCGGGGTCTTCCTCTACGACGCACACCGGCTGGTTGTTGATGGAACACTTTATTAGTCATCCGTTGTTGTGGGGACCTTGCAACGTGGCCAAGCCATCTCACTCGATTGGATTTGATGAATCCGATAATATCGCAATCTCCAAGTATTTGCTTTATCTCGTGGTTCATGCGAATCCGATATTCATTGTTCGCGACTTTAATTGGACCAAAGATGGAGCGAATGACCTTCCTTTCGAAAGTTGATAACAATCTACAATCATTAGTGGTCATGGTCCAGCTCTCGCTTCCGAAAGCCAGCACAGGTCTTATTAGTGCTTTATAAAGTGCGAGCTTGCACGACTGCGATAGATTTCTAGATCGCAATAATTTTGATTGGGCGTAGAAAACTCGATGTGCGGCAGCTATTCGGGCTTTTATTTCTGCCTGCATGTCATTTGATGATGTTATAACTGACCCGAGGTATTTGAAATTTTCAACGCGATCAAAATTGTGGTCGCCAATTCCGAGATTTGCCATGGGGATGTTCCTGGGTGTTGATACAAATTTGGTTTTGCTACTGTTCACCTTCAAACCAAGTCTTCTTGCGCAGCGATCGAGCGGCACGAAACTGTCTTTGATATCGCTAGGTCTTCGGCCAAGAAGCACGATATCATCTGCATATCCAAGAATTTGGCCTGATTTATTAAATATACAGCGCGAAGTTTCGATGTTGCTTTTCCTCACTACGTACTCAAGCGCCAAATTGAACAGCACAGGCGCACCAAGGCCATATATAAATATATATATATATATATATATATATATATATATATATATATATATATATATATATATATATATATATATATATATATATATATATATATATATATATATATATATATATATATATATATATATATATATATATATATATATATATATATATATATATATATATATATATATTTATATATATATATATATATATATATATATATATATATATATATATATATATATATATATATATATATATATATATATATATATATATATATATATATATATATATATATATATATATATATATATATATATATATATATATATATATATATATATATATATATATATATATATATATATATATATAATATATATATATATATATATATATATATATATATATATATATATATATATATATATATATATATATATATATATATATATATATATATATATATATATATATATATATGTATATATATATATATATATATATATATATATATATATATATATATATATATATATATCTATATATATGTAGATATATATATATATATATATATATATATATATATATATATATATATATATATATATATATATATATATATATATATATATATATATATATATATATATATATATATATATATATATATATATATATATATATATATATATATATATATATATATATATATATATATATATATATATATATATATATATATATATATATATATATATATATATATATATATATATATATATATATATATATATATATATATATATATATATATATATATATATATATATATATATATATATATATATATATATATATATATATATATATATATATACAATACAAAAATCTAACTCACTCGACGTGGATTGGTGAGGTGACTCGCTCGGTGAGGTGAGATGAGGTGAGAACCATAAAAGAGGCATAAATGAATTTGTGACACTTGACAGCTGCTTGCTTACATTCAAATCACTGCTGCTTACATTCACATCCGAATTTGTGACACTTGACAGCTGCTTACATTCAGCCATTCCACAATTTGGTTATTTCGCCGTGATTCTTTCCCCGTTTCCTTCCCCTTCAGCAACAAACAATCATCAACGTTTGTTTGTCTGCACAACAGGAGAAGGAAACGAAACAGAATCACGACGAAAGAATCATAGTGTGGAATGGTGGATTCTATTTCTGTTTGGAGCTTACATATTACGGTTGCCCGGGAAATTTTTTTAGTTTGCTATTTGACAGCTAAGATTATTTTAAAAATATTTGGAATAGTGTTAAAACGTTTAAATAAAAAAGATTTTTACATTACGAAGATTATTACATAACAGGGCAAATCTGAAAAATCGCTTCGTTTGTTTAGTTTTAGACCCAATTTGTTCGACCCAATCGTGAATATCTACTAATAACAAAAGTCATAATTAAGGTGATTTACATATATATACTATCATTTTCGAGTTGAACAAATATTTTTTTTTGTTCAATTTAAGTTCATTATTATACACAAAATGTGTATGTAAATAATGACAGGTTGAAATGTCTTCCGGATTTTAACGGATCTTAGTTAAATCAATCATAGTTAATTATTTTACTATTATTATAGTTAGTGTTATTTTTTGGATGAAAACGATTTAAGTGGAATGCACAAATGTGTATCTTGGTTCAAATTACATATAAAAATAAATGACGATTCTTTTTCGTTACCCAAACAATTGTGATGGCAGGCAGGATTAGGGATATAGGGACTGATTAAGGGATACACAATTGTGTACGCAGGCCGGGCGAAGGCTAACATTTCCCTTCCAAGTATACGAATATTGGCGCTTTGTTGCACGTACTGACATTGTTCGATGTTTGTATTGGATGGAGACACCGGTTAAAGCCTTTATAATTGCAAATTATTTTATTAAATACCCTAAAGAAACCGTCACAATCAGTAATATAAAGAAATCTTTCACGCTCCAAATAATATGTTAAAAGGGAGGACAATTTGTGTATAATGTATTTTAAATTAATTTATTTACATAAAATTTAGATTACGAATGTATAAAAGCATTTATTGTTTTGTTTATTTACAGATTCAAGGTCAAAGTGATAAACACAGCTATCTAGAGAAAATCTATATTCGTCCAGTTTATTTTCGAACACTATACAAAAAGCAAAACTCATTAGTAAAATAACAAAATTTAAAACATCGAATATGTGTGCTAGTCGTATTCTGAACGTCGTATATGAGGGAGGTTCTAAAGTTTCATCGAGTTTAAGTAAATTAAAATTTAAGAATAATCAAAATCAAAAGTTTGTGAAAAATATGGCTTCCGTAGTAGGAGATGCAGCATTCAGTACTTTAACCTTAGAAACCTTAAATCCTTGTATCAAAGTTATGGAATATGCTGTTCGTGGGCCACTTGTTATACGGGCTGGTCAAATTGAAAAGGAACTTCTAGAGGTAAATCATAATATTTTATTCTAATAATTATGATATTTGTACTAACTGCTGATTATTGTAATTTCACTGGATTGATGAATAAATCACTTAACAATTCTTATCAGGTTGATAAAAAACAATACGAGTTGTTTATATTGTTTTGTCTTTATCTTTATTACGTAATTAAATTTGCAGTGATTATCTCGCAAATTATCGATCTAAAAACAATGTTCTGTGTACTTGTTAACCCTAATGTGGGTACCCGGGTACCTTTTGTACTTTTAGACGTCTATTTTTGTATGTTTTACTTCCAATAAAAACTTTAAATTTTATGAGAACTTCTTCTTCAACTGGTATAGATTACGATCATACTTAAAAATGAGAAATGTTACAACTTGGACGAACGTGGAAAAAATAAATTAATCACTCAAATTAAAATATTTGTTCTTCACCCACATAAGGGTTAAATAAAATTTTTATTGAAAATTGAAACATTCATTCTCTATAAATACAACAACAATATAGCTAGGGTTTTTTATTATGTATATTACATACTTTTCAGCAATAACGTCGTTTGATTTTGCCGAATTTTTGATCAGAAAATCACTAAATTCTTGGTCTTATTAAATCTGCGTGAAATAAAAATGAAGTTTATACGTTTCTTTGCTCTATTTAAATATGTAAAAGGAATTTACTTTACTAAAATATTTAAAAATTATTTTAAAACAGAATTTAAAAATTATATAGCTACATATTTATTTATTTTATGTTCATACACATGCATATATGTATATTCATCTTGTTGAAGCTTTTCTATTTTGGCTTGTTGTTTTAAATATTTTAGCTAATTAACTTTATGAAGGTTATTTTTAGCTCGCTAATTCAATTTAGATCTTTATAGCTTAATTAATCGTATTGTCGATTTATCACAGTTCCACTACACATATGCCTCTGGAGTTTTACTTTGTTTTGAACGATCATTTAATCAAAATAGGTATCATACTCCATGTGATTATCCTTGAAAATACGTTACTTTCAATATTCTTTATTTTCATATAACTTTTTCTACTAAAGTGACCATTGATTGATTGATTAGAATGTACGGCCAAGACTAAGCAGGGATCCCGGATACGCCGGGCCTACCGTACACCCCTTTTACATATAACAAGATGGAGGGATAGGAAAGGTTGTTAGATATGATAGACTTGACCCGGTTACAGACACCTAAGTAGTCAATAGTTAGTAAATTGATAAGCACAAGACAGCACAATTATTTTCGGTTTTATGGTATAAAAGTTCGGTAATCAGCATCTTGAAAAAAATTTATTAATTAATTAAGTACCCATATATAGTAGTACCCATACATTTCCTGCAATAAAACTTTATTATTATGAGTTGCATTTTCAATAAACTAAATAGTTCAATTTTCCATAAACTAAATTAAACTGGTTCTCCAAAAACATACTAAATCATGTAAACTTAATCCAATCCAGAAATCCCGTAATATTATTAAAGAATAAAAGAGCAAATTATCTTTCAGTCTTCCACAGGCTTTGAAATCTGCTGAATGTATTTATTTCTAATAAAATAATTTGAATAATAATGGTTTTAATTAAAATAATGTAAAAGACAAGCAGTCACTGCCACCCCTGCCATAATTATGCATATTTTTTAAATAAAAATATTATGAAACAACATCCGGTTTCAAGAGCAGCTTATCTAGAATCGATGAGGTAATACATCAAACATAATTTTTGACACAGTTCTAGAATCCCATTGCCGAAACGAATTAACAGAATTATACTATTAAGGTAATCAAGAATCTGTAAGATGAGAGAAACAATAACAAGTACAGCTGTATAGAAAACCCAATAACCAAATAACCCAACCAATAAAGCCGACTTAAAACTTATATACAATTAAATTAAATTTTAATTTAAAATAAAAGAAAGTTAGCATTTAATCAAATTAGAGTTTTATCCAAAGTTCAAATTTGAAACTCAATTAATACAACTAAACATGAAAATTATTGATTTAAAATGCCTAATTTATCCCGTTATTGACTTTGTATTACAATTATTTTTACCTATACCTGATATATGTGAAACTGGAAATTTTATTTTAATTTTTATACAGACGATTGATTTTCTAAACGACTATACTAAAATTAATGCGAAAAATTGTTGTTTGTCTGATTAAATTATCCAAAATAGGTACTAGAGTACACCATTAAAAAAATATATTCCTTTACAGGTAAACTAACGTATCTTATAACTTACGCTACTATAATAACGCAATAAACAAATTTAGTTTTTCAGATGCTTGAATTTTGTCTGATTAAATTATCCAAAATAAATACTAGAGTACAATAATAAAAAATGTATTTCTTTGCCGCTTTACTAACGCATTTTATAAATAGCGGTATTGGACTAACGCGACAAAAAATATTATCGGAAGTTACGCGTTCTGTTTTTTGCCCCACAGAAAGTATTGAGTCCATTCATATTTCATAATCTGTAAAAACAGACTTATAGACGTATTATTATTA
>OW052220.1:162637060-162747060 GCA_932526605.1 Nephrotoma flavescens | reverse complement strand
GTAAATTAGTGCCAGAAAATTTCTGCCAATTGCTCGAGTCGTATCTCTCCAAACGAATATTTAGAGTATCACATGAAGAAACATGCTCTAACTTTTTCCCAGCCATAGCAGGAGTGCTACAGGGTAGCGTATTACGACCCACCCTATATCTACTTTACACTTCTGATATACCGACAACGGAAACAACCTTCATCGGAACTTTTGCTGATGATACCGCAGTATTGGCATCAAGCGAATCGCAGAACCAAGCAGTAGAATACTTACAGCAACTGCTCGATAGAATCAGCCAATGGACCAGGGATTGGAAAATAAAGCTTAACGAGCTGAAATCAGTACATGTAACATACACGTTGCGGCACAAAAATAGCAACATCCATACATTTCTCAATGGGGTACAAATTCTCCAAGCTGAATCTGCTAAATATCTCGGATTGCATCTCGATTCAAGATTGAACTGGAAATATCACATTAAACAAAAAGCAGAGCAAATGAAAATAAAACAACGTGAGATGTACTGGCTAATAGAAAGACATTCTAAGCTTAAGCCTGTACTGTAAACGCCTGATCTACGAATCGATAATTAAACCAATTTGGACGTATGGTATCCAACTCTGGGGCTGTACTAAACAATCAAATCGTTTAATTATTCAACGTTGCCAATACAAATTTCTACGAGCAATAACGAATGCTTACCGCTACGTAACCAACGAGGAATTACACAACGACCTAAACGTTAAATGGATTGATGAATTGATTCAAGAATTTGCCATCAAACATGAAAGAAGATTACAGCAACATACCAACAGTGAAGCAATACAACTTCTTGACATAACACAAGAACTGAGACGCCTTAAAAGAATTAAACCGCATGAGCTGGTCATCTAATAAATAAAGATTCATTATTGTGAGCAGAATATTGATTGCTTGTAAACCCACACTCGCTCCACTTATTAGTTTCAAATAAGTGCGTTATCATCATTAGTAATAAATTATCATGTGATAAGATTATACTATTTAAATTAAAAAAAAAAAAAAAAATCTTATTGCTACGTACATATTGTACGTGCTTTTCTTTTCATAATTACGTTTTATTTTGGAATACTATAAGTACAATTTTTTACCGAAAATAAAAAAAAATAAATCCGTACTATATTGGAATAAAAGTAATTGTGAATTTGTGTAGTTTTTAATTTCGATCGAACAAATTCTAAATACGACCTGTTATAACAACAACACTTATATCAAATTATGACATTGAATATATCAATTTTTCCATATACATATACATACATCCGTTAAATACTGATGACGCGGAATATGTATATCGGTTTTCATATTGACTAGGGCATTTGCATTTAATTTTACATTTATTTTGCATAATCAATAGTTTTATAAATGTTCTTTTTTGTATATAAATCAAATAAATTATGGAATAAATAGTTAGTTCTTACACAACAGTCAACGTGCCCTGACCAACAAAGTGATCTGGGCGAACAGATACAAAAACTAATCGCAAATATAAGGAAGGATCCAGCTCCCCAGAAAACAAAGGCCCACCTGGAAATAAGAAGAGAAGAAGTTGCGGGTATCTACACAAGATATAAAGAAAACGACAAGTTATTAATTAACTACGAAGGCATAGACAACTTGCCTTACATAGAAGAACGTCAACATATAAAACGTGCTTGTGATAGCATAACAGCTGAGATCAACCATAAGCTGGAAACTGCTGCAACAACTCCAACTACAAAAGCAGCAGATGACAACGCAATTGAAAAACTGCCGATAACAACAACAACTAAGCTAGCAGAGCCGAATGAGTTGGATATCGAAAGCACTCATACAGCCAGCATAACTACGGCACAACAAAACGTAGTATCCAAGTTGGTAATCCCGACGATTCAAGCTAACAGCGATGATCCCAAGGAAAGGCTGCTCAGGAAGCAGTTAAAAAAAATAAATCACTTGGAGAATATCATCATTCAAGCATACGGCCTCATAAACGCAAGAAAAGAAGCTGAATACCTGAGACAAAAAAGTAAACAACTAAATACGACGATGGAAAACATAGTTGAGCTGCACGAAGAAATACTGCTAGAAACAACTGAAGTAGACTTATAACATCAAGAATATTTTAAAAACATTTACTTCGAGATTAGCAGCCGTGCAGAAGAATGTACTGGTAAGCTACAACAAGCGGTACATAAGACGCTTGAAACAAGTGAAACACACACACCAACAATCAGCAATCAAAATATTACAGGTTAAAGGAAATTGAGATATCAAAGTTCAATGGGAACTATCAAGATTGGGTTGGGTTCCATGAACTGTTCTCAAAATTGGTAGATCAAAACGTTAGTCTAACAGATACACACAAAATCATATATCTCAAAACACATTTGGAGGGAGTAGCGAGCAAAATCATCCAACATTTGCAGCCAATAGGAGACAATTATAAAAGCGCTATGGAAATACTAGGCAACAAATATCAAAACAAAAGGTTGCTGGTAAACAACCATATTAACGCTATTTTTGCCCTACACAATATTCAACAAGAAGCAGCATCTGCAATTAGAATATTGCATGACACCGTCAGGGAAAATCTACATGCAATAAAGAATTTAGGAGTCGACATTGCGACCTGGGGTGTTTGGCTAGTTCCATTTCTAACGAAAAAACTTAACAACGAGACTCTTAAATCATATAAGATGTCATTAGAAAATCCAAAGGAGATTCAATCTACCAACGGGCTTCTCAAGTTTCTGGAACAGCGATATCAACTGCTAGAAACTTTACGACTACCAAAATTAACGCCGGCAAACGATAGCATTCGCCATAAACAACAAGCATTCAGTGCAACAATAGTAAAAAATCAATCGTGTATCTTGTGTTCAGGCAATCATAATTTAGAATGCTGTCACAAGTTTAACAAAATGAGTCACATATAGAACGAATACAGCTTGTCAACTTACATGATCTATGCAGAAGGTGCCTAGCCACTGGACACAATTTTCAACAATGTTATATTCAATGAAGATGTAAAGAATGCAATGGCAAGCACCACAGTCTACTTCATACAAAGCAGTCTACAACTTCAAGAAGCATTTCAACCAACAGTGCGATGAAAACGCATGAGACAACACTTTTAGCAACCGCCTTTGTCAAACCCACAAGGTTTGATGGAAGGGAAGAGCTTTTAAGATTACTGATCGACACCGGCTCACAAACATCATTTATAACAACAGAAGCAAAACGTTTAAATCTAGTAGGTCGTAAAATCAGTGCAGAAGTCCATGGTGTAGGCGGACAAGTTGCTGGCAGAGTCAATAGTATTGTAAATATCAACCTGCAACCAAGATATCCGTCAACATTTTCATTAGAAATTGAAGCTCTAGTACTAACCAAAATAAGCAAAAACCTGCCAGAAAAACCGTTTATGTTTGAAAAATGAAAACATTTGAATGAGCTGCTATTGGCCGATCCGAACTACAACATTCCTGCACCGATTGATATACTACTGGGTGCAGATTATTACACGCAGATCTTGAAGCCACAGTGCATCAAAGGAAATAAAAACGAACCAGCAGCACAGCTCACGGAATTCGGATGGGTAATTTTAGGAAGAATATCTACACCCA
Organism: Nephrotoma flavescens; assembly: GCA_932526605.1. Classification (NCBI taxonomy): domain Eukaryota; kingdom Metazoa; phylum Arthropoda; class Insecta; order Diptera; family Tipulidae; genus Nephrotoma; species Nephrotoma flavescens. The sequence continues at coordinate 162,743,422 of OW052220.1, read as the reverse complement.
ACAAGACAACAGAGCTAAAATACAACTCACACGTCTCATGAGTCATGACTGAGATAGATGAACAACTAAAAAATTTTGGGAGTTAGAGGAAATGCATCCCCTACGCATTCACACAAAGCCAGAGAAGGAGTGTGAAGAATTCTTTCATGGCACGCACAGGCGACTGAAAAATGGGCGCTACGAATTACTACGTATCCAATTTCAGAAGGATCCAGCTATACATTGTATGTCTGTTGTCAAGAGAACCAAATCTCAGAAAAAGCTATACAGACTTTATGCGTGAATATGAACAACTTCTCCAAATGGAGATGCTAAAAGATGAGGAAGACTCAACTGTAGCATATTATCTTCCACATTACGCAGTGATGAAATCAGACAGCACGACTACAAAGCTTAGAGTCGTGTTCGATGGTTCGGCAAAAACAACATCCGGTGCATCATTGAATGACTTAATGCTAAACGGTCCAACGTTTTTAACAAGAGGATCTAATATCAATTCTAATGCGATGGAGAAAACATAAATTCGTTATCAAAGCCGACATAGAGAAGATGTTCCGCCAGATCATAATCAATGAAGAAGATCAAAACTATCAACGGCTCCTGTGGAGAGAATCACCAAAAGAAGAAATCAAAACGTTTAAACTTAAAACAGTAACATATGGGACCACGTCAGCAACATATTTAGCCACTAAAGTCTTATGTCAACTAGCACATGATGAAACAAAAAACTACCCAATCGCGTCAAAAATAACGTTAAAAGATTTCTATGTTGATGATCTGCTTTCAGGAGCTGATACATTAGAAGAAGCATTAGAAGCCCAATCACAACTCATACAAATGCTGAAGGCTGGAGGTTTTACTCTAAGAAAATATGGGCAAGTAACAAAAAAGAATTGACAACACATCTATCTAGAAACGCTCGCGAAGATGGGCTATGCTCCATAAACATCGATGAAACAATTAAGACGCTCGGAATAACCTGGAACCCAGTTTTCGACAATGTTGGGTTTAAAATATCATTGTCCGAAAATAAAAAAGAAAAAAAAAGCAAAATTATTAATGCAGAAACTAAGGATAGCTGGTGTCGGATGGGATGATACTCTAAGTATTGAACTACAACAACAATAGAGTAAATTCAAAAGGTTTGAATGCAATTGAAAATATTACCATAAGCAGATGGATAGAACACAGGCAACAAGGCGAAAGTGAGCTACTTGAATTCAGCGATGCATCAGAGAAGGCATTTGCAGCGGTGGTATACTACAAGACAATAAATTCTTGTAAGGCACACCGGTCGTTTATCTAATAGCAGCAAAAACCAAGGTCGCTCATATAAAAAACAGAATATCGTTACCAAGGTTGGAATTATGCGGTGCCGTATGCGTGGACGGATTCGATGATAACGCTTGGATGGATAAAAGGCGATCCCAGTAAATACAAAACTTTTGTGGGTAACAGAATAGCTGAAATTCAGTCGCTTATGCAACCAAGTCAGTGGTATTATGTAAAATCCAATTATAACCCCGCAGATGTAGCTTCACGTCGCATGAACGCACAAAACTTGCGCAACTATAAACTTTGGTGGGAAGGACCAAGCTGGATAAAAAACTCAAATAATCCATTAGCGCTTGAACCAACTGAAGAAGCAGCCAATTTGGAACTAAAAACAAATTGCTTATTTATCAACGCATCTCCTCGACCAGAGTTCATAGACTTTTCACGATTTTCATCGGCTCTTAAAATCAAAAGAACTATAGCGTACTGCTACAGATTTATTACTATCATTAAAAATCGAATACGTCAAGTTCCTGGAGAGATACCCAGTTTTCTAAGAGTAGATGAACTAACCAGATCACACAATGTAATCATAAAAACAATACAAGATTCGGAATTTGCCGCAGATATTAAACTCCTCAAATCAATGAGTAAAGCCAGAAAAAACAGCAAACTATCATCACTAAATCCATTCGACGAAAATGGTTTGTTGAGGGTCGGCGGTACATTACAAAAATCTCAACTTAAGTATGGTCAAACACATCAACTAATTGTACCAAAAAATCATATTTACTCAAACCTAATCACAATTGAAGCACACCATCTTGTATTACACGGAGGCGTACAAGCAACTCAAGCACAAATACGTTCAAAATATTGGATTTTGGATGGTAAACGTCTAGTACGGACAACAATCCACAATTGTGTAAAATGTTTTCGATTCAGAAGAGCAGCATCAGAACAGTTAATGGGTATGTTACCGGAAGCTAGAGTCACTCCATCTGCCCCATTTTCTAATACGGGCATTGACTACGCAGGTCCATTTGCAATTCGTCTATCCAAAGGAAGAGGAAACAAGTCCTACAAAGGATATGTCGCATTGTTCATTTGTTTCTCTACGAAAGCAATTCACTTGGAACTGGTGAGTGAGCTAGCAACAGCAGCATTCCTGGCAGCATTTAGAAGATTTACTTCAAGAAGGGGAACGCCTTTAAACATATACAGTGACAACGGTACCAACTTCGTTGGAGCCCGGAACGCACTAAGTAAGGAGCTACAGGTGGCTATACAATAAGCAAACAACAACGCAGCTCAGGAAGCAGCTAACTATGGAACAAACTGGCATTTCATCCCGCCCGGTAGTCCCCACTTCGGAGGCATTTGGGAATCTGGAGTCAAATCAACGAAAGGCCACTTAAAAAAGTAATCGGTGAAACAGCACTGACCTACGAGGAGTTCAGCACCGTATTATCACAAATTGAAGCATGTTTAAATTCCAGTGGGAAACCACTGATTTCACCCCCTGAGTCAGACAAAACCAACATAAGCCCAAAACAGAGGTGGATTCTACTTTCAAAGATGACTCAAGGATTTTGGAAAATATAGTCTAAGGATTACTTGAACTGTCTACAACAAAGGTACAAATGGAAAGAACCAAAAGCAAACTACAGGATTGGTCAGCTAGTTCTAATAAAGGATGAACAACTTCCACCTACAAAATGGGCAATGGGAAGGATAATAGATACTCATCCAGGGTCAGATGGTCTAACCAGAGTGGTATCAATAAAAGGTTCAAAAAACACCATCTTCGCGAGACCGATTACAAAGATAAGTCTCCTTCCAACCGAGGTAATCAAGATCCAACAAGCAAATCAGATGAAGATGTAACAGTAGACGACAACAAGGTAGGACAACACAAGGTTGGCAGGTCTCGAGTTGCCAGGGTTACTAAGAAGATCTATGCACCACTGCTCATATTACTAATTACGTTCAGTTTTTGCAATTCGAGCGCACTACCATACAATATCACAACGTTCGAAAATCAACCAGGTATCTATTTTGAATCCATTGGAGAGCTCAAACTTACAAACAACGATTGGAACATAATAGTGTATTATAATCTAACCAGCTATTATGCAGAACTGGCTGCTTATAAGCGTTCCATAGACAGACTAGCTAAATATTGTTCATATCCTGACGACAACTTCACAAACTCGAGTATTGCTAAAAGATCAAGAGAAAATACATGTGGACTAATAGAACCATCGTTCGAGCAATCTTTACAAGAAATGGAGCACAAGGATGAATTGCTTCACCACCATAAGGTGAGTTTTGGAAGAAGCAAACGTGGACTTTTTAACTTAGGAGGAAATATAGCCAACGAGTTATTTGGGGTGCTAGATGACAGGGCCATTATGACGTACGTTATGAGGAAGAAATAGAAAAACTCAAGATGAACAACAAACATTTCACGGCGTTATTAAAGAATCAAACGTCAATCATAGATGCCACTATAAACGTCTTCAAAAATAGACAAGAAGATGTCAACAAGCATTGGCTAGTGTTCAAGAATCAGTTAGAAGAGGCGTTGGAGAGCAACGATGAAAAAAGCAACTTTCTAGCTCTATCAATACATACAATGTTACGCATGATTGCATTCAAGGAGATTCAAGATACACTGATAGAAGCAGTATTGGATACGCACAATAGAGTCATTACCACAAGGCTTTTAACGACCCAACAACTGAAAAAAGAAATAGATTTTATGACGAGAAATCTACCACCTGAACTAATGCTTCCCAATATCGATGACACAGATGACATATTGGCACTATACCAGCTAATGACAGCCAAGACAAGGCTGCAAGGCAAATATTTGATATTTGAGGTGAAGCTGCCATAAGTATATAAGGAAATATACCAAATATATAAGCCCATACCGCTGCCTACCCTCAACAGTCCATGTATATTTATACGGCCACAAATGGAACTTCTTGTGACAGATTTGCATCGGCACACATATTCTTCAATGACAACTTCTGAATGGCAAAACTGTATCAGCACCAACGACTTTAGCATATGCCAGCTAACCCAGGCTATGCATCAGAATCAAGAAGATGATATTTTATGTGAGCTGTTCCTGCTACGGCAAGAACAAGTGAATAACAAATGCGAGGTGGTCGAAAGGAAGACGAACAACATGCCCGATATATGGATCCAACTAAGAGATTACAGATGGCTTTATTCAGTACCAGCTGAACGTACGATCAGTATCGTTTGTCAACAAGAGCCATTTTCTACAAAGATATCAAGAAGCGGAATACTAAGCTTAGGCTCTGGTTGTATACTGAAGGGAAGAACCATAAGCATACCAGCGAAGCAATCGTACTATCACAAAGTATACTCCTCAATATTACCAACATTTAATCTCTCAATAGAAATGACCAAGCAACCACAAGTTACTCCCATCACTTTCAAGATTTGTCAAAGGTACAAGGAATCGAAGAACTACAGCAAAGAATCAAGGCAGTAACGATGAATACAGGACAAAGCTTATCTCATCACCACGTGCACCACTATGCACTCCTTGCGCTCGTACTCATGGGCTCCTTGCGCTCGTACTCATAGGCATAGTCTTCGTGGCAATCAAAAGGAGAATTGATGCAACCAAAAACAAACCAGCCAGAGTCACTCCTCTAGAGGCTCTGGTATAAAGCACGATAATCTTCACATCTTGGCCGGGGAGAATGTTATAACAACAACACTTATATCAAATTATGACATTGAATATATCAATTTTTCCATATATACATATACATCCGTTAAATACTGATGACGCGGAATATGTATATCGGTTTTCATATTGACTAGGGTATTTACATTTAATTTTACAATTATTTTGCATAATCAATAGTTTTATAAATGATCTTTTTTGTATATAAATCAAATAAATTATGGAATAAATAGTTCTTACACAACAGTCAACGTGTTTCTGTCCAGCCCTGACCAACAGCAAGCGAGAAACATTTTAAGTAATTGTTAACTATCAAATTTATGATTTGACCATAATACGGTCAAACACGACCTGTTATTTTATATGCTTCCTCTTTTACCCTTCGAATTTGACTCACTTGACAGCTGCTAACATTCACTTTTCAGTATTTACCTTTATGCATATTATTCATTAATCCTGGTTGTTTCAAACCAAAAAATCGACTTCAGCTAATGGCTTGCCATCATTTTTGGTTATTTGTATTTTTAAGCGTATATTAATAGAAGACAGATCCATATATGAATCCCCATGACCAAAACACAAAAACTCAAGTCTCTTCATTGTCATACGTCATCTCTTCATTTTCTAAAATATTTGTCTGAATCGTTTGAAAGGCAAATAAATCTAGCTCTGATTTCATACATTCGGTAAATGACATTATGAGAAAATTTCAATAACACGTTGTCTTTTAATAGGTTTATTGCTTAATTTCTGTTTCCTCTTTGTACAAGTTGTTTTTAACTGATTACAAATACTTCTCAAACGCCCTTTTATTGATTTTTATTCTAACCCCCGATCCGGACATTCCCTTAATTTTCTCGGCAGCTTTGTCGCGTTATCGCGTAATTTATCTACCACATGAATCGTTCTATCGCGTAGTATTTCATTAACTTGTTTTTCACCATGTACTATTTTCGCCACTCACGGGGGGGGGGGGGCGTAATTTAATTCAATTTTATAAGTGATAAAAGTTAACAGCAAAGATAAAAATATGTAATAAAAAATATTTTTTAAACAACATTTTATTATTAAATGAACTAAAAAGTAGAAAATAAATTTTCTTGAGCCATACACTAGACTTAACATAATAGGTTGGAGGAACACAACATAGAAACCAAATGAGCGACTCCAACCTTTTATGTTAAGTCCAGTGTATGCCTCAAGAAAATTTATTTTCTACTTTTTAGTTCATTTAATAATAAAAGGTTGTTTTAAAAAATGTTTTTTTATTATATATATTATTTTCTATTTTTTAGTGTTTTATGAATTTTACTAGAGCTCTGAAATTTTTGCAAAAAGAGATTAATCCTTTCAATCGTACCGATATGTTATTATTGGTTGATCGTCAGGAGAAATCTTGGAGAACTGTGATAGGTTGCTGGAAGTTTCTCAGTTACTTCAAAGATGTCTTGAGCAAAGAGCACTGCTTGACCACGGAATCCATATTGTCCAAAGAGTCCAGTGCATTTGACCACTTTTACAAATGCATAGAGATTCGTGCTAGCATACGTTGTTCAGCCTGTGATAACACTCGAATAACATTAGGAAGTGTACCAGGATTGAGATTATTCCAATATGCTTTCGATGAAGGTGCATCCTTGTTGCTTGTGAGATGTGTCTTGCATCGATGGCACAAAGCTAGCTGTTGTTTGCAAGACAATTTAGCACTTAAGTATGGAGCTGTTATTATGCTGACATTCCACTTGGCGATTTGATTTGGATAGCATCGATTTGTACAAACTTCGCAAATGATGTTGCAGAAGGTGATGATGGCTTGTTTGAATGCCTCGATGCTTGTATTAAGATGTTGTTGCAGAAGATGTTGATGGCTTGTTTGAATGCCTCCATGCTTGTAAACACTGCAAGTCGGTGCTTGACTCTTTCCAAACGAGCTTCACATTGTTCAGGTATTTCAGCGGCTTTAACTTGTGGGTGACGTTGTTTGTCATGTTCCAATCAAGCTTCACGTTGCTCTGGTGCTTCCGATGCACAAGCCTGTGAATGCTGCTGCCTATCTTGCTTTAAACAAGCTTCACGTTGCGCTGGTATTTCAACTGCCCGAATCTGTGACATGTGTTGGCGGTGTTTGTCTAAGCGTGCTTCATGTTGATCAATTGATTCATTATTTCTACAGCAAGCATTTTTTTCAAGTCTTGCACGTTTTAGCATCTTGATCCTCATTGGCTAGCATTTTTAGACGTTTCTCTTTCTTTTTATCCAAACGTCTTTTCCGTTGCGTTGAAGTTTCCTTCGACCGCACTGTGCTGCTTCTATCTCGTTTTCTACTTCCTTCCTCTCTACTACCCTCAGAGTTTGTTTTGTTTCATGTTTGATCCAACGTGTATAGGAATGGAGAAAGTCCACTCCTTCAGTGACCCAGTTAAAGGAGCAAGAACTACTCTAATACAACTGTTAGAACTTTATTTTTCAAATATATCGTTCAGAAAAATGTTTTTTTTAAACTAAATTATTTAATTTGATTAATATAATATTTGATTAATATAATTATAATTCTTACTGCAAAAATGTATAATAAAATGAAACAAAACCCTAAAAAAAGAAAGTAAGGCGGCCCTTGGGATTGAACTTCAAACCATCAAATCGCTGCATATAAATTTGATCACATACAGACAAAGTCGGCTATGAAATTTGTTTGTATGTGAGACTTTATATGGATAATTAGATATCGCTAACTTTAGACGAAAAGTTTAAGGTTTTACTATTTTTATGATTGAATCATGTATTGTCACCTCTTAGAAGGGTGTTTGAAAAATTTCATAGCTGTAGGTAAATGGGAAGTAAGTGAAAAATCGTTTTCGAATCAAACACTTGTTTTTTTTTTTTTTTTTTAATTATAATATTCAAAAATCTAATTCTGCGAAATAAAAAACAAGTGTTTAATAAAATATGTTTATTAAGTATAAGTGTGTTTCGCCAAGCAGTGTTGTGCATTTACGCGTAAAAAATAATTAATTACATTTTTTACGTAAATAATGTAAAAAATTAGTAATTAATGTAAAAAATTGTAATAAATGTAAAAAATGTAATTAATTGCGACATCTACCTGAAAATAATTAGACTAGTAAAAAATTTATTATTTTCTAGTCGATAATACAACCATTACATGCAGCCACATCTATTGAAAATTTTAAAATTAATAAATTACAACTGATTATTCTGAGCCTGACATCTGCTAATTAATGGCGCTACTACAATAATTTAAGGTGGAAATTATTACGTAAATATTTATTTGTATCGATAATTTTAATAAATATCAACGTACTTTTCTAACGTTGCATACTGTATAAAAGCGTAATTCACTTCACGTATAGATCTGAAAATGTAATTCATTTTTTCTCTTCCATAGTTTGTTGAAGTTACTGCTCATTTTTTGATCTCACACCACTACAAAAGTCAAACAAACGTCAAACTGATGAAATAAAAGCAGAACAACAAAATAATACCGAAAATCGGGTTAAATGCCGTGTTTTACAGAAACAGATACAGTATTACACCACTCGCCAACAATGACACTGGTTTTAGGATTGTTATCGCATTTGTTCAAGTTGGGCATTTGTTATGATGGTTGGGGTTGCTTCCTCGATGTATCCGATCAATAACTTCGAGACATAGTAACAGTATAAGTGAACCGCAAATTGTAGTCGATGCTGTATTTTAACTTTTACTCTTGCTAAGTAAAAAAGCTACACGGCCTATTCTAATTGTTAAGCAGCGATATTTTTTCATAGCCACATCAAATAATGCAACAACGAAGAAGGCGTCAAATTCATCGGGAAGTGGGAGAGATTTAATAAATTTTGCTCCATTCTGTACAATTACGCCGGTAATCCAACCGCGCAGCCAGCAGTTGTATTAATATAAGTACCAATCGCCGTGCCCGAAGTCCCCCCTATTCCCTAATACGATACGAAAATGCAAAATTCATATTTGAATTGAATCAGATTCGTACGATTCTTATTTAAAATTGAATAGGAATCTTATACTTTCGTTTTCGTATCGTATTCAGGAATAGGGACCGCCTGTTCATATTTATTCTATCCTAATCAATCGCATGTCGATCTTACAACAACCCTGCCTTCGGCAGTTTTATTACACGAGATGCATCTCTAACCTCATTTATCGACACTAGCAACATGTGCCTCTGCGGTTGCTATAGAAATCGTTAAGGATATAAATTTGGGACCGGTACCGATCTGTCAACCGTTATCAACCGGTGGTATGACTTGTATCAACCTGAAATTGCGACTAGTATAGTGATTCGACTATATCGACCTTGCGATAGTTCTAACACTGGACTAACTCAAATCTCGATCCTGGGCACAACCACATTCGGAGACTATTATAATATGATTCCGTCTAAAAGTACGACGGTTGGCGAATTTTCAAATGAAGACGAATCTATAGCTAAATCAAGTCTAGGATGGTTACGTATTTTTGCGCAATGTTTTAGTGTCGCAACCTATAAATCGAAGAAGGATGAGCTTTCCAATAAAGTGATACAATCGGCAGCAGATGTGCTGGGATTTTTTAAAGCATGCTGCTCTTTATTAAACGTTACACATTGTTATTCTAATACAACTTAGGAAAATTTAGAGGCGATACTTTTAAAATTGGGACTCCATAATCGTGATCGATCGGTTTGGAACTAATCGAGAATTAACTTTTAAACTGTGCAACGAACCGGTATCCGATTTATTGTATGATTTGTGTATTACCAATCATAATTATACTCGAGATCGTATTCAGGCTATGATCGAATGGCTCAAGAATTTATACAACAAGCGCCTTGAAAATTTACATTAGGTATACAACAAACCCTTATAACGGATATAATATATAACATATTATGTTTAGCTTCGATAAGGACTGCCTACTCAACTAGGTTTGATAACCGATTTATCGAATATGATCACTAAAAATCTATTCGATGCGGTATACCAATGGACGTTGGTGCTAGAAAAGGATGAACCTTTGAAACTCGCAATCTATGCACTGGTGTGCTCGATTTGTTGTATTCGGCCGGAAATGTTGAAAATTGATGTGCTAGCTCATAATTTATCCTCCGATGTTGATGCGTCCATATCAAACGATCCGGACAGTATGACGGATGATGTAAAGCAAGAGGAATCCGACACCGCAGAACGGTAGTCATTTAGTGATACATGACATCGAAATTAACCCTTAATTGGTCAGAGCTGCGTACTATAGCAATGGCGTGCGATTTAGTGCACTGCCAATCTCCATTAGCAGCACAACAATTACTCAAAACTGGATTACCGCAATTACTATATCTCGGCGATTTTAGATTTTATTAGCTATTATTTCGCGCGAACAGAACGAGGCGAATTCCAATGCTGAAAATAATTCAGCAAAATCTGAACAGCTGAAAGTAATTCAGCAAAATCTAACCGATTCGGATAAAGCTTCCGAAAAGCACAAGAATATATATTATACATTAGTTAATGTTAAGATGATCGCAGAAATTTTGGAATCCTTTTCGGAAATATGTTTCAGGATATACTTGAAAACTTTGTCTTGTAAGATTTTCTTGATATGTTTAAGTTTGGTTGTTCTAACGTGAATTAATTTCAGCTTATATAGGTAATGAGCAAACAAATCGTTATGCGCATTCAGAACTCCTTGACATGGAAGCTGGAATCTGTTTTGAAATAGAGTTAAGTGTTGCTACAGGAGTAACAACTAAAAATAAACGCTTCAAACAGGTGAAAAATCGAATGAAGGCAAAAGATATTATTTCGAAATTCCGAATGAAACTCGACGTCGACGAGCACGACACACATACAATGTCCCAAAATTCGGATGTTTCCAATTAACTGCCCCTGCTTGTCCTGGGGCGATTTTAACGAGTGATACATTGCTCAAATTAACTCTAATAAAATAAATAACCCGAACTCTGAAAAGGAGAAAAGTCCGACAGTTGGGGAATTGGTTAAAGTAGAACAGAATCACGATATAGGATGTTGATGACTCCTTTACCTATATACCTTGGATGAGGTGCAGGTTGAGATAATAGACCTCGAACAAGGTAATTTACTCGAAAACCAAGTACTTAATAAGGAACTATAGCCAGATCATCGTGCGCCTCTGAAACTGCAACACTAGTTACACCAACACTTAGCATCGAAAGTGAAATGTCAGCCGTTTCTACTAGTACATCATCATCATCACGTTTCGGCGTGGCAGACGCTGGTACTTCATCAAGCCGTAAATTGTAGATGTAGTCACCGCTCAAGAAAAAGCAGATATTACCAGCGTTGTGCCGTATTGTCTACATGGCGTAATTAATACATTGTCTACACATGCAGACAATGTATGTCGAAAATTAAAAAACTGACGTCGACAATGTCGAAAATTAATCATAATCATTAGATATTAACAAAATAACAATATTTATTAATGATTCTTTGGTTTTCTTTTTTATTCTTTAAATATAAATAATGCCTAATTAAAAATAATAGTAGCTTTCCAATCCAATTTTGATTCAAAATGTGTTTAGATTTAATTTCAAGCGCCAGATTATGAAAGTTGTAAAGGATGCTTCGTCCTGTTCAGATCACTTTACAGAATGTCTTAATTGCATTTAGAACGGAAGTTATGATGATTTCTGGTGATTTCAAGTAATAACAATACTCTGTAGGAATAAACGCAAAATTGACTCGTAATAGAAACACCTACATAACTAGATCGGATCGACACGTATGGAAGTTGTAAATAGTTTGAATCTTCTCTGAACATCATATATATAACAGTTAAATTTCATTAGCATTTATCACATAGGTAAAATAAATTCTAACTTCTTTATATTCAACGATTTCAGATTTTCCGTATACATATAGGTCAATGCTCTATTTATTTCATAATATCCAAATTTAGGTCACAAGGCATCAGCTGATTGAAATAAACATTATTCTATTTTCCATTGTGTATAGTCTCTTTTTTCTGACTAATGGCATGCGCACCAGTTCATCCTTTTCTATTAGAACATTTTTTATATAGCACACACACACACACACATATATATTAGCTTAAATAGTAAAAACTTCATATAGAAAATAATTTGTTTTTTTCAGCATTGTTGTTGAAATCTAGCACGTGCATTTAATAAAAAAAATAAAAACTAGCCGATCTTCTATTTAAAATCTTACGATACGATTCGATTTTAATGAAATTAGACATGCACATAAAAACATACATAAATATGTACATATATAATATTTTATTTCATTAGCGTCGTCTAGCGCATGCGCTTTGTATTTTTGCGTGTGTATGGGATAAAAAAAATAACGTGGGCTTATGTATTGTTATTATTATTTTTTTTTTACATGTTGGCGCGCAAACGACTGCTGCAAAAAATTGTGCATAATATTTTTCTTTTGTTGTTGTTTTGTTTACGAAAACAAAAATAATCAAATGTTTTTGGTTTTGCGTGGTTTACGAATTCCAAATACATACGTGAAGCAAAAATGTTACATATGTACATAATTATGTAATTTTTTCTTTGATATGATTTAAAGTGCATTAAAGTTATGATGATTTCTGGTGTTTTTCTAGAAACACTTACATAACTCAGATCGGGTCGACACTTATGAAAGTTGTAAAGGAAGCATTGACAAGTTCAAATTACTTTACAGAATGTCTTAATTGCATTTAGAATGGAAGTTATGATGATTTCTGGTGATTTCAAGTAATAACAATACTCTGTAGGAATAAACGCAAAATTGACTCGTAATAGAAACACTTACATAACTCAGATCGGGTCGACACTTATGAAAGTTGTAAAGGATGCATTGACAAGTTCAAATTACTTTACAGAATGTCTTAATTGCATTTAGAACGGAAGTTATGATGATTTCTGGTGATTTCAAGTAATAACAATACTCTGTAGGAATAAACGCAAAATTGACTCGTAATAGAAACACTTACATGACTCAGATCAGATCGACACTTATGGAAGTTGTAAAGGATGCATTGACAAGTTCAAATTACTTTACAGAATGTCTTAATTGCATTTAGAACGGAAGTTATGATGATTTCTGGTGATTTCAAGTAATAACAATACTCTGTAGGAATAAACGCAAAATTGACTCGTAATAGAAACACTTACATAACTCAGATCGGGTCGACACTTATGAAAGTTGTAAAGGATGCATTGACAAGTTCAAATTACTTTACAGAATGTCTTAATTGCATTTAGAACGGAAGTTATGATGATTTCTGGTGATTTCAAGTAATAACAATACTCTGTAGGAATAAACGCAAAATTGACTCGTAATAGAAACACTTACATAACTCAGATCGGATCGACACTTATGAAAGTTGTAAAGGATGCATTGATAAGTTCAAATTACTTTACAGAATGTCTTAATTGCATTTAGAACGGAAGTTATGATGATTTCTGGTGATTTCAAGTAATAACAATACTCTGTAGGAATAAACGCAAAATTGACTCGTAATAGAAACACTTACATAACTCAGATCGGATCGACACTTATGAAAGTTGTAAAGGATGCATTGATAAGTTCAAATTACTTTACAGAATGTCTTAATTGCATTTAGAACGGAAGTTATGATGATTTCTGGTGATTTCAAGTAATAACAATACTCTGTAGGAATAAACGCAAAATTGACTCGTAATAGAAACACTTACATAACTCAGATCGGGTCGACACTTATGAAAGTTGTAAAGGATGCATTGACAAGTTCAAATTACTTTACAGAATGTCTTAATTGCATTTAGAACGGAAGTTATGATGATTTCTGGTGATTTCAAGTAATAACAATACTCTGTAGGAATAAACGCAAAATTGACTCGTAATAGAAACACTTACATGACTCAGATCAGATCGACACCTATGGAAGTTGTAAAGGATGCATTGACAAGTTCAAATTACTTTACAGAATGTATTAATTGCATTTAGAACGGAAGTTATGATGATTTCTGGTGATTTCAAGTAATAACAATACTCTGTAGGAATAAACGCAAAATTGACTCGTAATAGAAACACTTAATAACTCAGATCGGGTCGACACTTATGAAAGTTGTAAAGGATGCATTGACAAGTTCAAATTACTTTACAGAATGTCTTAATTGCATTTAGAACGGAAGTTATGATGATTTCTGGTGATTTCAAGTAATAACAATACTCTGTAGGAATAAACGCAAAATTGACTCGTAATAGAAACACTTACATGACTCAGATCAGATCGACACTTATGGAAGTTGTAAAGGATGCATTGACAAGTTCAAATTACTTTACAGAATGTCTTAATTGCATTTAGAATGGAAGTTATGATGATTTCTGGTGATTTCAAGTAATAACAATACTCTGTAGGAATAAACGCAAAATTGACTCGTAATAGAAACACTTACATAACTCAGATCGGGTCGACACTTATGAAAGTTGTAAAGGATGCATTGACAAGTTCAAATTACTTTACAGAATGTATTAATTGCATTTAGAACGGAAGTTATGATGATTTCTGGTGATTTCAAGTAATAACAATACTCTGTAGGAATAAACGCAAACATATGACTCGTAATAGAAACACTTAATAACTCAGATCGGGTCGACACTTATGAAAGTTGTAAAGGATGCATTGACAAGTTCAAATTACTTTACAGAATGTCTTAATTGCATTTAGAACGGAAGTTATGATGATTTCTGGTGATTTCAAGTAATAACAATACTCTGTAGGAATAAACGCAAAATTGACTCGTAATAGAAGCAGTTACACATAACAGTTCGGATCGACACTTATGGAAGTTGTAAAGGATGCATTGACAAGTTCAAATTACTTTACAGAATGTCTTAATTGCATTTAGAATGGAAGTTATGATGATTTCTGGTGATTTCAAGTAATAACAATACTCTGTAGGAATAAACGCAAAATTGACTCGTAATAGAAACACTTACATAACTCAGATCGGGTTGACACTTATGAAAGTTGTAAAGGATGCATTGACAAGTTCAAATTACTTTACAGAATGTCTTAATTGCATTTAGAACGGAAGTTATGATGATTTCTGGTAATTTCAAGTAATAACAATACTCTGTAGGAATAAACGCAAAATTGACTCGTAATAGAAACACTTACATAACTAGATCAGATCGACACGTATGGAAGTTGTAAAGGATGCATTGACAAGTTCAAATTACTTTACAGAATGTCTTAATTGCATTTAGAACGGAAGTTATGATGATTTCTGGTAATTTCAAGTAATAACAATACTCTGTAGGAATAAACGCAAAATTGACTCGTAATAGAAACACCTACATAACTAGATCGGATCGACACGTATGGAAGTTGTAAATAGTTTGAATCTTCTCTGAACATCATATATATAACAGTTAAATTTCATTAGCATTTATCACATAGGTAAAATAAATTCTAACTTCTTTATATTCAACGATTTCAGATTTTCCGTATACATATAGGTCAATGCTCTATTTATTTCATAATATCCAAATTTAGGTCACAAGGCATCAGCTGATTGAAATAAACATTATTCTATTTTCCATTGTGTATAGTCTCTTTTCTCTGACTAATGGCATGCGCACCAGTTCATCCTTTTCTATTAGAACATTTTTTATATAGCACACACACACACACACACACACACACACACACACATATATATTAGCTTAAATAGTAAAAACTTCATATAGAAAATAATTTGATTTTTTCAGCATTGTTGTTGTAATCTAGCACGTGCATTTAATAAAAAAAATAAAAACTAGCCGATCTTCTATTTAAAATCTTACGATTCCGATACGATTCGATTTTAATGAAATTAGACATGCACATAAAAACATACATAAATATGTACATATATAATATTTTATTTCATTAGCGTCGTCTAGCGCATGCGCTTTGTATTTTTGCGTGTGTATGGGATAAAAAAAATAACGTGGGCTTATGTATTGTTATTATTATTTTTTTATACATGTTGGCGCGCAAACGACTGCTGCAAAAAATTGTGCATAATATTTTTCTTTTGTTGTTGTTTTGTTTACGAAAACAAAAATAATCAAATGTTTTTGGTTTTGCGTGGTTTACGAATTCCAAATACATACGTGAAGCAAAAATGTTACATATGTACATAATTATGTAATTTTTTCTTTGATATGATTTAAAGTGCATTAAAGTTATGATGATTTCTGGTGTTTTTCTAGAAACACTTACATAACTCAGATCGGGTCGACACTTATGAAAGTTGTAAAGGAAGCATTGACAAGTTCAAATTACTTTACAGAATGTCTTAATTGCATTTAGAACGGAAGTTATGATGATTTCTGGTGATTTCAAGTAATAACAATACTTTGTAGGAATAAACGCAAAATTGACTCGTAATAGAAACACTTAATAACTCAGATTGGGTCGACACTTATGAAAGTTGTAAAGGATGCATTGACAAGTTCAAATTACTTTACAGAATGTCTTAATTGCATTTAGAACGGAAGTTATGATGATTTCTGGTGATTTCAAGTAATAACAATACTCTGTAGGAATAAACGCAAAATTGACTCGTAATAGAAACACTTACATGACTCAGATCAGATCGACACTTATGGAAGTTGTAAAGGATGCATTGACAAGTTCAAATTACTTTACAGAATGTCTTAATTGCATTTAGAATGGAAGTTATGATGATTTCTGGTGATTTCAAGTAATAACAATACTCTGTAGGAATAAACGCAAAATTGACTCGTAATAGAAACACTTACATAACTCAGATCGGGTCGACACTTATGGAAGTTGTAAAGGATGCATTGACAAGTTCAAATTACTTTACAGAATGTCTTAATTGCATTTAGAATGGAAGTTATGATGATTTCTGGTGATTTCAAGTAATAACAATACTCTGTAGGAATAAACGCAAAATTGACTCGTAATAGAAACACTTACATAACTCAGATCGGGTCGACACTTATGAAAGTTGTAAAGGATGCATTGACAAGTTCAAATTACTTTACAGAATGTCTTAATTGCATTTAGAATGGAAGTTATGATGATTTCTGGTGATTTCAAGTAATAACAATACTCTGTAGGAATAAACGCAAAATTGACTCGTAATAGAAACACTTAATAACTCAGATCGGGTCGACACTTATGAAAGTTGTAAAGGATGCATTGACAAGTTCAAATTACTTTACAGAATGTCTTAATTGCATTTAGAACGGAAGTTATGATGATTTCTGGTGATTTCAAGTAATAACAATACTCTGTAGGAATAAACGCAAAATTGACTCGTAATAGAAACACTTACATGACTCAGATCAGATCGACACTTATGGAAGTTGTAAAGGATGCATTGACAAGTTCAAATTACTTTACAGAATGTCTTAATTGCATTTAGAACGGAAGTTATGATGATTTCTGGTGATTTCAAGTAATAACAATACTCTGTAGGAATAAACGCAAAATTGACTCGTAATAGAAACACTTACATAACTCAGATCGGATCGACACTTATGAAAGTTGTAAAGGATGCATTGACAAGTTCAAATTACTTTACAGAATGTCTTAATTGCATTTAGAATGGAAGTTATGATGATTTCTGGTGATTTCAAGTAATAACAATACTCTGTAGGAATAAACGCAAAATTGACTCGTAATAGAAACACCTACATAACTAGATCGGATCGACACGTATGGAAGTTGTAAATAGTTTGAATCTTCTCTGAACATCATATATATAACAGTTAAATTTCATTAGCATTTATCACATAGGTAAAATAAATTCTAACTTCTTTATATTCAACGATTTCAGATTTTCCGTATACATATAGGTCAATGCTCTATTTATTTCATAATATCCAAATTTAGGTCACAAGGCATCAGCTGATTGAAATAAACATTATTCTATTTTCCATTGTGTATAGTCTCTTTTCTCTGACTAATGGCATGCGCACCAGTTCATCCTTTTCTATTAGAACATTTTTTATATAGCACACACACACACACACACATATATATTAGCTTAAATAGTAAAAACTTCATATAGAAAATAATTTGATTTTTTCAGCATTGTTGTTGTAATCTAGCACGTGCATTTAATAAAAAAAATAAAATCTAGCCGATCTTCTATTTAAAATCTTACGATTCCGATACGATTCGATTTTAATGAAATTAGACATGCACATAAAAACATACATAAATATGTACATATATAATATTTTATTTCATTAGCGTCGTCTAGCGCATGCGCTTTGTATTTTTGCGTGTGTATGGGAAAAAAAAAATAACGTGGGCTTATGTATTGTTATTATTATTTTTTTTACATGTTGGCGCGCAAACGACTGCTGCAAAAAATTGTGCATAATATTTTTCTTTTGTTGTTGTTTTGTTTACGGAAACAAAAATAATCAAATGTTTTTGGTTTTGCGTGGTTTACGAATTCCAAATACATACGTGAAGCAAAAATGTTACATATGTACATAATTATGTAATTTTTTCTTTGATATGATTTAAAGTACATTAAAGTTATGATGATTTCTGGTGTTTTTCTAGAAACACTTACATAACTCAGATCGGGTCGACACTTATGAAAGTTGTAAAGGAAGCATTGACAAGTTCAAATTACTTTACAGAATGTCTTAATTGCATTTAGAACGGAAGTTATGATGATTTCTGGTGATTTCAAGTAATAACAATACTTTGTAGGAATAAACGCAAAATTGACTCGTAATAGAAACACTTAATAACTCAGATCGGGTCGACACTTATGAAAGTTGTAAAGGATGCATTGACAAGTTCAAATTACTTTACAGAATGTCTTAATTGCATTTAGAACGGAAGTTATGATGATTTCTGGTGATTTCAAGTAATAACAATACTCTGTAGGAATAAACGCAAAATTGACTCGTAATAGAAACACTTACATGACTCAGATCAGATCGACACTTATGGAAGTTGTAAAGGATGCATTGACAAGTTCAAATTACTTTACAGAATGTCTTAATTGCATTTAGAATGGAAGTTATGATGATTTCTGGTGATTTCAAGTAATAACAATACTCTGTAGGAATAAACGCAAAATTGACTCGTAATAGAAACACCTACATAACTAGATCGGATCGACACGTATGGAAGTTGTAAATAGTTTGAATCTTCTCTGAACATCATATATATAACAGTTAAATTTCATTAGCATTTATCACATAGGTAAAATAAATTCTAACTTCTTTATATTCAACGATTTCAGATTTTCCGTATACATATAGGTCAATGCTCTATTTATTTCATAATATCCAAATTTAGGTCACAAGGCATCAGCTGATTGAAATAAACATTATTCTATTTTCCATTGTGTATAGTCTCTTTTCTCTGACTAATGGCATGCGCACCAGTTCATCCTTTTCTATTAGAACATTTTTTATATAGCACACACACACACACACACACACATATATATTAGCTTAAATAGTAAAAACTTCATATAGAAAATAATTTGATTTTTTCAGCATTGTTGTTGTAATCTAGCACGTGCATTTAATAAAAAAAATAAAATCTAGCCGATCTTCTATTTAAAATCTTACGATTCCGATACGATTCGATTTTAATGAAATTAGACATGCACATAAAAACATACATAAATATGTACATATATAATATTTTATTTCATTAGCGTCGTCTAGCACATGCGCTTTGTATTTTTGCGTGTGTTTGGGATAAAAAAAATAACGTGGGCTTATGTATTGTTATTATTATTTTTTTTACATGTTGGCGCGCAAACGACTGCTGCAAAAAATTGTGCATAATATTTTTCTTTTGTTGTTGTTTTGTTTACGAAAACAAAAATAATCAAATGTTTTTGGTTTTGCGTGGTTTACGAATTCCAAATACATACGTGAAGCAAAAATGTTACATATGTACATAATTATGTAATTTTTTCTTTGATATGATTTAAAGTGCATTAAAGTTATGATGATTTCTGGTGTTTTTCTAGAAACACTTACATAACTCAGATCGGGTCGACACTTATGAAAGTTGTAAAGGAAGCATTGACAAGTTCAAATTACTTTACAGAATGTCTTAATTGCATTTAGAACGGAAGTTATGATGATTTCTGGTGATTTCAAGTAATAACAATACTTTGTAGGAATAAACGCAAAATTGACTCGTAATAGAAACACTTAATAACTCAGATCGGGTCGACACTTATGAAAGTTGTAAAGGATGCATTGACAAGTTCAAATTACTTTACAGAATGTCTTAATTGCATTTAGAACGGAAGTTATGATGATTTCTGGTGATTTCAAGTAATAACAATACTCTGTAGGAATAAACGCAAAATTGACTCGTAATAGAAACACTTACATAACTCAGATCGGGTCGACACTTATGAAAGTTGTAAAGGATGCATTGACAAGTTCAAATTACTTTACAGAATGTCTTAATTGCATTTAGAACGGAAGTTATGATGATTTCTGGTGATTTCAAGTAATAACAATACTCTGTAGGAATAAACGCAAAATTGACTCGTAATAGAAACACTTACATGACTCAGATCAGATCGACACTTATGGAAGTTGTAAAGGATGCATTGACAAGTTCAAATTACTTTACAGAATGTCTTAATTGCATTTAGAATGGAAGTTATGATGATTTCTGGTGATTTCAAGTAATAACAATACTCTGTAGGAATAAACGCAAAATTGACTCGTAATAGAAACACTTACATAACTCAGATCGGATCGACACTTATGAAAGTTGTAAAGGATGCATTGACAAGTTCAAATTACTTTACAGAATGTCTTAATTGCATTTAGAATGGAAGTTATGATGATTTCTGGTGATTTCAAGTAATAACAATACTCTGTAGGAATAAACGCAAAATTGACTCGTAATAGAAACACCTACATAACTAGATCGGATCGACACGTATGGAAGTTGTAAATAGTTTGAATCTTCTCTGAACATCATATATATAACAGTTAAATTTCATTAGCATTTATCACATAGGTAAAATAAATTCTAACTTCTTTATATTCAACGATTTCAGATTTTCCGTATACATATAGGTCAATGCTCTATTTATTTCATAATATCCAAATTTAGGTCACAAGGCATCAGCTGATTGAAATAAACATTATTCTATTTTCCATTGTGTATAGTCTCTTTTCTCTGACTAATGGCATGCGCACCAGTTCATCCTTTTCTATTAGAACATTTTTTATATAGCACACACACACACACACACACACATATATTAGCTTAAATAGTAAAAACTTCATATAGAAAATAATTTGATTTTTTCAGCATTGTTGTTGTAATCTAGCACGTGCATTTAATAAAAAAAATAAAAACTAGCCGATCTTCTATTTAAAATCTTACGATTCCGATACGATTCGATTTTAATGAAATTAGACATGCACATAAAAACATACATAAATATGTACATATATAATATTTTATTTCATTAGCGTCGTCTAGCGCATGCGCTTTGTATTTTTGCGTGTGTATGGGATAAAAAAAATAACGTGGGCTTATGTATTGTTATTATTATTTTTTTATACATGTTGGCGCGCAAACGACTGCTGCACAAAATTGTGCATAATATTTTTCTTTTGTTGTTGTTTTGTTTACGAAAACAAAAATAATCAAATGTTTTTGGTTTTGCGTGGTTTACGAATTCCAAATACATACGTGAAGCAAAAATGTTACATATGTACATAATTATGTAATTTTTTCTTTGATATGATTTAAAGTGCATTAAAGTTATGATGATTTCTGGTGTTTTTCTAGAAACACTTACATAACTCAGATCGGGTCGACACTTATGAAAGTTGTAAAGGAAGCATTGACAAGTTCAAATTACTTTACAGAATGTCTTAATTGCATTTAGAACGGAAGTTATGATGATTTCTGGTGATTTCAAGTAATAACAATACTCTGTAGGAATAAACGCAAAATTAACTCGTAATAGAAACACTTACATGACTCAGATCAGATCGACACTTATGGAAGTTGTAAAGGATGCATTGACAAGTTCAAATTACTTTACAGAATGTCTTAATTGCATTTAGAATGGAAGTTATGATGATTTCTGGTGATTTCAAGTAATAACAATACTCTGTAGGAATAAACGCAAAATTGACTCGTAATAGAAACACTTACATAACTCAGATCGGGTCGACACTTATGAAAGTTGTAAAGGATGCATTGACAAGTTCAAATTACTTTACAGAATGTCTTAATTGCATTTAGAACGGAAGTTATGATGATTTCTGGTGATTTCAAGTAATAACAATACTCTGTAGGAATAAACGCAAAATTGACTCGTAATAGAAACACTTACATGACTCAGATCAGATCGACACTTATGGAAGTTGTAAAGGATGCATTGACAAGTTCAAATTACTTTACAGAATGTCTTAATTGCATTTAGAATGGAAGTTATGATGATTTCTGGTGATTTCAAGTAATAACAATACTCTGTAGGAATAAACGCAAAATTGACTCGTAATAGAAACACCTACATAACTAGATCGGATCGACACGTATGGAAGTTGTAAATAGTTTGAATCTTCTCTGAACATCATATATATAACAGTTAAATTTCATTAGCATTTATCACATAGGTAAAATAAATTCTAACTTCTTTATATTCAACGATTTCAGATTTTCCGTATACATATAGGTCAATGCTCTATTTATTTCATAATATCCAAATTTAGGTCACAAGGCATCAGCTGATTGAAATAAACATTATTCTATTTTCCATTGTGTATAGTCTCTTTTCTCTGACTAATGGCATGCGCACCAGTTCATCCTTTTCTATTAGAACATTTTTTATATAGCACACACACACACACACACACATATATATTAGCTTAAATAGTAAAAACTTCATATAGAAAATAATTTGATTTTTTCAGCATTGTTGTTGTAATCTAGCACGTGCATTTAATAAAAAAAATAAAATCTAGCCGATCTTCTATTTAAAATCTTACGATTCCGATACGATTCGATTTTAATGAAATTAGACATGCACATAAAAACATACATAAATATGTACATATATAATATTTTATTTCATTAGCGTCGTCTAGCGCATGCGCTTTGTATTTTTGCGTGTGTATGGGATAAAAAAAATAACGTGGGCTTATGTATTGTTATTATTATTTTTTTTACATGTTGGCGCGCAAACGACTGCTGCAAAAAATTGTGCATAATATTTTTCTTTTGTTGTTGTTTTGTTTACGAAAACAAAAATAATCAAATGTTTTTGGTTTTGCGTGGTTTACGAATTCCAAATACATACGTGAAGCAAAAATGTTACATATGTACATAATTATGTAATTTTTTCTTTGATATGATTTAAAGTGCATTAAAGTTATGATGATTTCTGGTGTTTTTCTAGAAACACTTACATAACTCAGATCGGGTCGACACTTATGAAAGTTGTAAAGGAAGCATTGACAAGTTCAAATTACTTTACAGAATGTCTTAATTGCATTTAGAACGGAAGTTATGATGATTTCTGGTGATTTCAAGTAATAACAATACTTTGTAGGAATAAACGCAAAATTGACTCGTAATAGAAACACTTAATAACTCAGATCGGGTCGACACTTATGAAAGTTGTAAAGGATGCATTGACAAGTTCAAATTACTTTACAGAATGTCTTAATTGCATTTAGAACGGAAGTTATGATGATTTCTGGTGATTTCAAGTAATAACAATACTCTGTAGGAATAAACGCAAAATTAACTCGTAATAGAAACACTTACATGACTCAGATCAGATCGACACTTATGGAAGTTGTAAAGGATGCATTGACAAGTTCAAATTACTTTACAGAATGTCTTAATTGCATTTAGAATGGAAGTTATGATGATTTCTGGTGATTTCAAGTAATAACAATACTCTGTAGGAATAAACGCAAAATTGACTCGTAATAGAAACACTTACATAACTCAGATCGGGTCGACACTTATGAAAGTTGTAAAGGATGCATTGACAAGTTCAAATTACTTTACAGAATGTCTTAATTGCATTTAGAACGGAAGTTATGATGATTTCTGGTGATTTCAAGTAATAACAATACTCTGTAGGAATAAACGCAAAATTGACTCGTAATAGAAACACTTACATGACTCAGATCAGATCGACACTTATGGAAGTTGTAAAGGATGCATTGACAAGTTCAAATTACTTTACAGAATGTCTTAATTGCATTTAGAATGGAAGTTATGATGATTTCTGGTGATTTCAAGTAATAACAATACTCTGTAGGAATAAACGCAAAATTGACTCGTAATAGAAACACTTACATAACTCAGATCGGATCGACACTTATGAAAGTTGTAAAGGATGCATTGACAAGTTCAAATTACTTTACAGAATGTCTTAATTGCATTTAGAATGGAAGTTATGATGATTTCTGGTGATTTCAAGTAATAACAATACTCTGTAGGAATAAACGCAAAATTGACTCGTAATAGAAACACCTACATAACTAGATCGGATCGACACGTATGGAAGTTGTAAATAGTTTGAATCTTCTCTGAACATCATATATATAACAGTTAAATTTCATTAGCATTTATCACATAGGTAAAATAAATTCTAACTTCTTTATATTCAACGATTTCAGATTTTCCGTATACATATAGGTCAATGCTCTATTTATTTCATAATATCCAAATTTAGGTCACAAGGCATCAGCTGATTGAAATAAACATTATTCTATTTTCCATTGTGTATAGTCTCTTTTCTCTGACTAATGGCATGCGCACCAGTTCATCCTTTTCTATTAGAACATTTTTTATATAGCACACACACACACACACACACATATATTAGCTTAAATAGTAAAAACTTCATATAGAAAATAATTTGATTTTTTCAGCATTGTTGTTGTAATCTAGCACGTGCATTTAATAAAAAAAATAAAAACTAGCCGATCTTCTATTTAAAATCTTACGATTCCGATACGATTCGATTTTAATGAAATTAGACATGCACATAAAAACATACATAAATATGTACATATATAATATTTTATTTCATTAGCGTCGTCTAGCGCATGCGCTTTGTATTTTTGCGTGTGTATGGGATAAAAAAAATAACGTGGGCTTATGTATTGTTATTATTATTTTTTTTTTACATGTTGGCGCGCAAACGACTGCTGCAAAAAATTGTGCATAATATTTTTCTTTTGTTGTTGTTTTGTTTACGAAAACAAAAATAATCAAATGTTTTTGGTTTTGCGTGGTTTACGAATTCCAAATACATACGTGAAGCAAAAATGTTACATATGTACATAATTATGTAATTTTTTCTTTGATATGATTTAAAGTGCATTAAAGTTATGATGATTTCTGGTGTTTTTCTAGAAACACTTACATAACTCAGATCGGGTCGACACTTATGAAAGTTGTAAAGGAAGCATTGACAAGTTCAAATTACTTTACAGAATGTGCTAATTGCATTTAGAACGGAAGTTATGATGATTTCTGGTGATTTCAAGTAATAACAATACTCTGTAGGAATAAACGCAAAATTGACTCGTAATAGAAACACTTACATAACTCAGATCGGGTCGACACTTATGAAAGTTGTAAAGGATGCATTGACAAGTTCAAATTACTTTACAGAATGTCTTAATTGCATTTAGAATGGAAGTTATGATGATTTCTGGTGATTTCAAGTAATAACAATACTCTGTAGGAATAAAGGCAAAATTGACTCAAAATTGACAATCGCAGTTAAAGTAAGGCTAAGAACAAGAAGGCTGTACTCGTTAGAGCAGTTGGACAAATTTGTAGATCGAAAAGATCAGATCCATCTTACGATGAATTCCCTAATTCAGCACTCTTGTTATTCGAAAGAGGAACATTGTAGAACAGTATTTTTGGCTATATTTTTCATTCGTCATGAACAAGTTAAGTTTGATGAATTGAAAGTGGCAGCGATGTGCCTTATCTTCAAGAAGGAAGACCGCTTGAAATGTGAACTATCGCACTATCGATATGGGTGGCTCAAGCTGAAGTAAAAATGTTCACGGCGTCTCTATTTATTTATTGCAAAACGTACTTTTTAGCAACAGTATAGATTTGTAGGCCTAGGGCATCGTATCGTAATTTGATTGTGCTTGAGGCATACAGGAAACTCAGGTTGAATTTGTAATGTATTAGTGGACCCTAATGCTTAATAGCCAAACAATCATCAATTTGGTTTATTCCGAATTCAACAACAATTTAACTTGGTATTAAGTATTAAAATTAATACGGGCAATGCTAGTGCATTATCATTGTCATACGGCCAACTTATAACAAACGCCATTCCTTATTTTAATGTACAATAATACTAATGTATGTACTTGTATTATAAAATACATGTACAAACATAAACCAATATAATATTCTACAATTATCTACCAATTATCGACATTCTCGACATATTCTACGCCAATTGTCTACATTGTCGACGCCAAAAGCTACAATTCGTTTGCTTGTTTAATATTCCTTCAGTGTTAATTTCAATCAATGACTCAATGTTACTCTTAGTGGTTTGCTTAGCTTTGCCAATTGCATATCCGTAATATCCGCACAAGAAACCCGAAGGTTCGAGCATATAATATAGAGCTCAACTCCTTGAGCCGACCACGATGATGACATAACGGAAGCACCGGTCGAACAGCACTGAATAAACGATCATTCAGCGACGTCGACTAAAGCACGGCCATTGGATATAACCCCGGCAAAAGTCTAATATAAAAAATTAAATTAAATTAATTAAAGCATTGATTAATGCGTGGGATTTGAGCGGAGAATCTGAAACGGCTGACAAACTCACAGAAATTGTCATAGAATCCATAGAATTAGCCCAGGAATTATATAATACGGAAATATATGCAGTTGTATCGAACAATGCAGCAACGATGGTCAAAATGGGTAAGAATCTTAATCACTGTCTATGGCACAGTACATGTCACAGTCATATTGGAAACCTTTTAGTTAAGGATATTATAGATGTGAAGTTAACGGAAAATGTGAATACGGTTTTGAAAGAATTTAAAAATGCTGATTTTGAAAAGACAATTGTTAATAAAGGCGGATCTAAAATGATACTAGAGTGTGAGACTAGATGGTGCTCTCATCGAAATGCTTATCAAAATTTAATTTCCAATCTGCAATTCATGAAGGAGGTTATGATTAACGAGCACCCGCGAAAAATAAAACCGAATGTATCGAACTTAATTTTTAACGAACAATTTATTGAACAAATTAAAGCAGATATAATCCTTCTAGACCCGATTTGTAAGCTAATTAATTTTTGTCAGAAATCGGATGCTTCACTTGCGGATGCGGTTAACTTGTGGCTGTCGCTTAATTTTGAATCTACATCTCATCAAAGGTCATTACAATATCGTCTCACAATGGCATTGAATGTATTTGCACTAATCGCTTATTATTTACATCCGAGATATGACAATAATAAATTAAATGACGATTACCAGGGTCAAGTTAATTGTTTCTTAATGCAGAAATTGTGTGGTGAAGGATTAGAAGAACTTGATCAGTTTAACAACAAAACCGGAGTTTTCCACATTCTGTTCGGGAAAGATATTGAAAACCCGGGTACATTTTGGAGAACAGCTGCAATCCATTATCCTCTATTGTCGAAAATTGCTTTGAAGGTTCTAAATTTACCAGCTTCATCTGGACAGATAGAAAGAGTTTTCTCCAATTGGGGCATAGTACATACTCCAATAAGAAATCGTTTAACATTCGAACGCTCAAAAAAACTGCTCCACATTTATTTCTCGCTGAATAATAAAGAACTGTTGAACTATTGCTCAGTCGATAGTGATCATGACGAAGAAGATGAAAACTGAAAATATATTTTTTTTAGCTACCTATGGTCGGAACTGCAAGAGCAACTGAATTAAAACAAATCGAATTATTTGTAACAATTGTTTATTGTATTATAAAAATAAAAATAATATTAAAACAAATAAATGTACCACTTTGAGTTTTAATTTGCAATACAATCACGATGTGCGAGAAGTAAATATTAACGGCGAATCACACAAAATTTGTGTCAGTCATTCCAACAGTTACACCCTTTCTATATAAATTTTCTGGAAACTTTCCTATATTTGGAATGAAGTACCATACCGATTACTGAGTATATTCTCCAGAGCCGTGTCGTTCAATTCAGTCAAGAGGGGTTACCGCCAACTTGGAATTGAATTTTATTTCTGTTCAATACTCAATAACGCAGCATATTGAGCTAATAGCACAATAGCACGAAGTAATTTTAAAATGGCACGATACAAGGGAATCGGAATGTGTCGTTATATCGAGAACCGAATCGTTCTGTAGTAAATATAAGAAGATGGCAAATTGGCAATTTAAGTGATTCGTCATTAATTTCAATATAAACAATTTCTTCCATATTCATATTGGACGGAATTTTATCACCCGGATTTAAATGTTTGATATTGCTCGAGCTGAAATGTTCATCTTCACTTTTTTTGTCGCAGAAGTGCATGTTCAACATTCCATGATTGTTGAATGGAGCCTGTTCAAAAACCAGTACCTTTTGCCCAATATACATGACATTTATCGTACGATATTATTTGCTTCCCGGTGCCGTTCGTTGTAGTTTTTAAAGTCGCTGGAAGCTCGTTCTATAATCCGCTCATTTGTGTAGTTTGAGAATGATGTGTGAACACGCTCAAATAATTCAGAACTAGATGTATTGCACCGACTTCAATCACCCACCAGTCTTCTTAATAAGACACCAGTATCCGCCGTCAGCGGTGAATAATCCAATAATTATCGAAAAATTTCAAATGGCAGCGTTGAGAGTGACGAGGCTAACGATAAACTATAAATTTCATTACCTTCTCCATCTCCAGTAACTCCCAGTACTAAGCGCAACAAACATTGTGTCTTAATCTTATCCCGTAGCAGGATATCTGAATACGCAGGCAGTCTCAAAAATAATCCAAATGCTAAGGAATGTGGTGGCCGTGGCACCGAGGTCCTATTTATTGTATTAGGATAAGAATGTGTAACACTAACGTCTAATAAAGAGCAGCATGCTTCAAAAATCCCGGCACATCTGTTGCCGATTGTATCACTTTATTGGAAACCGCTCATCCTTCTTCGATTTATAGGTGGCGTGGCGACACTAAAACATTGTGCCAAAATACGTAACCACCCTAGACTTGATTTAGCTATAGAATCGTCTGCATTCGAAAATTCACCAACCGTTGTACTTTTAGACGGAATTATATTATAATTATTGTCTCCGGATGTGGTTGTGTCCAGAATAGGGATTTTTCAGTCAGTCCAATGTTAGAACTATCGAAAGGTCGATATAGTCGAATCACTATACTAGTCGCAATTTCAGGTAGGGCGAATTTTTATTTGATGCAAGTCATACCAACGGTTGATGTGGCTAAGAAGAAATATAGCGGCTTAACAATTAGCATAGGCCGTTTAGCTTTGTTAATAGCAAGAGTAAAAGTTAAAATTCAGTATAGTCTACACTTTGCAGTTCACTTATACTGTTATACGTCTCGACGTTATTGATCGAATACATCGAGGACGCAACCATATAACAAATGACGCATTTAATGCGATAACGATTCCAAGAGCCGTGTAATTGTTGGCGACTGGAGTAATACTGTATCTGCAACACACAGAATTTTAACCCGATTTTCTGTATTATTTTGTTGTTCTGCTTTTATTTCGTCAGTTTGACTTTCAGGTGAGAGAGTTTCAACAGTTGAGACGTCACTTGTTGACATTGGCGCAACACTACGACGCGGGAGTGCGGTCTGAACGAGCACCGAAGATGGTTTCAACAGTCCAACAAATAGTGTGTTATCGGAAACAGTTTTTGATTGTCTTGAATTTTGTGAGCATAGCTCTGTCGCACAGAGACTTCCAAATACATTATTTGAATTGTTTGTCTCGGCCGGATTATCTTCGGGCAGATTGGTCGGTTTGTGAATGACGCAAAATCACATGATAAAACAGATGACGTGCCCCCTTACAAGTAATGAGGATATATTTGATTATCCATATTCAAAACATAAGCCCATTTGTATATTGAGCTCTCGTTTTAATTCGTTTAGTTTGATGGTTTTGCGGCTGTTAATCAAATTAATAATCTCGATAAGAAATTTCATTAGTGGCGTAAGTTTTATTATTTCATCTGTTATTACCGGGCAATATTTTAGCTAAGAAACAATAAAAATCGAATTAATATTTATCTTCTGTTATTATTACATTATTCAAATACTTACTTCAATGAAATAATTCATAGATGTAATTGATTTTGTAATCAATTCGGTCGGTTATAGTGATGACTATGAGTCTGTTGCAGCTATGGAACTAAAACACTAACACAATGCCGCCCGACGACCGACGTATGAGACGAGACTACACCAACGATGCAATCAAAAAATACAGTTTAGTAATATCCGATTCCATAAGCGTTTGCTTGACAATGACAATCAATTGTTGTTGTTGGTCGGTTAATAAGTAATTAGAAATTATTTGTTGCAGCATCTTAATCAACGTGCTTAATTCGAGTTCGTACCGTTGGGGTACCATGTCGGATCTATTCTTGATTTGCGACTGTTCTGAAGACCGTATGGCAGTTTCAGCAAGCGTCGCAAAAATTTTTAGCACATGCTACTTTTTCAATTGTTGAAGCTTCCGTTGCTATAGGCGCTATTGAAGGTAAACCATATTCTGGGAAATCGTTAATATCGCTGCGTGGCAATTCATCTAGGCGATTAATGTATCGAGTGCACATACTCGTACAAGTGGTATTTCGTCTTCGGCTAGCAATAACTAGAAAAACAAAAACAAAACTAATAAATTTGTGAGAGGACATTTAATCAAAGACACTTTTACAATGCACGGTGGGATTCGATCAAAGAATTATATCGGCGGTTCTGAATTCAGCCAACTGCAATAAAATTTATAAACTAAACAACTCGAGCTACAGAAATGGAATCCGCGGATCGAATACATGAAGAAATATGTGTAATCGGCCGGATTATCTTCGGCTTCGGGCAGATTGGTCGGTTTGAGAATGACGCAAAATCAGATGATGCTCTGTCGTGCCCGCTTACAAGTAATGAGGATATATTTGATTATCCATACTCAAAACATAAGCCCATTTGTTGAGCTCTCGTTTTAATTCGTTTAGTCTGTTGGTTTTGCGGCAGTGCTGAATTAGAATGACGTGAATCCAGAATGTCTACTTACAAACACTTTCTATAATACTGATAGCAGCTATCCTAAATCAGTCTTTTCATATTGAAACGTTATCAGCTCTTTAACTTGTCTCTGAGCATCGCAATGCAATACACATACAAAATACAACTTGGAGCAAAATTTCATTTAACTTTTACTTTACGTAATCACATCACATGTCACATCGCATTTAATTTCTAACCAGATAAATAATTCGTGTTCTAATTTGCAAATCAGCGTCGCATATCGATTTACATCCACATACGCTGCATTCATATCTGTCCCGGAAAAGAATCGAAGAAGCATTTTCTCAAAATGAACCAATTTTCCCCAAACTAAACAAATTGACAGCCACCAGCCACCACACATACATAAAGAAAGTATATGTGCTACTAGTGCACGCGAAATCAAAAAATGAGCAGAAACTTCAAACTGTGGAAGAGAAAAAATGAATTACATTTTCAGATTTATACGTGAAGTGAATTACGCTTTTTTATCATACAGTATGCAACGTTAGAAAAGTACATTGATATTTATTTAAATTATCGATACAAATAAATATTTACGTAATAATTTCCACCTTAAAATATTGTAGTAGCGCCATTAATTAGCAGATGTCAGGCTCACAAAACAATCTGTTGTAATACATTAGTTTTAAAAAATTTCAATAGATGTATAAGCATGTAATGGTTGTATTATCGACTAGAAAATAATGTATTTTAAATTTTTTACTAATTTAATTTTTTTCAGGTAGATGTCGCAATTAATTACATTTTTTACGTTACGTAACGTAAAAAATTCGCGTAATTAATACAATTATTTACGCGTAAATAATAGCGTATGTAATGTAACGTAATGTATCTGCACAACACTGTCGCCAAGTGCCTACGGCAAATAGCGTAAAAAGTACGAAATCAAATCAATACAATCAATGCTAAGAAAATGTACACAGTGCAAAATAAAATACCTATTGGACTTTTAATCACCGCCTAGTTAACACTACTTCCTATGAGAGCGAAAGGTGATATTTGTTTATACGAGAAAAAGTCGTATTCCATTTTATTATTCTTTCATCATTTCCCAAGTATTTTTACTTTCAATTTTCCTGGCGATATTCGTACTTAAGTACTAAACTTAGTCTAGTATTTTTCTAAGTTTGAGTTGCAATTTATTAAAATAAAACGTATGAAACGTGTCGCGATTATTCGTAACTGAACGAAACTCAATAAAGGAGAATTGTATACATGTATGTGTGAACAGAAAAGACAAAAAACAAAATGGCGGGAGCGAGGTTGTGCATGAATGTAAAATGCTATATTTGAAAATGTTAGAAGAAAAAGATGGCGGCATCCAAATGTGAGAGCAAAATAAAAATTTAGGTTTAAAATGAATATTTTTATTTTATTAAATTTGCGGTATAAAAATATACATACATATATACATATTATATACGAATCTAAATTATATTTTAGTTAATTTTTTAATTATTTTTTATTATTACACAATTTGAAATTATTCTTTGATTGTAATATTAAAAGTTTAAATAATTTTCCAAATAGGTACTATGATTATTGCACATCAAGTTTATTATTTTCGCATTTGTTTTCTACCTAAAAACTTAAAACTGAACTAGAAGTTAATTAATTTATGAAAACAATATTTGAATAGATATAAAATATATTTTGATGTAATTTTATTTAAATTAACGCACATCTTTAAATTTTTTTAACAAAATTTTATAAAATTACCAAACTCATGTCGTGAACATGAAAAATAAAAACAAACCATGTACATTACACGCTATACACATTCCTACGAAAGAAAAATTGCGGTAACACAGTATACAGTAGTAACAACACAGTATACATATACGCTACAAACACTATCATTATAATGTGAAACAGTCAAACTTCTACTTGCGTAGAAACAATTCTGATTCATAGAATTTTGCCGTCATCTGTTATGTACCCCATGCGGCGTCGGTTCCCGCAGCTCAAGCCGGCAGAGGGGAACAGTGTGGGTTTCGGGGTACTCAGACTACGGCCTAGATTACCGCATATATTGAATAATAAAAAGGGAGTGAAAAGACAGCATAATGCATGCCATCAAATGGTGGGTATAGAGATGAGATATTGGGACCCGGACCCAATAGGTGTTGAAGTATACTCCAACGATGTTCTGGGCTATTAAGCCGTGGTTGTTAATTGATTAATTTAGGGTAGCATTATTACCCTAAATTAATTGTACATTTTGCCCGAGGGATCTTAATTTGCTTTGGCCTATGGCCCTAGTGATTAGTAAGTAATTTTTTTTTTTATTTTTTATTTTTTTTTTTTTTTTTTTTTTTTTTTTTTTTTTTTATTTACCACAATTTATTCACTAAAAAAAACCCCTAACAACCAAAACTTTACGTAATTCACTAAAATTCACTAAAATATTAATATTAATCAAATTACTACTAACAAACTGATTGACTCACTGACCCCTTACCAAAATTTTGGTACGGTATTTATACATATTACTTGGTTGAGGCGGGAGGGGAAAATTTTTAGTACAACATGTACTACTCTCTCAACCAAATATAATTATTTCTGCCATATTGGCAAACAGAATAAACACCGCCCATTTAAAAGTGTTATAAAATAAACACTTGGAGAATTTATATGTGCCACGAAAATTGCAACGTTTTAAATTCCTACTTAGGTCGTTTGCTAAAGTAGAACGTTTGCTTTTCGTGTACACAATCAAAACATATGGATATGTAATCCAATTACAAAACATTTATTTATGTTTACTCATTTGCATTATATACTTTCTACGTTATATTATGAATGAGTGACGTAGTTGCGATTGGATAACGTACACAAAAGAAAATATTTTTATATTTGCTGTATTGCACCTCATACCAATTTTTAGGTATATAAATGCAACAGCAATCATAAAGAAAATTAAATAATTCCGCATGACTCAGTATTTGATGAATTTTGGTGAAGATGGAATCTCCAAAATCATGGTGAAATTACTTTGATACCAGGGAAGATACAGTGGATTTGGGTATTTGAATTGGTAACGGAATAAATTCCGTTACAGCGTGGGGAAAACCCAATCCCTGAGATGAAAAGAGATCTCATGCTCTATTTGGAAAAGGACCGATGGAATAGGGTCATTAAATTTTGGCAGTCCAACGTGGGGAACCCCCACACCCGGAGTTGTCTCGAGCCGGGCAACACGTTTCCTTTTTATTCTTTCTTGACTGATAGTTAATATTGATTGTCTTATTGTCTTATAGTGTTTTTATTAACCTAGTAGTTTGTAACCTAAAGCTAATGTTTACGTGTCTCCATGTTATTTCATATTTAAATTTTTTTTTTTTTTTTTTTTTTTTTTTATAATTACTATATATCTTTATTTATTTATTTCTCAACAGTGGATGACGGGTATACATTTACATGTTTATTTAAACTATTCTTATTTTTAAAGTTAAAATTAACTATTGGGCCTTTATTGTTATTTATATCTATTAATTATGTAATTATATTAATTATTATTATACCTAGCCATACTACTATTACTTAACTGATCTTTGTGGTCGTGTTCTTCTCCTGGTAGTATCCTCATATGATGTTTCCTATATTGTCGTCTAGAACCCTCTCTCTCACTCTAGGTATCTTCTTCGTGAGTCGTATCTCTAGGTTCTTCTGTTGCTTTTTGTGTTTGTATAGCCACCTCATCAGGATTATGATTAAGATTACCGTGATAGATGTTGCTGTATAATTTCCTACGTGATGTAAGTCAACTTGATTCCATATTTCTTCTCGTTTGAGTTCAGTAACGCTTTGTTGTAGGTCAGATAGTTCTGCCCCAATGTCTTCGCTCTCGAATACTGCTATTGGTGATTTTGTTTCTTGTGACAAATTGAATTTGGGTATAATATCTGAGTAAATACTTGTGTTGTATGAAATTTTTGCCTTAAATAGTGTGGATGGCCCTCGAAGACTACAATCTGACGACAATGTAATGATTCCAGCTCCTTGTAGCTTCACCGATTGCGTTTGCTGGTCACAAGTTAGGTCGAATGTGGTTCCTTTTGACAATACTAGTAACCATCGATTATTTCTTAATGAGTGTACAAAAGTAGTAAGTGGCATAGCTCGCACTTGGCATTGCTCTGGAGGTTTCTCAGCATGTGTGAGCAATGACATTTCGCAATGTTGTTCGGATGATGCCACCTTATACATTGGGCCTTCTATTCTGCAGATAACTGTGTCTCGTTCCCAATACTTGCACTCGTGAAGTTCCTGCGCTGATGTAGGATAATACCATGTCCTGTCTCTGTTTACTAGTGCGTAACGAAACTGAGGTTCAATGTAAATAAAACTGCCCTCATGCCTTACAGGTAATGGTATGATATTGTAAATCTGGAATTCTTCTCCTTGAACCAGTGGAATCCGGACCTCACAGATTATTTGCTCCTTTATTATCGCAGCTTTTGTTTCCAACAGTTTATATACTTCTATCCAATGAGCTTCAAAACTAGGGACCCGTTCATCTCTACTTAAGAACTGTGCGACTTCACCCAATTGTTTGGCGAATGTTGAAGGTGGTAACACTCGCGTACTAGCACGTCCATGATGTACATCGGATAACATATCAATTAAATCTCCTTGAATATCTTTATATATAAATACTGCTGTAGACAGTTGGAAAACCGCGTCTAGGAATTCTTCATGCATCAAGATGGTTTGTATCTCCTTCTGCATCCACGAGTACTGTTTTTGGATTTGTTCATGTTCTTTTCTAATTATGTTACTAGTAAGGTCTAACACTTTGGTTTGCTGCTGTATGAACTTCTGCATCTTGATTGTTCCTGTAGCTAGCCCTTCGATCTGCTCGCTGTACATTTGAGCATCTCTCTGGTTCAATACCCCGAACAGATCCCCAAATATATTCCCAACGAAATCTAGCGGTGCACGGCGTACCCTTGATGCATGTGGCTTGAACAGCTCATTATTGTCTTCTACTTGGTTTACTAAGTGCGATATGGGTTCTAGTAGTTCCTTGCAATTTTGTATATAATTGGAACCATTTGACTTGTTCTCACATCTTAGCTGGAGCTGGGCGAAAGTTTGCTCTAGATACCTCCATTCATGCCAGTATTCAGAGAGGTTGAAATATATGATGAATTTCCACTCACTAGTTGATACTACCGATTTCCCTATCTCCGAGAAGTAAATACCTGGCTCGGTTTGGAATTTGTCGAACTGCAGTTGTCCCTCTGTTACACTTACTACCAGGAATATACTCAACCACAAACCCAAAATATTCATTTTCTAAAAAAAAATAATAACTCTCTTTCAATATTATTTATATTCCCCTGTTTTTTCTAATCCTTAACTTAACCTACCAATATCAGTTATTATTGATGGCGCTACCTCAATCCCACTTTCGTTAACTATCTGAATGGGGTTGAGCTAACCTCATCCTCTACCTAAACTTAATACTATACATTCCTAATAACTATTGCCCTAACTAATGTCGCTGGTAAATTCATAACAAGCGCGGTTACCAGCCTTCACTTTCCCATTACTTCACCTATGTAAACCCCTGAACTTATATTGATGGACTAATGGGAAAGTGTAATATATATCCGTATCTTTCTTTATTGAACGCTGCCCTCATATATCGGGCTTATGGACAGAAACTCTAGGTTCGGACCATTAGTGCCCCCTTTAGCTTCCCTTCGTCTCTCTCTTCTCTGTTGTGTCCGTAATTTTTGCTGTTGTCGGAGTCCTTTCAACCTGGCCACCCACTTAGCATCGTCTTTAGGCACACACGTTTTAAGGATTCTATTTGCATCTTTGATCTGCTTCCTTAATTCTACCCCCACTCCACCTCTGTGTTTCGGCCTCTCTTCAGTCACTGGTGAGTGATCTTTTTCGAGGACCTTGGGGAAACAACCATCCATATGACTTCTTTTCCGATACTCCTCTAGAGATATCACTGTCTTTGTTTTTGACGTTCCTGCCGCTGGCTTTTCGGTTTGCGGTAAATGCATAGTCTTCATGTTATGGCTATCCATCTTAGGAAAATCGTCTACAAATAAACAAAAAAAAATCACATGGTGACTTCTCCTTCTCCTCCTTTTTCTTTCTTGTAGCAGTGCTTGATCATGTACTTTCTGTTTGGGCTTACTTTAGGTCTTCGACAATGTCTTTAGCATGGAAAACTCCTAATATTTTGCCTTTTTCATTCACCAGCTCGTATGCTACCCGCCCTACTCGCTTATGGACTTTTGCTGGAATAAATTTCTTATCCAGTTTTGCAGAGTAGTATTGGGCTGCATTACTTTGAGCAAAATTACGCACGTATACCTTTTGATCTATCCTTAATATACGGTCAGTGGACCTCAAATTGTACCGATGAGTCGCTTTGCTATGTGCTTGACGAAGATTATGCAAAACCAACTCTCTTGCCAGAGCCAAACGGTCATCCTTGGTGTTTACCGTGAAGGTTCCAATCGCATGATCTCCCAGTAATCTAAGTAACTCGTATTGAGACCCATGATTTATGGTATGTTGTCCGAATACTAAGTAAGAAGGAGCAAATTCCGTAGAGGAGTGGGATGTATTACGTAAAGCACTCGCAATCTGGGCAAGGTGTTCATCCCATGTTCGCTGATCTTCCTTAAGATAAGCGCGGATCGCTGCTAGTATAGACCTATTAACGCGCTCAGATGCATTGGCTTGCGGAGAGTACACTGGAGTAAAAATATGTTTGACGCCCCAGGTTACTAAGAAGTTTCCGAAGAGGTTGGATTTAAACTGTTTTCCGTTATCAGTATGAATCGTTTCTGGTACTGAATAGACTGGAAACACTTCTTTCTCCAAATAATCTACTACTCTGCCGGCCGTCGCATCACGTAGGGGTTTCAGTAGGACAAATTTGGAATAATGATCCAAGACTATGAGGATGTGTGTATTTCCACTCTTGGACCTAGGGTACGGTCCTAGAAAGTCTAAGTACAATTTTTGGAATGGTCTCTCATACTCTTGGTATTTACCCATTTTAGGCCTTAAAACTGAGTTTGCTGCTTTTGTCATCTTACACATGTGGCACTGTCTGATGTAGTTCTTTGTGTCTTTCACAAGCGTCGGCCAATAGAAACTCCGCCGAAGGAATTCAATCATCTTTCCTGTGCCCATGTGTGCTGACAGAGATGGTTCATGCGCTTGAGCTAAAACTTTGTGTGTCAGGCTTTCGGGGATCCAGAGCTTCCAACTAGGTACATCTGTTTTGAGGTCTAAATCCTTAGTGGGTTTGTGAATAAGCAGTTTCCCATTCACTATCTTAAGATCCTCTGGCACAGGCTTCATACTCAAGATAGTGTTGAGTAAATTTGTGTAGTCTGGTCCGGTAAAATCAGGTGCCTGTAGATCTAGTTGCAGTAGTTCACTAAAAGAATCGTATGCCTGTACTTCCTCTGTATATATGCGTGATAGTGCATCAGGAACCACGTTCTGTGTACCCTTACGGTATTCAATCTTAAAGTCATATCCTTGGAGTTTTAAACTCCAACGTGCCAATCGACCTGATAAATCAGTTTGATTCATCAACCATTGTAGACTAGCGTGATCCGATATTATTACGAATTGGTAGCCTTCAATATATGCCCTAAATTTTCTTACTCCCAAAACTGCTGCCAGACATTCTAGCTCCGTTATGCTGTAATTTCGCTGAGCCCCGTTAAGTTTGTGGGAGAAATATGCTATTGGGTGTTCTGTTCCTTCATCATCTTTTTGAAAGAGAACACAGCCTACCCCAGTTGTGGACGCATCTACTTGGATGTAGAACGTGCGATTGTAGTCAGGATGTTTGAGTACTGGTGCTGAAACTAGGTATGTTTTCAGTTGCTCAAAAGCGGTTTGTGCCTCCACATTCCACGTAATACCCTTTTTGCTCTTTAATAAGTCACTGATCGGAGCTGCCACCGAAGAAAAATTTGGTATGAACTTTCGGTACCACCCGCTCATTCCAAGGAACCGCCTGATTTGTTTGGTGGTAGTCGGGACTGGAAAATCCTTTATTGCTTTTACTTTGTCTGGATCTACTTTGATGCAGCCCTCTCCTATCACATGTCCTAAATACTTTAAATGTTTTAACACAAATTTGGACTTTTCGACATTGATAGTTAAGTTTGCAGCTCTTAAATGGCCTGCTACAATTTTGAGTAACTGTATGTGTTCCTCAAATGTGGGAGAAGTGATAAGCAAATCATCCAAGTAGACAAACACCTGATCATGTAACTCATGTGGGATCACCTTGTGCATGAGCCGACACATGGTCTGGGCTGCATTGCACAGACCGAATGGCATAACTGTGAACTGGTACAGAGGCCTGCCCGGTACTGTAAATGCAGTTTTTGAACGCGATGCTGGATTAAGTGGTATTTGCCAAAACGCATCTTTAAGATCTAAGCTAGAGATATATTTGGTATCCCCTAATCTACCTAGAAGACCGTCAATTATAGGTAGAGGATACGCATCTTTAATCGTTACGCTATTTAGTTTCCTGGCGTCAAGACACAATCTGATTTTGCCATTACTCTTGCGTACCACTGCCATTGGGGAACTCCATGGGCTAGAAGATTCTTCTATTACTCCTAGACTTAGCATTCGTTCAATCTCTGAATCCATGTCCTTTTGCACCGCTGGTGAGATTGCATAATATCTTTGTTTAATTGGTCTTGCTTCGCCAGTATCGATCTCATGTTCTACCAGATGTGTTTTTCCCAGTCCCAAATCTTCAAACGATGGAAATTCTGATTTAATCCTTTCCAACAACTGTGACTGTGACCTAGTTAAAACATGTTGTTCAAGTCCATCTGGTTTTGTATCACCAGTATCACTTACTGGCGGCATTATGATACCCAACTCAGCAACTGATATCTGCAGACCAAAAGTTTCCCAAAAATCAGTCCCTAAGTATAGACGTTGTGACAGAGAAGGTGCCACAAACAGTTTCAGTGACTTAGTTTGGTCGTGGAATGTGATCGGGACGATGATATGCCCTATAATTTTCTCGGCTGACCCACTGGCGGTGTGTAACTGCGTGGTCATTGGATGGTAAGTTAGTTTGCACATCTGCAGAAACTCTTCACTTCCATTTCCCAATACGCTAATATTAGCACCAGAATCAAGTAGTCCTTCAATTAACTGACCACCGATCCTGATACTGGCGTATGGTCTATTGTCTCGTCTAGTATGGATAACTGTTGAATTAATTCGCTTACACCATTTCCGGCGTTCGCGGAAATAATTAATTGTTCGAATGACTCGCCTGTTATCCGTTTGGCAAGAAATTGAACTATACTTTTTGATTTTATTTAATTGCGCCACCGCCGGTACAATTCCGGATCGGTATTGCTGGCAGCCTCTTCCGTCAGAGTACGGGTGTGTTGCCTCGGCTCGCGGTGATCGAGATGAGGACTCCGAGTGTTTCCCATCTCTGACCTCCAGTTTTCCGGCGGGTTACAATGATTACAATCTGGACGAAGTACCCCTTTATCTCCACATCCAAAACAAAAGATGTGCGTAATGGGTTTATGACAATCCATGTATGAGTGTGAGGCATCATGACAGTTCCAGCAATGAAAACCTCGAGATCCTTGTATACCCTTAACACCTGTGAACTCTCCTTGCCTAGAAGACTGGATCTGTTTATTTTGTCTGTATATTTGCTCTGGTCTTTTCAGCAATATCCTACTCTTGGTTTGGTCTTGGAAAGTAACGCGATGTTTTAGCCTGTCATTAATTTCACACACCTGCTCGTAGTAATCTTGGGGTTCATCCTGGGTTGTATACCAGCGGCTTCTATCTTCTGTATCCTCTTCTTCACACACCATTTCATGTACTCGTGGAGGTCGCATTTCAAAACTACCTTGTGCTCTAATCATTGGTCTATAATAATTACCATCGGGACCGTAACTTTTATTTTGGGGCATTAATCCCGCTTCTGGGTTATGACCTAGACGTTTCCACATTTCTTCAATAGAGCTACAACGACGTGCAAACTCACCTAAATTTCTGAAATTGCGCTCGTTATGCAGGGCCATTTGTAAACCTGGACGCATATTTCGCCTGAGGATCGTATAAATTGTATCATCAGAAACTACTTTGTTAGTTTGTAAGGTAATCCTATGAATGGCTTGGTAGAACTCTGGGAATGTTTCTCGGGGATATGCTTGCTTGCGATTATTGAGCATTCTCCGGACGTCATCATCAGTTTGACTTGACGCAAACCTAATCAACATTTCCTGGCGAAACATTTCCCATGACATACTGGGGTTTCTGTCTACAGATGTCCAAAACCAGTCTAGTGCGTCTCCCTCTAGGCATAGGTCAGCCACGCCTACTAAATCATTTAAATGGATTGCTGCTCGTGCGGCGTGCCATTCCATCCGTACTAGGAATCTCTCGACAGTAAGTGGACTCTTGTGTCCCTCAAATCTCACCTTCCAGGTGCTTACTTCCCTTCTTAGTTTAGCATCTGTTGTTTTGTTTGTCAACGAGAAATCTTGTGGAATCAGTGATGATGTTTTTACTAATTGTCTTTGTTTCATTGAGGATATTTCAGGTACTTCCAAATCATTTGCAACAGGCTCTGGAGGCGCAAAGTCACCGTCTTGGTATGTGAGTACGGTTTCTTTTAAATTTCTAGGTTTAAAAAAACTCTGATCTAAGTCTCTTTCATTGTCGTCTTCCTCTGACGACTCCTCTGGTTGTTGAACAAGTCGACGCCTAGTATTTATTTGGCTAACTATTTTCTTGGGACGTTCGAATACTAACTGTTCTAATTGTTCTTTTGCTGCATCTGCTGTCAGTTGTTGTCCTTTCAGTTGAGCGATCACAATGATCATTTGTCTCAACCCTTTAAGCCAACCCCCTGACAATCTATGGAAAGTTGCAGATGTGACACTTCGGTGCATCCTATCCTGAACGTGTTTTATTTTCATTGTCAAGCGAGGAAGTGGTGCTAGGTCAATTTCATCTCCTGTCACTAGGCCTAGCAGTTCACCTCGTATTGCCTGCAATTTCTTTAAACAAACCTCAGCCTCAGTTTGCGGTTGTTTGTGTGCAGCATTGTGGGCCTTTTGTGGTGCGAGACAGCTTTCCACTTGCTCCTCCTGCATCTTGGCCAGAAGTATATTTTTGAGGTCTACTGATATCCCTCGCCTTGCATCTTCTCCCATGCCTCGTATCTCGAACTCTACTAGGAGTTCATCTTGATCTAGATACTCGATATTCATGATTTTATGTATAATTTAACTTCTCATAAACCAAACTCAAACGATTAGAACTAAATTATCCTGGACCTAAATTTCCAGTTATGAAGCTAATCTAACAAACTTAGCGCTAAATCTTATCAGTTATATAATGTATATAGAAACAACACAACCACGGTTT
Organism: Nephrotoma flavescens; assembly: GCA_932526605.1. Lineage (NCBI taxonomy): Eukaryota > Metazoa > Arthropoda > Insecta > Diptera > Tipulidae > Nephrotoma > Nephrotoma flavescens. The sequence goes on along the minus strand of OW052220.1, from coordinate 162,700,633 downwards.
AATTACCCTCATCATGAAGTAAAGGATTCCACCTTTTTGGGTCAAATAGGATAAGGAGAGGAAAATGTATTTTAAATTTTGATGAATCTGTTTCATTATCTTCAATGTGACAATGGTCTTCTAAACTCAGTACGAGTGAACCTCATTGCAGTAGTAAATATGAAAATAGAATTCATTTAGGATACCTAATTGATCATTACCATGTTCTTGCTCTCTTAATCGCAATTGGCAGTCTTACTCTATTAACACAGAGGAGCTCAATTGCGCGAGATAACAAGCGCATCGTAATGTAAGTGAACCGAAATTAGCGAGGCCTTTTAAATGATTAAGCGCTCAAACAACAGCTACTATTTTTATCAGTTAGGAACGATAATTCGCCGACTATCGTTGAGAATTTTCATGACATATGATATAATTACAATTAGCCTATGTCCGACCTCGTGGTCGATGCTCGTTCACTAGCAGAAAACTGAGGTGAACAGCTAAGTGTAAAATATTCTGAACGCGACTAAACTAAACTGGGTGGACTTGCAAACCTCATCCCGAAAGATGTAAGATAAAATTTGATCACGAAGTGGAAAAAAAACGCAAAACCTAACTATATGTCAATTGTAGAAAATTAAAATTTTTCTCAAATAATAAATTTATCTTACGGCTCGTGGTAATTTCTTACCTATAGCCATAAAGATTTAACTGAGGAAGAGAAATTAAAAATTTAGGGTCAGTTCTGTTTTACTAACCAGGATATGGAATGGCACATTTGATGAGAAATGAGCAGCCCTTTATACCATCCGATAACTTTTCGGCAGGAAAGGGATATGCCCATTACCTCAGGGATCATGTCATTCTCCCTTACTGGTAAAATAAAGCGAAACTGTCGATTGTACACGGTATCGAAAACCGTACAATCTGATAGTTAATATATGTATTCTGAAATTAAGCATCGTAAAAATGGCTCATCAAATTCCAGATGCTACCACGAATATCAGTTCATTCCCCGGAGTGCGGGTTGGGACAATGCCCCAAATGAACTGATGAAACGAGGATCCAGTACTGGAACTCGACAATACGAAACCTTTTCCGTGTGTGTGTGACCCAACAACGCATCTGGTCAGGCATGCCACTAAGGCATGACCGCAGCCACACTCACATCAAAAATGTTTCTCCACCTTTTCATGTTCAGTCATAGAACACATAATTTAAATGATTGTATAGAACTCCACAAAAAAAATGAAGCTCGTATAGAAACTTTAATTGATTTGGAACAGTTGTTTTGTCCCTTCGTTTGGGCGCCACTTGAAACAGTGGTGCCTACATATAAATGATACGTTAAAATATTTTAGTTTTGGAACTGGTGTTGTGCTCCAATTTGGGCGCCACTTGAAACAGTCAAACTTCTACTTGCGTAGAAACAATTCTGATTCATAGAATTTTGCCGTCATCTGTTATGTACCCCATGCGGCGTCGGTTCCCGCAGCTCAAGCCGGCAGAGGGGAACAGTGTGGGTTTCGGGGTACTCAGACTACGGCCTAGATTACCGCATATATTGAATAATAAAAAGGGAGTGAAAAGACAGCATAATGCATGCCATCAAATGGTGGGTATAGAGATGAGATATTGGGACCCGGACCCAATAGGTGTTGAAGTATACTCCAACGATGTTCTGGGCTATTAAGCCGTGGTTGTTAATTGATTAATTTAGGGTAGCATTATTACCCTAAATTAATTGTACATTTTGCCCGAGGGATCTTAATTTGCTTTGGCCTATGGCCCTAGTGATTAGTAAGTAATTTTTTTTTTTTATTTTTTATTTTTTTTTTTTTTTTTTTTTTTTTTTTTTTTTTTATTTACCACAATTTATTCACTAAAAAAAACCCCTAACAACCAAAACTTTACGTAATTCACTAAAATTCACTAAAATATTAATATTAATCAAATTACTACTAACAAACTGATTGACTCACTGACCCCTTACCAAAATTTTGGTACGGTATTTATACATATTACTTGGTTGAGGCGGGAGGGGAAAATTTTTAGTACAACATGTACTACTCTCTCAACCAAATATAATTATTTCTGCCATATTGGCAAACAGAATAAACACCGCCCATTTAAAAGTGTTATAAAATAAACACTTGGAGAATTTATATGTGCCACGAAAATTGCAACGTTTTAAATTCCTACTTAGGTCGTTTGCTAAAGTAGAACGTTTGCTTTTCGTGTACACAATCAAAACATATGGATATGTAATCCAATTACAAAACATTTATTTATGTTTACTCATTTGCATTATATACTTTCTACGTTATATTATGAATGAGTGACGTAGTTGCGATTGGATAACGTACACAAAAGAAAATATTTTTATATTTGCTGTATTGCACCTCATACCAATTTTTAGGTATATAAATGCAACAGCAATCATAAAGAAAATTAAATAATTCCGCATGACTCAGTATTTGATGAATTTTGGTGAAGATGGAATCTCCAAAATCATGGTGAAATTACTTTGATACCAGGGAAGATACAGTGGATTTGGGTATTTGAATTGGTAACGGAATAAATTCCGTTACAAATGTGAAGTTTAACTTTCGTTAATTTTGGATGAAAACGAAGGAAAATACTATGCTCAATTTTTACTTTCGTTTTGTTATACTTGGGTTGTTACATTAATTGCAAACTAATTGATCATTTTAGATAATATCCAGTCGAATTATAGTCATCTATGAAGTTTAAAACTAATTACTTAACTAATTAACATTAAAACTAATTTTTTAGAAGTCGATCACCTTTCGCTCCAAGTTCCAAAATATTCTGTCAGATGTCACCTGCTTTGCGTTAAAAGGCGAATAGACTACAAGTAGATCTCATGGCAAAAAAATTGTACTTATTATATTTTTGTATGTTAATTTTCATAAAGTAGGGGAAGGAGGGGTAAGATGACGAATCGGGTAAGATAACGAAGATAATTTCATGAAATTTCTCACAGATAGCGCCATTGCCATGTTTTACATAGTATTGTGCATGCGTCCCATTCATTATAAAATAAAAATTCCCAATACCAGACATTTTTAGTTGTGATAAACCATTCTTTGTGTTTATGGGCAAATTGTGGACGCAAGTAGTGGACGCATGTAGTGGGCTTGCTCCGGCTGAGGTAAAACGCAAACTGTAGGTGTGCGACTTCTGTTAAGCCTTATAATTTCTATGTGTAGTGGAAAGTAAAACTACAACGAATACAAACATTAACAAACCATGGTATCAGAGCGAACATATGGAAAGAAAAAAGGGTAAAATGGCTTACTATCGTCATCTTGCCCCACCCTCCTCGTACCAAAATTTGATGGAAGAAAAGACTCAATGAGCTTATTTTTAATGCGCTAGATGTCACATTCTCAACTTTGACATTCGTCAATAGGTCGTGTGGATTAATAAATTATCTAGACCTCAGCAAACGAAATATAAAAAAATAAAAACATAAAATTCAAAATATATCAAAAATTGATAAAATGTCAAATTTGTTTTATTCAATTTATTGTGTTGTGTATAATAATATACAATAATATACATAGTAATAATATAGTAATATACATAATTAGATTATACTATAGATAACGCACCAATACAAATTTCAATACAAAACAAACGGAACTTGAAGTACTAAAAACATATGAGTAAGCGAGAGGTACATATGCATAAAATAGAGAAACACAGATGAGGTGAAAAATGGAAAATTTTCGTAATTTTAAAGTGTTTTTTTGTGTGGCGTCAACCTGAATGAAAACTGTTTGGTTTAAAAAATATGACTCAATAAATAAGTGCTCTATCTTATCACAATGACAAGGTGTAGTGTGTTCAAGTGTGAAAACACACAGTTATAAAAACAATGGAAATTACTTTTCACAAGTAAGTTTTTTGATAGTGTTTACAAACTGTTTAATTGCCTTTTTCTGATTACCCTTTCAATTTAATAATATTACACAAATTTATAGGATATAAATGCATAATTAAATATGTTCAGTGATAAGATGATTTATTTTAAATTTCATTCAAAACAATAAGTGGAAACATTCTTGTGCCAAAATTCTTTTAAAATTTTAAAATTAAAGTCTTTTGCTGATGGCATTCCCATCTACCGTATAATAGATGTACTAACATAAATTTTTCGGTATTGCCTTTTATTCCCAAACCCCGCCACCCTGTACACTTTTAATTGGTATAATTTCGTTTGTTTTCAACGATTTGTATTTTTGTAAACTAAAGTATTTTGTCTTGTTGTCTCATTTTTCCCTATGTAAACTTTTCGTGCTGGTGGTAATGCGAATGCGAATGCGAATGGGAGAGAGAGAGGATAATGTGTATCGAGCGTGTGTACAGCAAAACATTCCATAAGAATGTTTTTCTTGTATGCCTGAGAAACAGAGAAAAAAGACATTCTTCTGGAATGTTTTGCGCGTCGTTTGTGCGGCGTAAGAATTTTTTTTGGATTATTCGAGTTTTTGTTTTTATAAAAAGTAGTCGAGTTTAGTATTGAGGAATAAATTAAAATTTAAAATTAAGTTTTTTTTGGTAAAACGGAAATGAAAGTGAGTGCTTCATTTTGTTTTTTTTTAATAAAACGAATGTATGTATATAAAATAAAATTACTGTGAAACCTTTTACACAATATATATATATATATATATATATATATATATATATATATATATATATATATATATATATATATATATATATAAACAATTGTTTTGGTTGATCCACAATAAATATGGATGGTTTTATTTGGTGACGATTCTTTTTTTTGTGTGTCATTTTTGGTTTGGAACGCAATAATGTGTGCGTCGTATAATAATTTGTGCGTCATATAATAATTGGTGCGTCGTATATTTGTCAGCCGGACAGTCTAAGTCTCGTTAAGTTGGACAGCGACGAAAAGGCGTCGCATAAAATTCGATTATTATCATCGACAAGTGAGTGTACCTGGGCAAACCCTATAAAGCAAGGGAAGAGTGGCTAACGGTTTGTGGTGCGAAGTATAATCATACCGGCTGCCAACCGAGCCGGATGACCCTTAATAACGGGGCCACGCGGGATCAATCCCGTGACAAGTTACGGTCAATTTTCTTATATAGCAGTAAAGAGTGTACCGTAAAAGTACTCAAATATATTTCGAAGAGTGACCAACCACGTTGTCATATTTATTAAGTAGAATTTACCGGTGGAGGGGCCGCACCGTTGGAGTATATATAAGGGTGGCCAGTTGAGGCTACTCCGTTTTGGCGGAACGAAACGGGTAGCCAACCGGTTGCTCGAATTTTATTTGGTATCGGGGAAAGGCCCTGCAACGGTACGGGTGGCCAACCGGCACCGCGTGCATGACGACCGCGCAAGGTCGCAACAATATTTTTTTGTAAAGCTTCACTCCTGGATATTTGGTATCGGGGAAAGGCCCCGCAACGGTACGGGTGGCCAACCGGCACCGCGTGCATGACGGCCGCGCAAGGCCGCAACAGTTCTTAATATAATTAAGGTACCATTTGTTTTTTTTATTTTTACTTTTTTTGATTCTATTTTTTTATATATATTTTTTTTATTATATTTATTATATATTAAATTTAAAATTTTGTAATCGAGCGCCGCACAGCGGGTGCACGCTCGATGCTCATTGTTCCCGCTCTCTCTCGCTTCTCTCTCTCGTTCTCTCTCCCTTTCTTGTCTTTCTCTTTAGGGAAGTGGTGGTTTGTGTATTTTTTTCTTTGGTTTTGCGTGTTTAATTAAATAATAAAATGAACCGAGAAAAGGTTGGGTATGATGAGGGGATTTCCCATCCTGTGTCGGCGTAAGGTAAGCGGTTCCTTGGTGCCCGCATCCGGATTCGGTAGTTACCATCGTACGAGTTCGGGCGGATGCGCGCACCAGGGCACCTCTCTACCATTATGATTATTTTATTTTTTTATTTTTGATTTTGGCTGTTCGTTCCTCAGGTTCCGGCCGACAAATTTCGGCGGAACATTCGGGTATTATTATTATTTGCGTTCCCCCATTTTTATAAATATCTGTATTATCACGGTGTAGGCCAGGAGCCATGCATGCCTCAAACCCCACGACCCTAGCACTTCTCGCTGAGAACGTAGCCGACAAAATATCACCGTGGAGGCCTCTGCATGAGCTTAAGTGAAATCTGCAGGTTGGCAGTAGCCAGCCTGTAACAAATTCTCTAGTAAATAAAATTAGGTAAATGCGGCTTAAAGGGACACATGGTTTCTAGGAATACACAAAAATTGGTATGTAGGTACACGAACTAATGTCATAAAAGCGATGCCACATACACATATCTACTGACGACTTCTAAAAACAGATTTTTTATTTATGAATTAATCACAGCATATTTTTGACTTAAATTAATGAGATAATATGTAAAATATCTCAAATTAGTAACCAAAATAATAAGTTTGCAATTATTTAATAATTTTAATTGAAAAATAATCATTTTTCTATTTAGCCGTTTCTAGAAACGATTTTTGTTCTGAATGGTATAATTTTACACGTGAACGAACGCACAAAAACCTAAAAACGATTTCCGAACTCATCAAAAAATTTTAAACGATTTTTTTCTCTCTGTGTTTTTCTTTGATTACTTCAAAACAAATGTTAAAAATTTCAAAAAAAAAAAATTATTTTTCATATTTAATATTTTTATCAAAAGCTCATCATGAATATGGTGTTACAGGCTGGCTACTGCCAACCTGCAGTTATCACTAAGCGCATGCAGAGGCCTCCACGGTGATATTTTGCCGGCTACGTTCTCAGCGAGAAGTGCGAAGGGTCGTGGGGTTTGAGGCATGCATGGCTCCTGGCTTACACCGTGATGATACAGATAATTATAAAAAAGGGGAAAAAACGCAAATAATAAAAAACCGATGTTCCCCCGAAATTCGTCGGCCGGAACCTGAGGAACGAACAGCAGATAATCAAATGAATAATAAAAAAAATAATAACGGAAGAGGTGCCTTGGTGCGCGCATCCATCCGAATTCAAACGGGGCCAAGCCCTGGTTACGAAATCGGATGCGGGCACCAAGGGACCGCAACCACTACGCCGACACAGAGGGGAATCTCCGCTCCCACCATACCTAACCGAAAAAATTAATAATTCATTTTATTGGAAAAGGAAGGGAGGAGAAGCGAGACGCGAGAAGCAAGAACAATATGCATCGAGCGTGCACCCGCTGTGCGGCGCTCGATTACAAAAATTTTCAAAATTATAACCACAAAAATTTTAAATATTTTAAAATTTAAAAATAAAAATAAAAATTGTACCTGACCTTCACCAAGGTCACCCAGTAAGGTGTTGATGCGTCCTTGCCCCCCAAAATGGGTTGCGGTGTCTCACCGAGAAAAATCGCGAATAGCCGGCTGGCTACCCGTCGTCGTTGTGGATCCTCTCCCCGATACAAATAAAACCAATAACGAATAGCCGGTTGGCCACCCGTTACGTTGTGGGGCCTTTCCCCGATACCAAATATTAACGAGGTGCCGATTGGCAACCCGTTACTTGGGCGTGGTGCCGCCGAAAATCTTTGGCCTCGACTGGCCGCCAAAATAAGTTGGGCGTTGTCTCGCCGATCCCAAAAATAAAATAAAAAAAAATAGCCTCACCTGGCCACCCGTACACCGTAGGTATTGTTGGCCTCCCGCAAAACTGATCGATATTGAATGATATTACGCCCCGTAAAGACGGCACACTTTCAAATACGGTACCCGTTGAATGCGGCGAGCCTCAATTGGCCGCCTGTATTCGTTGCTATGAAGATGCCGTTAATTTTCTGAATGAACGAACCAAACGACAAATTTAGCAGTTCCACTTCGCATTCTATTTCTTCAACAAACTCTTTTCCGTATTAATCAATAACGGAACACCAAATATGTATACATTTAACTTTTTCCGTTGTCCTTTTGTTGTCGAATCACCTATTCCATAAATGTATTTTCCAAATGAACAATAAAATTCACAAAATCCAACTTTTAATTTTTATTACTTGTGTTTTTTTTTCAATTTTCTTATTTATTATATACAAAATAATCACTACAACTATTTATTTAACTTGTTCAACAACAAAAAAAAATCTATAAAATCATGAAATTTAAGAACTTTTATTTCACAGCTTATTTGCATAAAAAAAAAATCTAAACTCGACTGTCTCGTCAAAAAACCAAAACTCGAATTTTACTTTCTAAAAATCAAAACTCTAATGAATTCAATAAAAATTCTCACGCCGAAATACGACTCGCAAAACATTCCAGAAGAATTGTCTTTCTTCTCTGTTTCTCGTTTACATCAATTCGCATTGATGTAAACGAGAGGCATATAAGAAAAACATTCTTATGGAATGTTTTGCTTTGCACACACACTCGATGCGCATTGGTCTCGCTCTCTCGTCATTCTTCTCACCCCTACGCCACCTTACGATGACGTACAAAACAAAACAACTACGAAAGCGGAGACAACAACCGAGGTGAATATAAAATACCAACATTGAGCAATCATAGAAAGTATAGACACCAACCAGAGGCAAATACAAAACATAAAATCGTTGTTGCGACCACACAGTCGTAACAAACGTGGGAACATCCCACACCCTGAGATGTCTCATAAGCCGGGCCTAAAACAAACAATACGAAAACGAAAAACAATTTAATTGAAATGTACACCCATTGTACCGCGACAAACTAATATTGCGATCGAGTGAAGCATGCGTCATGTGCGGATATCTTTTACATGATACGTGCCTAATGATTTGCCATTCAAATCTTCGACCGCTTACGCCACTTGTCCGACTTTGCTGGTAATAATCGCGGGTTTGAATTTACCAGCCAATTTAGCGGAAAATTTATTTGACGCATCACTCAAGGCAAAAGAGCGTATGAAAACGGGTTGTCCGACTCGGAAAGTGCGCTTAGTACTACGCAAATTGTAATGCTGAGCTCCCTTTTCGTGTGCCACGCGTAAATAATGAGTAATACGATCTTTTAGGAGGTTTACTCGATCTGGCTTAGCCCATGCCTGGACTTCGCTGGGATCATGTTCATCGAGTAACCGTCGCAATGAAAAGTCCGAACCGTGCATTGACATATGTTGACCGAACACGACATAATGAGGGGAGCAATGTATCGAATCGTGTATGGCATTACGTAAAGCCGCCGCAATTTCTTGCAAATTTTTGTCCCACAAATTATGGTCGTGATCGCTCAAATATGAACGAATACTGGCAATTAGAGTTCGATTAACACGCTCGGATGCGTTGCTTTGGGGCGAATACACCGGCGTACGTATATGTGTTACACCGTATTTAGACAACAAATCCTTAAATAAGTTCGATGTAAATTGCTTCCCATTGTCAGAGGTAATAATTTCGGGCACCGAGAACAATAAAAATATTTCATTTTCCAAAAATCGACACAATAAGGAGGCAGACGCTTCGCGTAAGGGTACAACTACGAATTTCGAATAATGATCCAGAACGATAAAGATACAGGTATTTCCGAGTTTCGAACGTGGGTACGTGTTTAATCCCGAATAAATTCTCTCCCTGAAACAGAATTCACCTGGAACACATCTATAATATTACATAAACCTAAAACATCGCATATACATTAACAATTAACTAATACTCACCTTGTCATTATATAAATTCATCTAGATTACCTAGAAATTAGTTTAAATATTATTTAGATAACAAACAAAAACATATGTAAACAATATACATAACATAATTTGTCCTTGAACTTGATCTTCAAATCACAACAAATTATGTCATGCATATTGTAACACAAATAAATATACACTAGAATTTCTCTATATATTTATTAACACATATAGATACTATACCTTTAAAACAATAAGGATAATTGGTTACCTAAAATAGTAATTAAGTTAAGATAAAAATTCAGTTTATTATGTATATTAAATATTTCTTACCAGTTTGTTGACATTTGTGCATCACACAATTACTAATGTAATTATCTTATATATTGTACTACCACCAATGCAATTCCTATTTATTATAAAGTGCGTTTAAAGGACTAGACACACCAAGCGTCGGCGGCGAGCGACGAATTTAAATACGCATTAATTTATTTATGTATTGTATAGAAACGATAGTATAAACAATTATATACCAATTATTTATAAAAAACATTACAAATTTTGAGTTTTCAAAAGAAAAATTGTAATTTTAAGAAATTGTATTGAATGAAGTTGCATCCGCCGCCGCGAAATTATGTCCCACACCAAGCGGCCAAAAAAGTTCGTCCATCGCCGCTGAACATAACCTAAAAATAATGATCTTCGATTGTGGTTCATACATTTCTCATTCGTCATTCAGTAAGCACTAATATTATTTACCAAAATGAATGATTATTTAAACAAAAGTCTAAAATTCTCAAAATTGCGCGTCGAGTTGTATGGAACTTTTATAATTTGACGCGCCGCGCTTGGTGTGTCTTGTCCTTAATACTCAATATAATTTGTAATGCCATCTAGTGGCAATTAAATTACGAAGCGATTGATAACCCTCTACGGTAAATAGACCAACATTTTTTGTAATTAATATTTATAAATACAAAATAAAATTCTCTTTGTCATTAACCACCATAGCGACAAGTCGTGCTTAAAATTAAGAAATAAATTATAAATTTAACCAGTATTGAATAACATCGTCTTTTAACTTAAATTAAAATAAATTATTAAAACTTAAAAGTAAATAGTTACTAGTTACAGTACCACCGGTTTATTAATTATACAGTACGGACTCAAAAAATTGACATACAATTTTTGGAACGGGCGAGTTGCCGTAGCCTGTGCTCCCATGGCTGGTTGTGTTGAGTAATTAACAGCCTTGTTCATTTTACATTTAGTGCAGCTAGCAACGTACTGTTTAACTTGTTTTGCCATCTGAGACCAGAAAAATTGACGCTGAAAGCGCTCGAGAGTTTTGCTGCCGCCTAAATGTGCTGAAGTGGGAGGGACGTGTGCCTGTTCGATAAGCGATTGAGTTAATGAATTCGGAATAACAAGTTTCCAATTCGACAAATCGGTAACCATATATTTAAAACCAAACGAAGGGGATATTAACAGTTTATCATCCTGGATTTTATAGTTGTGCGAACAATCTTTTAATGAACTAATTTTCGCGATCTGATCGACGTAATCTGGATCTTGGAACGCAACCGAATTTTGATCAACGTGTAGAATGGGGACCGAAGGTACTAACGCATCCACGGAAGTTTCGATATTTTTACTCGACAAGACTGGATCTTCAAATTGGGCACCAGGATCAGGCGTGCTCTTACTCCCAGACTCATCCTCACAAGGAGAGGATTCATCCGGAAAAGCTCGAGACAGTGCATCATCAAGTACAACGTTAACTGAACCTTTTCGGTATCCAATTTGAAAATCCAGCGCTTGGAGTTTAAGACTACATCTCGCCAAACGTCCGGAGAGGTCTTTTTGACTCATTAGCCAGCCCAAACTGGAATGGTCAGTGTAAAAGACGAACGGATAGCCTTCCACGTAGGGACGGAATTTTCGCACGCTGACGACGGCAGCGTAGCATTCCAGTTCGGTCACCGAGTAGTTTCGCTGCGCCGCATTGAGCTTATGTGAATAAAACTCAATGGGCCGCTCCACCCCCTCGGCGTCCACCTGAAATAAGACACTACCGACCCCAACGGCACTGGCATCACACTGAATAAAAAAGGGTTTTGTATAATCAGGATGCGTCAAAACTGGGGCAGTTGACAAGGCGGTTTTGAGAGCGTTAAAAGAAGAATCAGCAGCTGCAGACCAACATACTTTAGTGTTTTTACCAGTAAGATCGGTGAGAGAAGAAGCTAAGGAGGCGAAATTTGGAATGAAGCGACGGTACCATCCGCACATTCCCAGAAAACGTCTAATCTGTTTCGTCTTTTTCGGAATAGGGTACTCCAGAATAGCTTTACATTTATCTGGGTTTGTACGGAGGCAGCCATCACCCACAATATAAAATAAATAGTCTACTTCTTTCAACACAAACTTACTTTTGGTCAAATTAATTGTTAAACCAGCGTCCGTCAGATATCCAGCAACCTGTTGTAGCAAATCGAAGTGTTCGGCCAGAGTGGAGGATGTGACCAGAAGGTCATCGAGGTACACAAAGACCTTATCGTGTAGCTGGTACGGGATCACAAGGTGCATTAAGCGACAAAGCGTCTGTGGGGCGTTACATAAGCCAAATGGCATCACCTTGAACTGATACAAGGGCCGTCCAGGAACCGTAAACGCTGTTTTATCGCGGGATGCTGGGTCGAGTGGGATCTGCCAAAAGGCATCCTTCAAATCAATCGCCGAAATGAATCGGGTGTGTCCCAAACGACCCAACAATCCGTTAATTATTGACAGCGGATACACATCCTTGACGGTTGCCTTGTTCAGTTCTCTAGCATCCAAGCACAAACGACTTTGCCATTGGCCTTACGCACCAACGTGACCGGTGAACACCAGGAACTTTGTGACTCCTCGATGACCCCCAAAGACAACATCCTATCCAACTCGGCATACATGAGTTTCTGGATAGGGATACGGAATAAAAACGTTGTTGCTGGTTTTGCGGAATCGACATCGATCATATGAGTGATGAGGGATGTGCGGCCCAAACCTAAAATATCGCTGCTCGGAAACTGTTCGCGGATCAGATCCAATTTACGACGATCACTAGATGTTAAAATATGAAATTTGGGTGTGTTGGTAGTTTCACCTAATTCGTCCGAATTATTTAACGCGGAGATTTTTGGGGAAATTCCAAAACGATTCCAAAAATTGATACCCAAATAAAGCGGTTGTTCTAATGGAAAACATGAAAATTCATGGTTTGAGTAATTCCATTAAACTCGACGTTAGCTCGTATGTAACCAAATACTCGTTGGGCTTGACCACTCGCGGTAGTTATCGTGGATGGAAAATTATGAAACTCTACGAATGGATTCGACAAGATTTTCTCCGATACATTCCCGAGAACACTGACACTCGCCCCGCTGTCGAGAAGACCCTTAAAAGGGATCTTATTTATAAAGACCTGGGCGTAAGGCCGAGTGTCACTACCCTCGGAGAACAAAACGGAGGAAATCACGTCATTTCTCATTGCAGCGCGGTGGTTCCAATATTTCTTGGAACGTTTTAAACGATCTAACTTAGCTAACGATGGAGAATTATAGAAAAACTTAAGAGCGACAGGAAGGGAAGGGTTGGATAGGGAAGACGAATCGGGAAAGGAATCATTACTGGCAGACGAGTTTACTTCTTCATCGGATTCGATGGGGAGCGGAGTTCTGCGTTTGTATTGCTCGCTGCATTCTCCTGAATCGGTTTGAGTGGCTCTATCCTCTCTACTATCCGCAGTCTGGGTAGCAATGGTGGTGGTTTTCGGGGCATCTCTCCAAGAACTACTGCTCAGGTTTTCCGACATCTTCGATTGTTCCTCGGCACATCGTCGACATCGCGTAGAACTGGTTTGTTGTCTGTAAACTAACCCCGAAATGTCTGCTGGGACTTGTCCGCTAGGACGTTTCGCCGCTGCCGATGGAAACCTGCTCCCCGTGTGGATTGCGGATACTGAGTTATCAGGTAGTACATCAGTAAAGGGGTAATTCTCGTACGAGTCATACGCTCCAGCATCATCATACGGACTGCCTTATGACTCATTGATCACGCGTCGTGGATGGATTGCAGGATCCGCCGGAGCTTTGATCCGCCTGAAAGACTCCTCCCAAGCAGAACAGCTTTTGATCAGCTCGTTGATGCTGCTAAACTGACGATCGGTAAGCTGGTACTGCAGTTCTGGCTTCATGTTCGCCATTAATATTTCGATGAGCTCCTCGTCCGAGTACGGGGTACGACATTGTAACGATAAACTCCACACTTGGTCGTAGAAATCCGTAAAACTTTCGTCAGGTTGTTGCTTACGTGATTCAACCATTCGTCGGATTTCGTAGTTAGTGCGGCGATCTTTAAACCGTTCGATGATACCGCTTCGTAGATCTGTCCAGATAGCGTTCGGATTATGTTTGCGGAATGTCCAATACCACTGCAAGGCGATATCTTTCAAGATTGTATGTAGCTCGAATAACAAGGTTTGGTCGGACAATCCGCGAGACGAAGCGATGGTGTCTACCTGGAACAGGAACATGTCGATGGAGATGTCCGAGGGAGATCCAGTGTAGTTTAGTCCACTTTCAGCTAATGATGGTCCGTCGATAAAGTTTTGCTCCCAATCGTCTTGCTCTAGTATTGTTAGGTCCATTTTGGATGATGACAGGATAGGGTTAAACTCGCTCGATTTAATTTTGCGAAGAAAATTAAACTCAAAAATGCGATCTTTATTAAATTTATCAACAATATACAAAAAAAAATTAATTCAATTGGTTTTAAATGAAGCAGAAGGATTCAAATAAAATAGTTCGGAATAATTCCACAAACACAATAACAAAAAAAAAATATAGAAAAAAAATAAATATAAATATTAAATATAAATGAAATAAAGCAAGAAATTTGGTACTAGGGATGAAGCCGCGATCCACTAGAAACCTGAGGCCCGTAATCCCCAAATTTAACGACGGGATATTTGACGAGAAACCCTCGAAAGCGGTACCTTATTGTAACCTTTCTTTGGAGGGGCTCGTTGAAAAACATTTTTAAATATCCAAAATAAAATAATAATAATAATAATAATAATAATAATAATAATAATAATAACGCGAAAATCAAACTACCAACACACCCAATAGTACGCCGATAGTGAAATAATACAGCTAAATAAAAATAGAAAAATATAATCAAAAGAATAACAAAAGAAAGGAATAGATACCTTGTAGTGGTTTGCGGGGTCCGTATTCCCACGATTGTTTTAACACGGAGAGGACGAGATACCCCCCAAAGTGGCGCTTTTCAATGAGAACCTACTTTGGAGGGGCTCGTTGAAATTTGAAACAATACGAAGACCAAAAAAAATGAAAATAAAAAAAAATCAAGACTACCAACATACCCAAGGGTATGCAGGCAGAATAAAATAAATTCAATAGAAAACGATACAAAAAAGGAAAAATGAAGTACTAATTAAACCGTGGGTTCCAATACAACCCATAAATCGACAAAATCAAAAAAAAAATATCGAAATATCAAAAATCAATTCAAATAAAATCAAAAATATCAAAATATCAAAAAAAATCAAATAAACATATCAAAAACAAGTAAATTTAACTCAAAATACGAAACGGATGGTATGATGAGGGAGAGGGAGATCCCACTCCGTGTCGGCTAAATAATAAAAATAATAATAATAATAATAAAGTGTTCGGTTGAGAAATTTCGGGGAAGAAAAGAAATGTAGCTAAGACAACTAAACCCCGGACAAATGACATCCAAGCTCCACCACAATCAGACACAACATAGTGGAAATGGGAAGGAGCTCGGAAGTCGGATGCCCGGTGAATAGGGGTATGACACCCCCCATCTACGCACAATCAAACAGCCCGTGCTGGTTGCGATCGCAGATGGGGAATGCCAACCGGGAGACTGGCTTTGGTGTGCGCGTCCAGGCGAAGTCAAACAGTGTGGAACACTGGTTTCGGCGCTGGACACGCACGCCAAAGGGAGTGAAGCTACAAATCATAAAAAAAATCAAAAAAATAAAATTCGCGAAAAAATTTGGGCGCCACTGTTACAGGCTGGCTACTGCCAACCTGCAGTTATCACTAAGTGCATGCAGAGGCCTCCACGGTGATATTTTGCCGGCTACGTTCTCAGCGAGAAGTGCGAAGGGTCGTGGGGTTTGAGGCATGCATGGCTCCTGGCTTACACCGTGATGATACAGATAATTATAAAAAAGGGGAAAAAACGCAAATAATAAAAAACCGATGTTCCGCCGAAATTTGTCGGCTGGAACCTGAGGAACGAACAGCAGATAATCAAATGAATAATAAAAAAAATAATAACGGAAGAGGTGCCTTGGTGCGCGCATCCATCCGAATTCAAACGGGGCCAAGCCCTGGTTACGAAATCGGATGCGGGCACCAAGGGACCGCAACCACTACGCCGACACAGAGGGGAATCTCCGCTCCCACCATACCTAACCGAAAAAAATAATAATTCATTTTATTGGAAAACGAAGGGAGGAGAAGCGAGACGCGAGAAGCAAGAACAATATGCATCGAGCGTGCACCCGCTGTGCGGCGCTCGATTACAAAAATTTTCAAAATTATAACCACAAAAATTTTAAATATATATAAAAATAAAATCAAAAAAATTTAAAATATATATAAAAATAAAATAGAAAAAATTTAAAAATAAAAATAAAAATTGTACCTGACCTTCACCAAGGTCACCCAGTAAGGTGTTGATGCGTCCTTGCCCGCCAAAATGGGTTGCGGTGTCTCACCGAGAAAAATCGCGAATAGCCGGCTGGCTACCCGTCGTCGTTGCGGGGCCTTTCCCCGATACCAAATATTAACGAGGTGCCGATTGGCAACCCGTTACTTGGGCGTGGTGCCGCCGAAAATCTTTGGCCTCGACTGGCCGCCAAAATAAGTTGGGCGTTGTCTCGCCGATCCCAAAAATAAAATAAAAAAAATAGCCTCACCTGGCCACCCGTACACCGTAGGTATTGTTGGCCTCCCGCAAAACGGATCGATATTGAATGATATTACGCCCCGTAAAGACGGCACACTTTCAAATACGGCACCCGTTAAATGCGGCGAGCCTCAATTGGCCGCCTGTATTCGTTGCTATGAAGATGCCATTAATTTTCTGAATGAACGAACCAAACGACAAATTTAGCAGTTCCACTTCGCATTCTATTTCTTCAACAAACTCTTTTCCGTATTAATCAATAACGGAACACCATATATGTATACATTTAACTTTTTCCGTTGTCCTTTTGTTGTCGAATCACCTATTCCGTAAATGTATTTTCCAAATGAACAATAAAATTCACAAAATCCAACTTTTAATATGTTTTATTACTTGTGTTTTTTTTCAATTTTCTTATTTATTATATACAAAATAATCACTACAACTATTTATTTAACTTGTTCAACAACAACAAAAAATCTATAAAATCATGAAATTTAAGAACTTTTATTTCACAGCTTATTTGCATAAAAAAAAAATGTAAACTCGACTGTCTCGTCAAAAACCAAAACTCGAATTATACTTTCTAAAAATCAAAACTCTAATGAATTCAATAAAAATTCTCACATTCTTCAATAAGAATTGTCTTTCTTCTCTGTTTCTCGTTTACATCAATTCGCATTGATGTAAACGAGAGGCATATAAGAAAAACATTCTTATGGAATGTTTTGCTTTGCACACACACTCGATGCGCATTGGTCTCGCTCTCTCGCCATTCTTCTCACCCCTACGCCACCTTACGATGAGGTACAAAACAAAACAACTACGAAAGCGGAGACAACAACCGAGGTGAATATAAAATTCCAACATTGAGCAATCATAGAAAGTAGAGACACCAACCAGAGGCAAATACAAAACATAAATCGTGGTTGCGACCACACAGTCGTAACAATGGTGGCACCATGATTAAACGTATGATTACAATTTTTCACTTTGATACTTTTACCACGTTTACACCAGTAGTATAAAAGTATGTATCAAAAAAATATGACGATGTAAACTCTAAGTAAAATACTTTATTACTTTATCACATACTTTTTGCTATTAAAGTATTGTACCTATCTAAAAAGTATTGGTATAATATTATGCGTTGTGAACTGTTAAAGCGTTGCCACATACACATCTAATAACAGACGATTCGTGCGTAAATTTATTTTGCCTCGCCACATACCAAAAAAAAATACAGACGATTTTTACAACAACAATTCTTTATAAAAATTTCATAATACATCAGCAGCTAATTCATTTTATAATTAAATAAGTTTACCATACCATATTCATGATGAGCCTTATAAAAATATTAAATTAATGAAAAATATATATTTTGTTTTGGAATTTTTTGACATTTGTTGAAGTTCATAGACAACAGAGAAAAAAATCGTTTAAAATTTTTTGATGAGTTCGGAAATCGTTTTAGATTTTTATGCGTTCGTTCACGTGTAAAATTATACCATTCACAGAAAAAATCGTTTCTAGGAACGGCTAAATAGAAAATTGATAATTTTTCAATTAAAATTATTAAATAATTCCAAATTTACTATTTTAGCTACTAACTTGAGATATTTTACATATTATCTCATTGATTTGAGTCAAAAATATGCTCTAATTAATTCGTAAATGCGAAATCTGTTTTTAGATGTCGTCCGTAGAAATGTGTATGTGGCATCGCCTTTAATATAATATTTTTTAGATGCGAAATATCATTTTAGTCAATTTTCAGATTTTGTTTGTTTGTTGTGATAAATTTTAACTGTTTTTGTTAAATATTAGTGAAATACATAACTAATAAACTATTCTAATATGTGTTCACACCACTATGGTGTAAACTGAAGGAGAAAAATACTTTATTAGTAAAATACTATTATACTATTAAAGTAGCTATGGTGTAAACGTGGTATTTGAATAGAAATGGCGGCAGCTCAAAACAAAATATAAAGAATTGTTGTTGCGAAAATCGTCTGTATTTTTTTCTTGTATGTGGCGAGGCAAAATAAATTTACGCACGAATCGTCTGTAATTAAAGCGTTGCCACATACACATCTAATAACAGACGATTCGTGCGTAAATTTATTTTGCCTCGCCTCTCTTTCTCTCTGGCTTTCACATCCCATGAAGGGATTTCGCCGCCCGCACAATGGCCCTCCATCCATCCCGATCCATTGCTCTCGTCCTCCAGTTTCGACATCCTAATGCTTGCAGATCTTGTTCAATGTCGTCACGCCAGCGTAGTCGGGGTCTTCCTCTACGACGTACTCCGGCTGGTTGTTGGTGAAACACTTTATTGCCACATACCAAAAAAAAAATACAGACGATGTTTACAACAACAATTCTTTATAAAATTTTCATAATACATAAGCAGCTAATTCATTTTATAATTAAATAAGTTTACCATAACATATTCATGATGAGCCTTATAAAAATATTAAATTAATGAAAAATATATATTTTGTTTTGGAATTTTTTGACATTTGTTGAAGTTCACAGACAACAGAGAAAAAAATCGTTTAAAATTTTTTGATGAGTTCGGAAATCGTTTTAGATTTTTGTGCGTTCGTTCACGTGTAAAATTGTACCATTCAGAGAAAAAATCGTTTCTAGGAACGGCTAAATAGAAAATTGATAATTTTTCAATTAAAATTATTAAATAATTCCAAATTTATTATTTTAACTTGAGATATTTTACATATTATCTCATTGATTTGAGTCAAAAATGTGCTCTAATTAATTCGTAAATGCGAAATCTGCTTTTAGATGTCGTCCGTAGAAATGTGTATGTGGCATCGCCTTTAGATGTGTATGTGGCAATGCTTTAAATTTTATTGTCGTTGTTCCAATTACCCAGTATGCAATTATTCCACTGTGTGGAAAAAAACTGCTCAAATGTCGTACAAAACTCCGTACTACAAAATATCAAAGACACAAAAATATTGATTTTGGAGAAAAATAATTGTTTTTCTCTTTCTATTTCGCGGTAATATTATTTTCGTTTTATAAGTTTCGATTGTATCTTTTATTTTCAGTTTCTTCTGACAAGTCGACGTGCACGGTTGCACTACATAATTAGTTTTTTTACTTTAAAGTGTTGTGTTTCATTATAATGTTTTTCGATTTGTTAAAGTAAATAATTTTAAATTTAAATATATAATAATAAATATTACCTTATTTAGTGATCGCGATGTGCAAATTTGGACTAAAAAGGTAATAGAAGTCTGTCTCACAATGGCGTCGGCGCGAAATACATTTACGTAGTAAATTTTCAATGATTTTTTTTTCAAGATCTCAATATGGCGGATGCAATACAACGTGGCGGATGCAATACAAAACTCAATTTATGAAATTTAAATATGTAAATAAATTTTCTATGTTTTTTTGTACACAAATAAAAATAATGTGAATAAAATATTAATATTTATTTTATTATAAATGGAAAATTTTGTTTTATTTCGGATAAGAATTATTATTTATTCCAATTGGAAAATATATACAAACACGTGCCTTTTGTTTCTGTGTTTTTTTCTCTTTATGGGATTCACACCGAAACCGGAATTTTTGTGACACTTTTCTTTGGCGGGAGTACGAATTTCCGCGTGATACACATGGCATTGCATATTGGGAACACGTGCCTTTTGTTTCTGTGATTTTTTTCTCTTTTTAGTTGGGATTCACACCGACACCGGAATTTTTGTGATATTTTTCTTTGGCGGGGAGTACGAATTTCCGCGTGATACACATGGTTCTTTCCATAGAAGCAGTGTGGTTTTAGAACGCGAATGTAAATGGAATTCCGTCGGCATTGCATATTGGGTATTCGTATTGTTTATACGAATAAATTTAAATTTTATATTTTCTCAAATTTGTTGCGTAATATACACAATAAACTATTTGGAAAAATAAATAAAAATGTTTACATATAAAACTGTGTTCATAAATATCGAAGCGCATTTTTATTTCATGGGAAATGCTAGTGAGTATAAAAAGAATGAAGTCTAGAAACATGGCCGACATGTTTTCTTGATTTGTTTAGCAAAAACAAAAACCACTACTATTTACGTTTTGTGTCTTCGCTTTGCCCTACTTTTTACTACGGTATTTCAATTTACCGCATACACTGTTATAAACGGCTTTTACCCTAGATTTACCTTAGAATTGGCAAGCAGCCTAAATCGATTAATTTTAATAATAAAGGATATTTTAATATGTTTTAAATATTTTAGTATAACATTTAGTTTATTTTTTTGCCCCGCCTTATGTAATAATTCGCACCGTCATTACATGATTTTATGAAATGTATAATGTTGTTATCCCGCTTTTTTCTTTCTCTATTCCAAAAAAATATCAAACCAATAACAAAGATATTACAAAATTAGTACTTCACAACAATACTGTCGGTGTTCTATCTATAGTATAATCTAAGCGAATATAACATATTGCATAAAAAATTAGTTTGAAATTGAGATTTCAAGTTCAAGTATAACCGATCCGTAATTTGTAAACAATTCAAACTATGGCGCGGACGCCATTTTCAACGCGTCATAAAAATATAACTACCAAACTTATCGTTACTAAGGACGATTAAGGACGTATTTCATGTAAATAATTACTTAGGCCCTTTTCCAATTACCGACTTATTTCAGACTTATTGACTTATTTGACGCCATCTTGAATAAGTCAGTCAATTTGTTCCAATTCATTGTACCGACTTATTTGTGACGTAATAACAAAAAAACAAAACGCAATTTCTATGATACGGAAGAAAAATTTTTCTTGACATCTTGGTCGTTGCTACTAGATTTGAAAAAAAACTGCATGTATTACATTTAGTCAATACACATTTTTGGAGACATTTCTGTGTAGACATACTTATTCAAATAAGTCTCCTCGCGAGGTGACTTATTTGAATAAGTCGGTGTCCACAAATAAGTCGGTAATTGGAAAAAGGCCTTTGACCCTTTTCCAATTGCCGACTTATTTCAGACTTATTTGACGCCATCTTGAATAAGTCAGTCAATTTGTTCCAATTCAGTGTACCGACTTATTTGTGACGTAATAACAAAAAAACAAAACGCAATTTCTATTATATGGAAGAAAAAATTTTCTTGACATATTGGTCGTTGCTACTAGTTTTGAAAAAAACTGCATGTATTACATTTAGTCAAGACACATTTTTGGAAAAATTTCTGTGTAGACATATTTATTCAAATAAAGGCGGTGATACATGTACAAAGTTTGCCTTTCAGGCATAAAAATTATGCGCGCTGATTGGTTAAAAGTCGGCCATCTTGAATCGCCTTATAGGCAAAAATTTTAAATTGAACATTTTGAATTTTGTATAAGGCAATTTTTTTTGCCTTAAAGGCAAAATCTGTACATGTATCACCGCCTTAAGTCTAATCGCGAGGTGACTTATTTGAATAAGTCGGTGTCCAAAAATAAGTCGGTAATTGGAAAAGGGCCTTGATGATAAAAATAATTTGTACATAACACAAAAAAAATGCACAACACAATTGTTTGAAATAACGCCATTGTAATATGTACATTATAATGTACATATTATAATGGCGTGTACATATTATTATTATGTTTACAATTTTTTTACCTTTCTTCCCCACACCAAAATGTTTACTAATATAATACATTAATACACTACTAATATGCTATATAATTAAATAATAATTAATTAACTCTAATAAAAAAATAAAAATTTAACACGGAATCCACTTGAAAAAACTTTTTAAATACGATAATACTACGGCAAACACACGACTGTTCGAAATGACAAATCTCCTAAACTGAAAATGAAAAATAAATATGGCGAGGCGAGCAAAATTATTATTTTCTTTGGAATCTTTGTGAGACAAACCCTATGCACATCAAATCGATATTTTCGTGTCTTTGATACTTTGTAGTACGGAATTTAGTATGAAATTAAAACAATATTTCCCACATACACTGGAAAAATTGCGTACTGGGCTGGGCTGCAAAATAGCAAAGACACAAAAATATTGATTTTGGACAAAAACTATTTTCTTTCTCTTTCTATTTCACGTTTTTGTTTTCTTTTTATAAATTTTTATTTTGTATCTCCAGTTTCTTGTGACAAATTGGCGGAGAATACGCACACAGCTGTGCGTGCAAATTTGTTCAGTTTAATTTCTTACTGTTTTTGTCTATAATGTTTTTGATTATTAAAATAATTTTTTGTAGATTATAGTGCTTTATAATAATAATAGTATAAATTTAGTGCTTTATAAGTTATTCACCAACGTTGTACTAGGTTAGGTTAGGTTAGGTTAGAGTGGCTGCTATCGCACACTTAGGCCAATAATGGCCCATTGTGATACCACAGGATCCAATGTCCCCTTACTCCCGCTGAAACCAACCAGAGCTACTGATGTAGCGTAAAATATCTCGCACTCCAAAGCCCGCGAGTTCAGAAAGGCTGTCCATGTTGTACACACCCAAGTACTTACGTCTTTTGTATGATAGTGCTGGACACGAGAATAGGAAGTGAACTAACGTCTCTTCCTCCTCTTCGTCCATACAACTTCTACAAAAGTCATTCGTCTCTAGACCCAGCCTTCTCGCATGTTCCCCAAAAAGGCAGTGTCCTGTCAGTATCCCTACGACCAATCCTAAATCTTGTTTTCCCAGAGATACAAGTACCTTGGAGCGCCGCAGGTCCAGTTTTGGCCAAACCTGTTTTGCTACCCTGCACGTGAGAGTGTTGGTCCACCTCTCATCTGTCAAGGCGATTGCCTTTTTACTGAGCTTCAATTTGAGCGCTGCTATAGGCCTCCCCAGACCTGCCCTTTCCGGTTGCATCTAGAGAGTCGTACCGTACCTAGCTTGTTTTCCTGCCCTGCAGTTTCCCGTGACGTCCGAGTTACCAGGGACCCAGATTATCTGGATACTGAAATACTCGCTCATCTCATTAAGAGATGATCGGCAATCCAGTGCCACCCGTGACTTCAGAGAAACCGCCTCTAGTGACCTGAGTGCCGCTTGACTGTCCACATAAATCGCGATATCCCTAACAGATACCACGTTATGCTTCAACCATGTCACGACTTCCCCTATCGCCACCACTTCAGCCTGGTACACGCTGCAGTAGTCAGGGAGACGAATAGAAATATTAACATTGAGCTTCCCACAGAAGACTCCGGCTCCTACTTTGCCGTCTAGCTTAGAGTCGTCCGTGAAAAATTGCAGTGCCTCGTTTTCCAGTATTGATCCATTCCTCCAAGATTCCCTAGAAGGACAGATGATCCGGAAACCTATATCGAAGCACAACGTTGGTTTAATATAATCTAGATTCACTAGTTCCTCCCCTAGTGATCTAACTATCGTCGAGTGTCCCGCCTGAAGACACTTCCACTGAGAGACAGCCGAGAGCCTTGTAGCTACATTGGCTGCCATCTGCTTACCCAAAAATTCGATTGGAATAAGGTGGAACATAACCTCTAAAGCGCGTGTAGGTGTTGTCCTAAGCGCCCCGCTTATAAGCATACAGGCCGTTCTTTGCACCTTCTCCAACATCCTTATGTAGGTTACCTTTTCCAGAGCTCGCCACCACACGCCCACCCCGTACATCAGCACAGGCCTTACCACTGCGGTATAGAGCCAGTGTACCAGCTCTGGTTTCAAACCCCATTTCTTCCCTATGGCGTTTCTACACGAGTAAATGGCTACATTAGCCTTATTTACCCTTTCTACAATGTTAGGATTCCAGCTGAGCTTACTGTCCAAGATTATGCCCAAAAATCTCGCTACATCATCTGCATACGCTACGTTGTACTAAAGGTAATAAAAATCTATTTTAATATGACGTCGCCGTATACTTATAAAATGTAAATATATGTATTTGAGACGACGTAAATTGCTGATGAAATTTTCTTCTTATTTTTTAAGATGTTCAATATGCATCAAATCGGGTCAGATATCAAATCGGGTGGGGATTGCAAAAATATTATAAACAAATATTTAATGTATTGATTTAAATAAAATATATATATTTTTTAAAATAAATAACAAAAATCTGTATTTTCGAAAAAAAACTATTACTATATGAAAAATACTAAGGAAATCAGCTTAATTTTACGTAGAAAAGTAATTAAAATTACTATGGAAATGTGTAAATTCCACCTTCTTTCCTATTTGAATTTTTCTGTTTTTAGTTGGGATTCACACCTACACCGGAATTTTTGTGATACTTTTCTTTGGCGAGTAGTATGGATTTCCGTGTACATAGAAATCGTGTGGTTTTTGAATGCGAATGTAAACGGAATTCCGTCGGCATTGCATATTAGGGTGTGCAATTGCTGTGTGGAAAAAAAAGTTTTGATTCTATACTAAATTCCGTACTACAAAATATCAAAGACATAAAAATATCTATTTTGAAGAAAAGTAATTTTGTTTCTCTTTCGGTTTCGCGGTAATATTATTTATTTTTGATAAGTTTTGTTTGTGATTGATATCGATTTATTTTTATTTTCTAGTTTTTTCGTATTTTCAGTTTCTTCTGACAAGTCGACGTGCACGGTTGCACTACATAATTATTTTATTTTATTTAAAGTGTTGTGTTTCATTATAATGTTTTTCTATTTATTAGAGTAAATAATTTTAAATTTAAGTATTGGTAGTAGGTACAAATTAATTCGGTCCGTTATTTTAATTTAAAAAATGCATTTATTTTAAAATAAAATGAATGAACAGATTAATTAAAATATTATCCATGACTTCTAACTACTTATTCCCGCCTCTCAGGCAATTTTCGAATCCCGTCTTGGAAAAACGTTTCGTCTTTGAGGCTATCTAAGTTTCAAGCAAATTTTCAATTTCTTCGAAAGAAGAGAACCGGTGACCTGCCAAAACGTGTTGCATCGATCGGAACAACCAGTAATCAGAAGGAGCAATGTCCGGATAATACAGCGGGTGCAGTAAAATATTCCACTTAAACGTTTCCAAATATTTTTTTATGACTTTTTCAACGTGAGGCCGAGCGTTGCCATTCAGAAAAATAACTTTATCATGCCTTTCCTCATATTCTGGTCGTTTTTCTCGTAATACACGGCTCAAACGAATTAATTGTAGTCTGTACCTCTCGCCCATAATGGATTCGCCAGGTTATAGCAGTTCGTAGTACACAATGCCTCTTTGGTCCCACCGATACACGGCATAACCTTCGAACCATGAATGTTTGTCTTTGGCGTTGCTGTTAATATCGATGGCAACGATCGGCCACATCAGTCACTATCCGATGTAAAAAACCCTTTCTTGTTTGCCTTTGAAGCAGCAAAAAATCGCCTTTCCCTTTCTGTTGGTTTCAATTCAGAAAGGACCCAACTGTCTTGCTTTTGAAGCATGCCCATAGATTTCAATCGTACGAAAACTGTTTGTTGGGTCACCCCTAATATACCGACAAGCTCCTCTTGCGGTTGAATCGGTCTTCACCGAACAATGCCTCTAATTCGTTGTCTTAAATTGTTTTGGCTGTCCAAAGCGAGGCTGTTCTTCAACACTGAAATCATAATTTTTGAAGCGTTGAAACCATTCTCTACATGATTTATCGGTTGGATCATTGTCACCGTAAACTTCCACAAGCATTCGATGTGCTTCAGCTTCCAATTAAAACAAAAAATAACACTTCCCGCAAATGCTGTTTAGTTGCGACATATTCAACACCGTAAAAAACACGTTTTGTATGAAACTCAAAGCAATACAAACTGAATGTTAACGGCAGATGTCTAATCTGTTTGAAGCAACGGAAATCAGTTGTCACTATAAAAAATGTATTATAGTGAGAGCCACTTTTTAAAAACGGACCGAATTAATTTGTAGCCCCAATATATAATAATAATTAAATATTATAATTATTAACTAATTTAGTGATTGCGATGTACAAATTTCGACTAAACAGGTAATAGAGATCTGTCTCACAATGGCGTCGTCGCGAAATATACATTCACGTTGTAAATTTTCTAGATCTCAATGTGTTGAAGATTAATAATTGGGTACCATGTAGCGGATGCATACAAAGCACAATTTATGAAATTTAAATATGTAAATAAATTTTATATGTATATTTAATTAAATCAAAAATAATAATATTAACTTTACAAAAAGAAGACAATAAAATCTTTTATTTCGAAAACAAATTGCATGTGAAAAATACTAACGAGATTTGTACTTTTTCACGCAGAAACGTATTGGGAATTAGTATAGAAAAGTGTATGAAAAAACCCGAGTTTCCGACGACATTCCACCTTCTTCCGATTTTCCTCTTTCTAGTCGGGATTCACACCTATACTGGATTTTTTGTGACACTCTCCTTTGGCGAGTAGTATGGATTTCCATGTACTTTACATGGTTCTTTCCACAGAAAGATTGTGGGTCTTGCACGCGAATGTCAACGGAACTCCGTTGGCATTGTATATTGGGAAGTACGGAATTTAGTATGTAATTGAAACAATTTTTCCCACACAGTGGAAAAATTGCATACTGGGTTTGTGCAAAATTCCAGTATGTGTGTGAATACCGACTAAAAAGAGAAAAAAACAAAGTGGTATTAACTAAATAAGGTATTATCACGTATATACATTTCCGTACTAATTTAACACACTTTATCGCAGGCAAATAGAGCAGGTTACCATATCACTTTTACATGGGATTAATAATAATGTTCTATTGAAATTAAAAAGAAATATTTGTTGTTTATTTAATACATATTTCCTTTTTGTTTACATTTTAAAACTCCGCCTTTGAGTGTATTCATCCAACCCACATGTTACATTTTTACACAGCATCTTAACCCTTCCAGTTCTGATTTAAAACTGGACCAAATAGATTTTTCTTGTGACATGTTTTGGGTTGCTTGAGTACCATTTTAACTGAAAATAGGAAAAAATTAGAATATAAGTCAGGGTAGGTTTTGCCTAATGTACACACACATGTACAAATCGATTTTTGTATTAAGGAACAGTTTCAAAAACTTGGTTCAACAAGTTTCTCTGAAATTCCTAGACATATGAGCACGGCCCATTGTTGTCGCGGTTTATACTGTCATATGCCTGTCGGAAGTCTATGTATAGATGATGTATGGTTATGTTGTACTTCCAACATTTTCCAAGATCATCCTCATGGTGAAACACTGGTCAGTGGTCGATGGTTGGTACGAAAACCACATTGATAGTCGCCAATGATATTTTCGGCGAAAGGGAGGATTCTGGCAAGTACAACATTAGCCAACACTTTGTACAGTGTCAATACAGCAATACCACCATAGTTTTCACATTTAAGACGGTCGCCTTTTTTATGCAACGGACATATCAGCGCGGTCTTCCAATTCTCAGGCAGCTCTTCTTGGCTCTTCTTGGGTCATTCCGAATTAGCAGATTTTGAAAGTAGGTTTGCCATACTAAGGGAACATCAGCCACGTTTGTTCTCAACTCCATTCCCGCCTTTGATGGCTGTACTTCTAGGGTGGAAATGAGATTCCTTGCATTAGCAAAACAGTCCCTTGAATTTCCTTTTTCCGCCTGGAAGCTGATGTTTTCAATGCATGATTTCATATGTTCACGTTTCTTTTGTCGGAGGAATTTAATCGTAGCTTTCCTAGTGCGTAGATATCTGCTAGAGTGCTTCTAGTTTTGTGAGCCAACCATTTTTCACGAAGCTTTAGTTTATTTTCGATGACCAGGCGGCATTGATCATCGAACCAATTATTGCGGGATCTCGTAGGTCTTCTTCTGATGGTGTTTTGAGCCGCGATGATTATGGCTGACTATATAGTGTGCCATTACTCCTGGATATTAGAGGGAGCTTCTTCGTTGTTGCTGCGCTGCTCTAAAAAGTTAGTGACAGCTGCAGAGTTCAGTGACGCTTGGTCTTTTACAGCATCAACATTCCATCGAACGGTTTTTTGTGTTTGTCTATTGAACGTAGATGACAGTTTGCACTTATATTTAAATATGACAAGCACATGATCGCTGTCCATGTCAGCATCTCTGTAAGATCTAACGTCGGATATGCTGGTGGAGTGTCTCTTAGACACCATAACGTGATCGATTTGGTTTTCCGTTCTTCCATCATTCGATCTCCACGTTACTTTGTGGATTCTCTTATGTGGAAAAAACGTACTTGATACAACTAAGTTGTACGTTATTGCCAGGTCAATGACTCGTTGGCTGTTGTTGTTACTGGTTAGATGCAGGCTGTTAGGACCGATGCGCGATGTATTTTATGCACTTCTATACCGATTTTTGCATTAACGTCGCCCACGATAATTTTAATGTCGTGGTGCGGTATGTTATTGATGACTTCCTCCAGCTCGTAAAGAATAGATCGTTGATGTCATCAGATTCACCTTCGGTGGGTGCATGTACATTAACGATCGTGATGTAAAATTTCTTAGTGCGAAGTCTGACCGTGCATATCCGCAAGTTGATAGGGCGGAAATCGATGATATGATGCTTCACGCGCCAATGGCTGAGGAAGTTAACTCTAAATTCTCCACCATTCTGATGGCCGCTGTAATGAAGAGTGTAACCATTGGTGGTATCATGGATCTCACTTCCAGACCATCTAAGCTCTTGTAGTGCAAGTACGTCTAATGTGTAACTCTTTGCTTGATTCGAAAGGTTCTGGAGATATCCAGGTCTTAAGAGGCTAAACACGTTCCATGTTCCCATTTTTAAAGCGTTGTTCGTGAACAATCCGATATGGTTATCCAAGAGGGGCCTTTGATTAGAGTTCATAACATAGTTGTTTTTATGCGGGAAGACTGTTGGCTTGCCGCTCAACCCGCTTATTACGTGTGTGGGTCACGTACTGGTGAGAATCCTAAGGCATCCAGTCCTACCTTGAACACATTTATATAGCGAGCCGCTTGATACTATAGCCAGACGCCCGCTTCAGCCGCGCCTAACCTGGAGAACAGACGCTGATTTGGTATTGAGGCGCGAATGACTCGCCCTGACATGTAGTGTTTATGACTGTAAACAGGATTCATTTAGAGTTACCCAGGGAGCACCACAAGGAGGTATGCATCTCAGACTCCGCCTCCCATACCGCTGTTATATAAATTTATAATTTCCGGTTGTGAAACGTCAACATATGTGAAACGTCAGCTTTAAGGATATGCACCACCTTTTTATTGTGTTTATTACACCATTTTCCATAAAATTGGGTGCTACATATACCGGTTTCTTGTCAATTCATGTGACCGCAATAATTCTGTCATCCTTGCTGACACATCGCTCTAAATAACAGCGGTCATTTTATTAAATTTGCGGTCTTCTGAAAAATCTGGCTTGTTAAATCGGTTAATTAGAGCGCTCCTAATTGCATTAACTCTTCTATTTTTTATTATTTCCAATAAATTGTAAGTTGTAAAAAAAAAAATTCAAAATACGGTTTGTGTCCCGGCACTTCAATTCTTTGAATTAAATGGAGGACGATTGCTGCACCAAACCTCTTTTTTTGTTGATGAAAATCAGAAATTTCAGTTATTGTTCTAGAAATGACACTTAGTTCCTTCGTTTAATACTCCTGCAATAACAGTAGGATCTACTGTTTTCGGGTTGGTGTTTGCGTTTTCGTCATCTTCACCAACCACCTGTTCTATTCCGATTCTTATTGGACGTCTTTCATTGGTACTTTTATTACTACAAAGTTCCGGAATATTATCTCTCTCTCTCTAGCTTCACATCCAATGAAGGGATTTTGCCGCCCGCACTATGGTCCACCATCCGTCTCAGTCCATCGCTCTCATCCTCCAGTTTCGACATCGTAGTGTATGTAGATCTTGTTCGACGTCGTCACGCAAGCGCAGTCGGGGCCTTGCTCTACGACACATACCGGCTGCTTCCATCAACAGATGGAACACTTTATTGGTCATCCGTTGTTGTGGGGATCTTGTAACGTGGCCGAGCCATCTAACTCGATTGGATTTGATGAATCCGATAATATCGCAACCTCCAAGAAGTTGCTTTATCTCGTGGTTCATGCGAATCCGAAATTCATTGTTCGCAACTTTAATTGGGACCTTCTTTTCGAAGGTAGATAACAATCTACAGTCGTTAGTGGTCATGGTCCAGCTCTCACTTCCGAAAGCCAGCACAGGTCTTATGAGTGCTTTATAAAGTGCGAGCTTGCACGACTGCGATAGATGCCTAGATCGCAATAATTTTAATTGGGCGTAGAAAACTCGTTGCCTGACAGCGATTCGGGCTTTTATTTCTGCATGCATGTCATTCGATGATGTTATAACTGACCCGAGGTATTTAAAGTTTTCAACGCTATCAAAGTTATGGTGGTCAATTCCGAGATTTGCCATAGACATGTTCCTGGGTGTTGATACAAATTTGGTTTCGCTACTGTTCACCTGCAAACCAAGTCTTCTTGCGCAGTGATCGAGCGGTACGAAACTGTCTTTGATATCGCTAGGTCTTCGGCCAAGAACCACGATATCATCTTCATATCCAAGAATTTAACCTGATTTATTAAATATGCAGCGCGATTCGAACTTGCTTTTCCTCTGCAGTGACGCTTGCTCTTTTAGAATATTATCGTATTCCCAAAAACAGATTGGTTCATCTTGCCCCTTTTCATCATCAGGATTGCCAGTGTCTTCATAAAGAATGGCCAACAGTCCGTCATGCTTCATATTTACGAGGCATCTACAACCAAACACAGAGTATATTGTGATAACCATCAATTAAAAAAAAACGCAATACGAAAAAAATCTTTTCGGAGGATGAACATGACCGTTAGTTATAATTGTACATCTACGTGTAAATCATATTAAATTGAGAAAAATCATATTTGAATATGACTTAAAAACAGTTGGTTTTTAAAATATACATTATTGGATATTTAAATGTATAAAAACATTATTTAAAAGGATGTTTTTTTATTTGTAGTAGAATTGGGCTAAAAATAAAGGATTTTCACTACTAAAAAACACGTGAATGTACCTTGACGTTTTATTGAATACTGATCTCATTTTTGTAGTTTGAGCTGATTTGTTTAATAGAATGATAAAAAAAAGAAAAACTGAAACAAACATGCAATAGAGGATAAAATATGAATTTCGTGAATACTACGTCTCTGAAAAGTTTGTACATACTCATGTACAAACAGGTCTAAAAGGGTTAATAAAATAAAACAAAAACATTTTACGTAAAAAAAGCGTTTTATACCTCTTTAGCCCAATCCGATCGCAACCATTTTATAATTAAACTATTATTTTGTAATTAAATTAAATAAAATTAATGTTACTGTAATAATTAAAAACTATTAAATTAAAACAACACGAGAAAATAAAATAAACAAAAACACACGCATGCACAATCGTGTGCGTATTCGACTTGTCACATGAAATTGAGAAGAGAAAATAAAAGATTTAATCAAAACAAACAAAACTAAAAAAAACTGTGTGTGTCAGCTCCGACGCACGATTAGAGTTTACTCCTTCAGATCGACTGTCTAAATAGGCACAACAAAGGCTTACTAGTCTAAGAAAAAGATTAATACGATTTCAAATGGTAAATAAACGAATCAATGAAAATACCTAAATAAAGTATTTTTATTCTATTTCTATTTACATTTATTATGACTATTCGGTAAAGTATTATACATCAAACATTTTACAAAAATAGATTTGAAATATTATACATGAATATATCATTAGGAAGGTTGATAAATTATTTTTATTATCATCTAAGTTATTATTACTATTTTACATATTAATTAGATCAATAGTGCTGTCGTTATTAGTTACTGTGTGTGACAAGAGGCTTATGGTAACTGAAATACGACACATGAACGTTGGTAGATATGTGGTTCAAAAATCTTGAACATACCGCATCAATGGTTGTATCATCCTCGTTGTCCCCAATGTTCTATCGGAAATAATGTCTAAATTAAGTTCAGGTTTTAAAAGCTGTATTAATCTCAATCCGTCATCTTTATTAAAGTCGATATTAAAATCACCGCTAAGTATGAGTGGAAGTACATGATACTGTTTCTTCAGTAGTTTTGATCCACTTTCTGTATAAGCTAACAATGTCTCATGAATGAAATCTATTACATCATCAACCTTTTGATTAATTGAAATGTAAATTGAGATAACAATAATGTGATTACCGTTAGGCAAAGTACATCTCACTGCACATATGTCTCCCAAATTAGAATGTGTTTGGCTAAAGTGCTGGGCATTCCTTAAGAAAGTATCATTATTGCCAGTAAGTACATGGTGTGAATCGTTAACATTTTGATAAATGCCGGCCGAGTAACGTCAGGTCGTCGATATTGTGATATACATCTGAAATTTTCAATTTCAACCGATTCCTCATTGCGAATCCATGTTTCCGATAAAATTATAATGTTACCACGGGATCACGTGCATGCGCCTGGATACTTTGGCAATTAAGCGAGAAGAGAATCATATTTCCTTCATTTATTTTATTGAGTATAACCTGATCAATTGTTGTAAGATTAACAGTAGAAAGCCTGATAAGTTCTTGGCGTAAAACAAGCATTGTTTCGTTCCGTTGTCTACCATGATAAAAACGTTGGCGGTTATCAGTAGAAACAATATGAAGGCCTTCTTGAGACGTGACCCTGGATAAAGCCACCAAACCAAAGTTTGCGAATGTGTCTTGTTGTATTTGTACATAATTTCATCAAATGTTCCTCCTTGCGACTTGTGAATTGTCAACGCGCAAGCCGGTTTTAGTGGGAAATGATTTCTTTTAGCATGAATGGATTTATTTCGGTTGAGAGGCACTGTTGCAGATCTACGGTTGATAGGACCGAATTCTCTACTGATTCCTTTTGCATTCGCATAACCAGCCATTTATCCACGAGCTTTAACACCAACGCCGTTTGGAAATAGAAGCCAAACTCGCAGGACTTCATTTTGAGCACCCAACTCAACATATGACAATTTACCAACCGCTCCATTGGCTAAACCATCAGCGACATCGAAGTTGGTTGTTATCATGTATGGCTTATCTACAACGAAAATAATTTCGTAGGGTAATCCTCCTGTGTCGATTGTACTGAGCTTATGAAGCTTCTCTCTAGCAGCTCTTTCTTTTTCGCGATCACCGTCACATCCTATTATTTCGTCATCAGCAATTGAATTTGTCATTTCATCAGATGAACTCAACATTTTTAAATTATAAGTATCAACTGAATGGTTGTCATTGAATAAACGGATTTCACTAGGACAGCGTTCTTCTGCTTCTACCTATGAACAGAACCTTGATTCAATCATTTGCCACTGTTGTTCATCCAATTGATCTCCATTACCTATCTTTGTCGACAGTGATGAGAATTCAGCATTTTCTTGTCGCATGACTTCATTTAATTCATAAAAAGCAATTCCTCTCCATAATTGCTGACCATCGATTCGCTGAACTTTTTGTTTCCAAATGGGAGTAGCTCTAACAGGTGGCAGTTGCCTCAAATCACCAATGAGAATTATATGTAATCCATCAAAAGCAGTATCAAAATTGCCTGTTATTTCTTTTAGTCTTAGATCAATACGTTCAAACATTTCACCCCCGATCATGCTGATTTCATCAATCAGTATCATCTTGACGTATTTGAAAAAAGTTCGATATAAGCCTTTGACCTCGTTTGATAATGGTGTTTGAAAACTCGAAAGAGTGATTTTGAATGCGGTGTGAACAGTCGTGCCTAATATAGCAACTGATGCCTTCCCTGTAGATGCACATGCAAGATAAGCGTTACAATAACCATCCGTATCAGTAAATCGATTACAAATTTCCATAATAAGTTTAATGAGTAATGTTTTCCCACATCCAGCAGGACCAGTTAAAAATAGTTGTAATGGAAGTAGATTTGTGGAAGTTAACAACCTTACTCAATACCTTGATACTTTCTTCAGCTTTTCGTTTTCTATTCGATGGCATAGACGATACAGTTTCGATGACAGCTTCATGCTGTATGATGGTGGGTTCCATATCAGGACTTGATGGCGCAAACTGTGCAGTAATTGCGGGTTCGACGGACTTGGACGGATTTTGTTCTCCACTCATTAATTTTTTTTTAGCCTGTACGTTCGCTGCTTCTCGGCTGGACTTTTTGGAGGTGGTTTAGATTTTTTGCTGTTTATTTGTTTATGCATATTTCTCAGATCACTATTTATGTGGTTGGGCGTCTAGGTGTTTTAAATCTTCATGGAACTTTGAATCAAATTTTACATAAAAATTATCCAGTTTGTGGATAACCCTCCCTATCAACAACCCAACCCTCCCTATAATAGATCCCTATTCAAGTTTGTGGTTAAATTTTGCTGTGGGTATAATTTCAATATTAAATTGTTAGAAAATTTTAAAATAGTCTATTTCACCACTTTTTTCAATATTAAATTGTTAGACAATTTTAAAATAGTCTATTTCTCCCCTTTAAATTGTATTTATTAGGATATTAATATTTTAAAACAATATTAAATTTTTTTATTAAAAAGTCGGAAAATGTTAAATGAAATGTCAATCAAGTGACAGGTTTGCTGATATACGCAGTGTAAATATTTTATTTTATCTATTAGTTCTACTAATTGTTTATAGAGTGTATCAAATGTAGTTAAGGTATTTGAATTATTAAAAAAATAATAAAAAATTACTTTTACGTAAATCTAAAAAAAATGTTCCGGTAGCAAACAATAATACTTCTCTTCTTACTATTGTTAATGAACTAAAAAAAATTGAAGAAAAAATCAAGTATAAAAACGAACACCGAATAAGAATCAATTTATAATTCAATGAGAAAGAAGAGTTAAATTATATAATCTACAATTATATAATCTTATATAATTTACATATATATTACATATGCATTTTATCGAAATATTGACTAACGAACCAACGCCGAAAATAGAAATCACACGAAAATTAAATTAAAAGTGAAAGTTGCGCAGAATAGGTTGCGCACTAAAAAGTAACGAGGTCATTCGTTCAATAGATTTTACTAATATTTTTTTCATACCGAGTGCCTTATATGAAAATCGATTCTTAAGGAGTAAACTCCAAAAAAGAAAATTGTTTGCTCGTGTTAAAATAAAACTAACTAGAATTAAATGCATATAACATTTTTACAAATATCTTTTTATTTATATTCTGCCATGAATTCTACATGAAATTTCTGGAATACTTTTAACATTTTTTTAAGTTCATCAGTTTGTGGTAAAATTGTTGTACGAAAATGATAAGTGCCCGGATATTGTCCAAATCCACTTCCTGGTACAATACAGATACCAGTTTGCTCGAGCAACTGGAAAGCATAAAACACATCAGGTTCTTTACCCTGCTTCTTAGCAACTTCAATAGCCTTGGGTGGTAACGTTATTTGTGGAAATGCATACATAGCGCCTTGAACAGGATTACAAGAAAATCCTTCAAACGAATTAAACGTATCAGCAACCAATTTTGCTCTGGTCTTCAACTCATTTAAAATATTTAATTTTTCTTTGTTAAACAATTTGTATGATGGTTCGCCCAGTTGTGGTGGATTTACGACACAATCCATAACTGCTTGTCCGATGGTAGATGAACACAATTGCGCAGACATTGCTTTTAATAGCATAGCCTTTACCTCTGGGCACATATTTACAATTTCAGCGTATCCGCCACGAATACCGCACTCTCCCATATAACCTTTCGAACATGACATGAAGCTGGCGAGTTCCATTTTATTATAAGGTGCACCCATTTCCATCATTACTTTTTTGAATGAGTAAAATTTTGAGCCTTCTGCATAAACATTATCTTGATAAACTTCATCCGCGAATAAGAATAATTTTTCTTTGAAAGCAAATTTAATAATCTCTTCGATATTCTCCCTTGTTAAAACTTGACCAGTTGGATTTCCTGGATTTATAACAACTAGAACACGAGGTGTATAAAGGTCTTTAGACTCATTTAGAGCACGTTGTAGCTCGTTAACGTCCAATCCCCAATTTTTCGATTCATCTAAATAGTAACCTACTTGGCCCATATGTAATTCAGCAATGGTAGCTGAATACAAAGGATACTGTGGAATTGGTACCATAATTCCAGCTGGTTTCTCGTTAACTCGACATTTAAATAAACTGAGAGTAGTTTTAATAGCGCCTGATGCACCACCTGATAGCATTATGTTATTGAAATCCGCTGGTATTCCGCCATCACGAGACTGAATATATTGCGCTGCATGTTTCCGAATTATTTCGATACCAACCGAATCTGTGTAAGAGCCTACTGAACGTCCCTTACAATCATCTAAAATAGCGTTTGCACGGGTTTTACAATCATCCGGAATTGATGGATCGTTGAAGAGGGGTGGATATGCGAGGAGTCCAATAATCTGAAATTTAAAAGAAATTTATCAACAGTTAACTTTTTGATGGTAATTGGTTTTTTACCAACAATAACAATTTCACTTATGTAGAATTTAGTTCAAACACATGATGACATGGTTACATAAACAAACTGATCTTTTTAAAAGCCCACACGTCAATCCGTTAACAATTGTTTCAAATAAAATTAAAATTCAAACGTCTGGCGGAGTTTTAAGAGGGTCCTTTAGTAAAAGAAATTTTAGTTTTGAAGCTAACCTTATTTCCATGGAAATATTTTTAATAATAACGGAATCTCACGTAAACACAAAATGCATTAATAATGCCTGTGTCAACACGCACGATGGGTATAGAAACGTGAACAAAATGTGTAAGCAAAATATATAAAATTTAGTAAAAATTAAATTTATTTTCCTATGTCCTAAGCCTAACATACAACATATGTACATTACAACCAGACCGCCACCAGATATTGGATCAAACGTGTGTCTTCGATATATGTATAACGAATTACAAGCTCACGATAGAAAAGCCCCATACCATAAATTAATCTGTTACGATTGATATGATGGTCGATGATCTGACCGAATAAGATTGATTTATTAGCTCAAAAAACTTAAAAATTCCCTTGCCCTTTTATAATCAATTTCTCTTATAAGTATATATGTACATACATAGGCTTTACAATTTACATAAATAATAATGACTTGTAAAATAATAAATTAGTGCACAAAAAATATTTTATAGTAAATATCAAAGCATGTACATATCCAAATTTACATCGTTATCTCCTTTGAGTGTGTGTCTTCATTGATTCGATTTTTTTTTTAATCGAATCGAAATACAAATCATAACACAATAAATCTAATCTACATGTAGAAGTGCATTAGTATTCTATGCAGAATAAATTAGTGTTGGTTTTGATTGAATAATCATAAATATAGAACACTACCAAAACCAACAACAATTTAAAGCCCTGAACAAAGTCTGAAATGCAGATGCCAATATGCAACAAACTACAGAAGATTGTTTTGGTTACACTAACAATCCCATATTAATTTTTTTCCTTCGCAAAACTGCTTATTAAACTAGTGCGCACATACTATGTACCCATATATTCTAATACAACTATCTAATAGTGTAGTGTTTTCTGTATTTGTTGCATTAGCATGGCTTTATATTGTTGTTGGTTTTGACACTACCAAAATTCATTCTTTTACGTATTTTTTCTTCTCCATTGTTCTACTTCTCCACACATCCATTTGATTCCCTTCATGGGCGCGCGCATATCAAACGAGAAATAGCCGCCAATCGGAGATTTGCTAAACTTATTTTCATGAAAAATTTTGATAAACTATTTTTATAATTTATATATTAAAACTGAAAAATATTTAGAAAAGAAGAAAACTAGGCACGAGATTAAGAATTCTAGTTGATTCTTGTGAAAGAATTTTTTGTCTACTGTAGTTGTACATTCCAATCGAACCTGCGCAACTTGTTGAAGTTTGGGAGCTAATATAAAAAAATT
Source organism: Nephrotoma flavescens (assembly GCA_932526605.1). Classification (NCBI taxonomy): domain Eukaryota; kingdom Metazoa; phylum Arthropoda; class Insecta; order Diptera; family Tipulidae; genus Nephrotoma; species Nephrotoma flavescens. Next base: position 162,662,024 of record OW052220.1, on the reverse strand, counting down.
AAAATTAAATTTGGAAAAACTAGCAAAGCACATGTTATCTAATGAATATAAAATAATTCTAGAAGAAAATGTTCACACAAGTGCTTATCGAACCTGCACAAGATACCATTACTTTGGCACAAGACCCTCTTAAAAATAAAATTAAAGAATAAAAACGACAGAATAAAACCATAAAAAAACAATCTCAAAAATGGAAGGGTGATTATGTTGTTTCTAGGCTAATACCCAACTTTCTTTTGCCATGAATACCATTTCTAAAGCTAAAATTAAACCTACCGGATTGGATAAAAACTGTCTTTCTCTCTCTCTCTCTCTGGCACTATATCCCATCAAGGGATATGGCCAACGTTCCCTCTAATTATTCAAAATCATGCGCGGCATAACTGCATTGTGGGCAAGTATTTTAAATTTAGCAAATTTCGAGCAAAACTTAACAAAATTACAATACAATAATTTTTACATATAGTTTTATTTAAAAATAAATGACTTGTTAGAGAGAAACAAAAAAAATGTCCAGTAAAATTTACTGGAAAATAATAGAATAAGTGGGGAAAATGTTCCCATAAAAAGTATGAAACTCAATACTTTTTATGGCAACATTTTCAATACACTTTCAAAAAATAGTATGCGATGAGGAATATTTTTCGTACACTATACGACAATTTTATGGTTGGAAAAGTATTATAGTGAAATGTCAAGAAAAAGTGGAACTTGCTATTAGTTTTTGTGCCGCTAGATATAACACGTTCAGAAAGGGGGTATATTTTTGAAAATTTTATGTTTCGTTAAAATTTTGCTATAAAAAAACAAACAAAAGTTGCTGTCTTTATCGCTCTAACGTAATTTAAATATACTATTCTCTTTCGGTTTCCCAGTATATTTTACTGAAAAAAATTTGTTTCACTGTGGAATCCACGTATAAATCAGGATATAGTTGCCATAATAAGTATTAAACTCAATACTTTTTATGGCAACATTTTTAACACAACTTCAAAAAATAGTATGTGATGTGAAATACTTTTCGCACACTACGCCAATTTTATGGTTGAAAAAATATTACTGTAAAATGTTAAGAGAAAAATGAAACATGGCATTATTTTTTTGTGCCACAACGTTCAAATTTTTGAAAATTTTCTATTTACTATTTGTGTTTTCTATTTGTGTATTTTACAAAAAGTTAATGTTAAAGTGAAATATTTTATTATTCTAATGGCGTTTTCTTTTTACAAAAAACTGACAATTTCGATGTACATCAAATATTTTTGATGTAAATCACATTTTCGCGTTCTTTTAGTGGCAAAAATAACAAAAAAAATTGATGTACATCAAAAAATGGAAATGTAGAATTTTACTTCCATTTTAACTACCACATACACATATTTATATACATATAATACGTCAATCGTAAATATTGTCAAATACGTCAAACGCGTCATTTGAAATTTTTTGAAAATGGTTTATTATTTTCGGCATCCCTTTCGGGTTTAGGCACACTACGATAAAAATACATCACAATTTTTTCGTATTCTTTTTAACTATCGGTAATTTGATTTACATCAAAAACATAAAAGAATTCGCTATAAATAAATTTATTTATAAAACATTCTTTACTGCATTAAATTGCCCATGACATGTTCTATGTTTAAGTGTCAATCGAGAGCAATTAAGAATTCTGGAATAAATTTTTTTAGATTTCCCGCTGTTCCAACAAGATGTTTGAGTACAAAGTTCTTGCAGAACAACGGTAAATTAAAGTATGCGTTTGTTTGATCTAAGAATTTTTTATAGGGCAAAAGCGCTCCCCGTATTAAATCCTGCCTGGATGCCTTCGGTCGAGTTAGGACAAAATAAAAACACAAAGTTCTCCACGGCTAGATACAACAGAATGAAGAAAAGAACCTCATTGATGGTAAAGCAAGATCCTATTGTCACAAAATCAGTAAAAACGCCATATTTGGAACCAGAAGTTAGGATTAACGAAAACTTGGACGATGCACCCGTGGCTCCAATGATTCATAAAAAAACATGTCAAACTGAAGGTAAAATAATATAACTGAACGTAACACATTTATTATTTGTTTCGTAATTTGTAGAATTCTATTTTGAGTGTGACAAAATTGATGGAATATTTAGGTTGAAACAACAAGTTACTGCATTGAAGGAGGAAGATGCAGCACTGAAGCACAAATAATGAATTTTATCCAGATGAACAAGTTTAATGGAGAAAAGATGCATATAAAAATTTTAAACAAAAATTAGAAGGGGAAATTCTGTATAGTAAGCGAAAGGCTATATACAATGTTCATTCTATTGAATGTCTCTTTTCTTCTTTCACTTCACAAATTATCAAATGAATTATTATGAAGAAATGAAACCGAAGTACACATACACAACAACCCAAATAAAACATTTCATTTATATGCATGCAGTTTTCAATGGTTTATTTACATTTATTTATCACGCATAGGTAATCCGTTTTCGAACTGAAAAGCAGTAAGAAAATCATCTTTTTATATTGAAAATGGCAATATAAACTGTAATAATTATAAATCAAATTTAGCTGCAATACATATGTAAATATGTACTAAGGCTGCGGGCCAATAGTCGGGTAAATTATTTACTGTGGTAAAAATCGGATTTAGAACAGATTTTTCGATCAGTTTGCCATAGAGTTTTTGAAAAATAAATGAATTTACAGAAAAATTTACTTAAAATTGACTTTTACCCGACTATTGGCCCGCAGCCTAAATAATTTGTATAAGATAACATTTTGGAATTATCATTTATTGAGTATATATATTGTCGCAGCTGCGACATAAAATTTTTGTTCGTGAATCCGAAATGAAAAAATTGAAATGAAAATAAAAAAATTTAAGGACATTTTTGAGATGTAGATTTTTGTTTAAATTTTATTTTCGAGAGAACAGAATAAAACAAAACAAAAAAATTTAATGGTTTAATTTAAAATAAGGGTTTAAATTAAAAATTAAAATCTATTGCGACTTAGTTTGAATCCAGAAACCAAATTATCGTGTAGCATGGCTGTATTACTTTACGAAGGATCAAGCAAAACAAAGATAATTCGATATCAATGTTTTATTTGGATATAATATGCCATATGGATGTCCCTCAATAACTGTGAATGTATAAATTTTAGATTTTTTTTGTTTGTTTATTTATTGTTATTGCAGATCGGGAAATAATTTTCGGCATGAACTAACTAAACTACTTAATTTGAATAAGAAAAACTCTGGATTTGGTAAATTGTAGAATGAAACTTGGCATTGCACATTATGAGATGTATATTGGTGTTTCATTTTAATAATTGCAAAATGATTTTAGTTGAGATAATTTGAAAACAGAAATTAAAAATGCACCTACAATTTTGATACAATATTTACTATAGCAAAATATTCAAATAATTAATTAACAGTATGAATTAGAAAATTATTGGTTAGATTTGGGTGACGGTCTCTTTATCATAAACAATTTATCGTGTTTCAATTTAACGTGAACATTTAATCATAGAACCGTTTATCGTGGACACAATTTACCGTGGACACAATTTATCGTGGGACAATTTATCGTAGAACAGTTTTTCGTGGACAATTTATCGTAGAAAGGTTTTATGCGTGGTATCAAAAAATTAGTGGGATTCTTTAATGATTTTTGGAAGAAGTTTTGGAATATTGCCATGTGGGACGGAACTCGGTAGTTTCTTAACCGATTATGATGGGATTTGGTATGTTGGATGGAAATGGGGTTATTGAATGATTTTTGGAAGAAGTTGTGGAATAATGCCATGTGGGACGGAACTCAGTAGTTTCTTAACTGATTATGATGGGATTTGGTATGTTTGTTGGATGGAAATGGGATTATTGAATGATTTTGGGAAGAAGTTCTGAAATATGGCCATGTGGGACGGAACTCGGTAGTTTCTTAACCGATTATGATGGGATTGGGTATGTTGGATGGAAATGGGATTATTGGATGATTTTTTGAAGAAGTTCTGGAATATGGCCATGTGGGACGGAACTCGGTAGTTTCTTAACCGATTATGATGGGATTGGGTATGTTGGTTGGGAATGGGATTATTGAATGATTTTTGGAAGAAGTTCTGGAATATGGCCATGTGGGACAGAACTCGGTAGTTTCTTAACCGATTATAATGGGATTGGGTATGTTGGTTGGAAATGGGATTATTGAATGATTTTTGGAAGAAGTTCTGGAATATGGCCATGTGGGACGGAACTCGGTAGTTTCTTAACCGATTATGATGGGATTGGGTATGTTGGATGGAAATGGGATTATTGGATGATTTTTGGAAGAAGTTTTGGAATGTGGCCATGTGAGACGGAACTCGGTAGTTTCTCAGCCGATTATGATAAGATTGGGTATGTTGGATGGAAATGGGATTATTGGATGATTTTTGGAAGAAGTTCTGGAATATGGCCATGTGGGACGGAACTCGGTAGTTTCTTAACCGATTATGATGGGGTTGGGTAATTTGGATGCAAATGGGATTATTGAATGATTTTTGGAAGAAGTTCTGGAATATGGCCATGTAGGACGGAACTCGGTAGTTTCTTAACCGATTATGATGGGATTGGGTATGTTAGATGGAAATGGGATTATTGAATGATTTTTGGAAGTTGTGGAATATTGCCATGTGGGACGGAACTCGGTAGTTTCTTAACCGATTATGATGGAATTGGGTATGTTGGATGGAAATGGGATTATTGAATGATTTTTGGAAGAAATCTGGAATATTGCCATGTGGCAACTCGGTAGTTTCTTGACTGATTATGATGAGATTTGGTATGTTGGATGGAAATGGGATTATTGAATGATTTTTGGAAAAAGTTCTGGAATATGGCCATGTGGGACGGAACTCGGTAGTTTCTTAACCGATTATGATGGGATTGGGTATGTTGGATGGAAATGGGATTATTGGATGATTTTTTGAAGAAGTTCTGGAATATGGCCATGTGGGACGAAACTCGGTAGTTTCTTAACCGATTATGATGGGATTGGGTATGTTGGATGGAAATGGGATTATTGAATGATTTTTGGAAGAAGTTCTGGAATATGGCCATGTGGGACGGAACTCGGTAGTTTCTTAACCGATTATGATGGGATTGGGTATGTTGGATGAGAATGGGGTTATTGAATGATTTTTGGAAGAAGTTCTGGAATATGGCCATGTGGGACGGAACTCGGTAGTTTCTTAACCGATTATAATGGGATTGGGTATGTTGGTTGGAAATGGGATTATTGAATGATTTTGGAAGAAGTTCTGGACTATGGCCATGTGGGACGGAACTCGGTAGTTTCTTAACCGATTATGATGGGATTGGGTATGTTGGATGGAAATGGGATTATTGGATGATTTTTGGAAGAAGTTTTGGAATGTGGCCATGTGGGACGGAACTCGGTAGTTTCTCAGCCGATTATGATAATATTGGGTATGTTGGATGGAAATGGGATTATTGGATGATTTTTGGAAGAAGTTCTGGAATATGGCCATGTGGGACGGAACTCGGTAGTTTCTTAACCGATTATGATGGGATTTGGTATGTTGGATGGAAATGGGGTTATTGAATGATTTTTGGAAGAAGTTGTGGAATAATGCCATGTGGGACGGAACTCAGTAGTTTCTTAACTGATTATGATGGGATTTGGTATGTTTGTTGGATGGAAATGGGATTATTGAATGATTTTGGGAAGAAGTTCTGAAATATGGCCATGTGGGACGGAACTCGGTAGTTTCTTAACCGATTATGATGGGATTGGGTATGTTGGATGGAAATGGGATTATTGGATGATTTTTTGAAGAAGTTCTGGAATATGGCCATGTGGGACGGAACTCGGTAGTTTCTTAACCGATTATGATGGGATTGGGTATGTTGGTTGGGAATGGGATTATTGAATGATTTTTGGAAGAAGTTCTGGAATATGGCCATGTGGGACAGAACTCGGTAGTTTCTTAACCGATTATAATGGGATTGGGTATGTTGGTTGGAAATGGGATTATTGAATGATTTTTGGAAGAAGTTCTGGAATATGGCCATGTGGGACGGAACTCGGTAGTTTCTTAACCGATTATGATGGGATTGGGTATGTTGGATGGAAATGGGATTATTGGATGATTTTTGGAAGAAGTTTTGGAATGTGGCCATGTGAGACGGAACTCGGTAGTTTCTCAGCCGATTATGATAAGATTGGGTATGTTGGATGGAAATGGGATTATTGGATGATTTTTGGAAGAAGTTCTGGAATATGGCCATGTGGGACGGAACTCGGTAGTTTCTTAACCGATTATGATGGGGTTGGGTAATTTGGATGCAAATGGGATTATTGAATGATTTTTGGAAGAAGTTCTGGAATATGGCCATGTAGGACGGAACTCGGTAGTTTCTTAACCGATTATGATGGGATTGGGTATGTTAGATGGAAATGGGATTATTGAATGATTTTTGGAAGTTGTGGAATATTGCCATGTGGGACGGAACTCGGTAGTTTCTTAACCGATTATGATGGAATTGGGTATGTTGGATGGAAATGGGATTATTGAATGATTTTTGGAAGAAATCTGGAATATTGCCATGTGGCAACTCGGTAGTTTCTTGACTGATTATGATGAGATTTGGTATGTTGGATGGAAATGGGATTATTGAATGATTTTTGGAAAAAGTTCTGGAATATGGCCATGTGGGACGGAACTCGGTAGTTTCTTAACCGATTATGATGGGATTGGGAATGTTGGATGGAAATGGGATTATTGGATGATTTTTGGAAGAAGTTCTGGAATATGGCCATGTGGGACGAAACTCGGTAGTTTCTTAACCGATTATGATGGGATTGGGTATGTTGGATGGAAATGGGATTATTGAATGATTTTTGGAAGAAGTTCTGGAATATGGCCATGTGGGACGGAACTCGGTAGTTTCTTAACCGATTATGATGGGATTGGGTATGTTGGATGAGAATGGGGTTATTGAATGATTTTTGGAAGAAGTTCTGGAATATGGCCATGTGGGACGGAACTCGGTAGTTTCTTAACCGATTATAATGGGATTGGGTATGTTGGTTGGAAATGGGATTATTGAATGATTTTGGAAGAAGTTCTGGACTATGGCCATGTGGGACGGAACTCGGTAGTTTCTTAACCGATTATGATGGGATTGGGTATGTTGGATGGAAATGGGATTATTGGATGATTTTTGGAAGAAGTTTTGGAATGTGGCCATGTGGGACGGAACTCGGTAGTTTCTCAGCCGATTATGATAATATTGGGTATGTTGGATGGAAATGGGATTATTGGATGATTTTTGGAAGAAGTTCTGGAATATGGCCATGTGGGACGGAACTCGGTAGTTTCTTAACCGATTATGATGGGGTTGGGTAATTTGGATGGAAATGGGATTATTGAATGATTTTTGGAAGAAGTTCTGGAATATGGCCATGTAGGACGGAACTCGGTAGTTCCTTAACCGATTAAAGATCCCGGCTCCTACGCCCCCCGAAATTAAAATCTAAAGAGCCCCGCAGGGCTACGGGGAGGAGCGTAGGTGTCATTAATAGATTCTATATAATCCGCTCCTACGTGCGGCACGCAGTGCAACATGTTTGAAGATCCCGGCTCCTACGCCCCCCGAAATTAAAATCTAAAGAGCCCCGCAGGGCTACGGGGAGGAGCGTAGGTGTCATTAATAGATTCTATATAATCTGCTCCTACGTGCGGCACGCAGTGCGACTCCCACTCTCAATTTAATATATGTATTCATAAAAAAATATTAAATTTCATTTATTTTTAAATGAGATTCAATATTTTTTTATTAAATTTTTTTTAGCACGTCTTAACGTATTTTTTAAAAATTTTAGTTCGTTTTTATTCCAATAGATTGCGCTAGGTCCAAAATGCTAAGCAAATGCACATTTTTAGTTATAAACAATTCCGCTCTTGGTCAAAGTGACACTACCGTCGCCCAGACTGTCAAAAAAAAATTGACTGCGATACTAAAGTTGTTCCAATCTGTTATACGATAAATTGTCCACGATAAACTGTTATACGATAAATTGCCTACGATACACTGTTCTACGATAAATTGTTCCACGATAAATTGATTCCACGATAAATTGTTTCCACGATAAATTGTTCTACGATAAATTGTTCCACGATAAATTGCTCACGATAAATTGTTCACGATAAACTGACAGTAAATCGGTAGATTTTCTTAATTTATTCGGATATGGTATAAGTTTCACTTAGATATGTCAATTGTTTTGTATTCATTAAATGGAATAATCCAAAAGATAAGTAAGAAGATAAGATCACTTATTTTAAAGGAAATATTAGGTATATACGGCCGGTAGTATTTTTAATAGTTCACCGATTTTGTCTTTTTTCGTAATTATAAACTGGCTTATTAGAAATTTTTTAGCAAGAATTATTTTTAAAACCTTCTACGAATCGAAAAAGATTGTGAATTTGAATTTAACTGCAAAAAGTTTTAAGAAAAATGTTGGTATTTATGTATGTCTGAAAGTTAAAATGTAGAGGTCAATGTATTGGACTATTATTGATACTCGTAAACTATTTTTTGTACAAGTTTTTTAATTTGACAAATTATTGTTGTGCTTTTCACAACATGGACGGAACTGAATTAGTTCTTATCCGATTATGATGATATTGGGTATGTACGATGACTTTGAGAATATAGGCTATGTTCTGAATATATCATTCTCGAATAGAATTAAGTGTATTATTAAGCAGTGCGTTAAATTTGGTATTCCGAAATGTATAATTTTATCAATACGATGATATTGGGTTTGTTCCAAGCAAATGAAGACGCTTTAGAGCTGCTACGGATCTACCTGTATAATCTAAACACCAGCCATTACAATCAAGATTTTACGATGGGCTGTAGTTCCTCCTGATCTTTTCTGTTCATTTTGAGAGACGTTTATAGGAATTATATCCAAAGACATAAAATGATTTAAACCCAAGAGGTTTTAAGTTTAGAACAAATGCTTTATGTAGGCCAAGATGCAAAAATACATGTTTCGAGTCGGTATTTTGGTTAAAGATAATCATTCTATCAGTTGTTTGTCCAAGGTTTTGTTTGTCCTGCTCCTTTAGAAATTCTGTATTTTTCTAGAATAACACCAGAAACAATAATTCGCCTCCTCTTATTAGGCTAGAGTGATTGCGCTGTCTCACTAAACCAAGGTAGCATAGAATCTCTTTAAGTTAAAGGCATAACCTGCAAGGCCTAATAAAATATTTTCATTTTATTGGACCGAACATTTATTAATAGATAATGAAGGAAAAAGCACGCAGACCCAGGACGAATACAATGTTATGCAGTATGTTATGCTATGCAGTAATTCGCTAGTAGTACAACTACATGGTATTGTTCTATATATAGACAATATTCCTATGTAAAAATAACAACGTCAGTCGCCACGGCCTGATGAGATGACTGATTTTTTCAAATCAATAATCTCATTAAGTTCGAAACTGATTGTTGCGATTCTTGCAGATCTTCCATTTTCTCTCTCTGGCTTTCACATCCCATGAAGGGATTTCGCCGCCCGCACAATGGCCCTCCATCCATCCCGATCCATTGCTATCGTCCTCCAGTTTCGACATCCTAATGCCAGTAGGTCTTGTTCAATGTCGTCACGCCAGCGTAGTCGGGGTCTTCCTCTACGACGTACTCCGGCTGGTTGTTGGTGAAACACTTTATTTATCATCCGTTGTTGTGGGGACCTTGTAACGTGGCCGAGCCATCTCACTCGATTAGATTTAATGAATCCGATGATATCGCTGCCTCCGAGGAGTTGCTTTATTTCGTGATTCATACGAATCCGATATTCGTTGTTCGCAACTTTAATTGGACCAAAAATTGAACGGATGACCTTCTTTTCGAATGTAGATAACAATCTACAATCGTTAGAGGTCATGGTCCAGCTCTCGCTTCCGAAAGTCAGCACAGGTCTTATTAGTGCTTTATAAAGTGCGAGCTTGCACGACTGCGATAGATGTTTCGAACGCAATAATCTTGATTGGGCGTAGAAAACTCGTTGTCTGGCAGCGATTCGGGCTTTTATTTCTGCCTGGATTTCATTCAGTGATGTTATAACTGACCCGAGGTATTTAAAATTTTCGACACCATCAAAATTGTGGTCGCCAATTTCGAGATTTGCACTAGAGATATTCCTGGGTGTTGTTAGATATTTGGTTTTACTGCTGTTCACCTCCAAACCAAGTCTTCTTGCGCAGCGATCGAGCGGTATGAAACTGTGTTTGATATCGCTAGGTCTTCGGCCAAGAAGCACGATATCATCTGCATATCCAAGAATTTGGCCGGATTTATTAAATATACAGCGCGAAGTTTCGATGTTGCTTTTTCTCACTACGTACTCAAGCGCCAAATTGAACAGCAAAGGCGCGAGTGCATCACCTTGTCGAACGCCAGATGTTATTTCAAAGGAGTCTGACACAGTTCCTTCAATTACGATTCTACATACAGACCCAGACGTTGTTAATTTACACAGCGAAACGAGTTTCTCTGGGATTCCTAGGCATATGAGCGCGGCCCATAGGTTGTCGCGGTTTATACTGTCATATGCCTGCCGGAAGTCTATATATAGTTGATGTATGGTTATGTTGTACTCCCAACATTTTTCCAAGATCATCCTCATGGTAAAACACTGGTCCGTGGTTGATCGGTTGGGTCGAAAACCACATTGATAGTCGCCAATGATGTTTTCGGCGAAAGGGATGAGTCTGGCAAGTACAACATTAGCCAACACTTTGTAAGCAGCGTTCAATAGAGCTATATGCCACGATTGTTTTCACATTTGAGACGGTCGCCTTTTTTATGCAGCGGACATAAGTATGAGCGCGGTCTTCCAATTCTCAGGCAGCTCTTCTTGGTCCCAAATACGGACGACGAGGTCGTATAGACTTGTTGCAAGAGTAGCGCCTCCGAGTTTAATCAATTCTGCGGGGATTCCATCGAGACCGGGTGCCTTTCCGTTTTTCAATCGACTAATAGCTGCGTCTACTTCCTCCACTGTGGGATATTCGACAAAGACCTCGTCACCTGGAGGAGCTATTGCTCTAATGGGGGTCAAGTCGTCATTCCGATTTAGCAGATTTTGAAAGTAGGTTTGCCATACTGAGAGAACATCAGCCACGTTTGTTCTCAACTCTCCATTCCCGTCTTTGATGGCTGTACTTCTTGGGTGGAAGTCTTTAGTGAGATTCCTGGCGTTGGCAAAACAGTCCCTCGAGTTTCCTAGTTCCGCTTGGAAGCTGATGTTTTCGATGCATAATCTCATATGTTCGCGCTTTTTTTGTCGAAGGTATTTAGTCGTGGCTTTCCTAGCGCGGAGATATTCTGCTAGAGTGCTTCTAGTGTTGCGAGCCAACCATTTTTCACGAAGCGTTCGTTTATTTTCGACGACCCTACGGCATTGGACATCGAACCAATCATTGCGGGCCCTCGGAGGTCTTCTTCCGATGGTATTTTTCGCCGCGGTGGTTATGGCTGACTGTATAGCGTGCCACTGCTCCTCGATGTTAGAGGGAGCTTCTTCGTTGTTGCTGGGCCGCTCTAAATAGTTAGTGACAGCTGATTGGTAACTCTGCAATGACGCTTGGTCTTTTACAGCATCAACATTCCATCGAACGGTCTTTTGTGCTTGTCTGTTAAACGTAGATGACAGTTTGCACTTATATTTAAATATGACAAGCATATGATCGCTGTCCATGTCTGCACCCCTGTAAGATCTAACGTCAGATATGCTGGTGGAGTGTCTTTTAGACACCATGACGTGATCGATTTGATTTTCCGTTCTCCCATCATTCGATCTCCACGTTACTTTGTGGATTCTCTTATGTGGGAAAAACGTACACTACAACTAATTTGTAAGTTATTGCCAGGTCGGTGATTCGTTGGCCGTTGTTATTACTAGTTAGGTGCAGGCTGTTAGGACCGATGTGCGATGTATTTTCTGCACTCCTACCGATTTTTGCATTAAAGTCGCCCACAATGATTTTAATGTCGTGGTGTGGTATGTTATTGATGACTTCCTCCAGTTCGACAAAGAAAAGATCTTTGATGTCATCTGATTTATCTTCGGTGGGTGCATGCACATTAACGATCGCGATGTTAAATTTCTTAGTGCGAAGTCTGACCGTGCATATCCGCATGTTGATAGGGCGGAAATCGATGATATGATGCTTCACGCGCCGATGGATGAGGAAGCCAACTCCAAATTCTCCTCCGTTCTGATGGCCGCTGTAATGAAGAGTGTAACCATTGGTGGTGTCATGGATCCCACTCCCAGACCATCTAAGCTCTTGTAGTGCAAGTACGTCTAATGTGTAACTCTTTGCTTGGTTCGATAGGTTTTGGAGATCTCCAGGTCTTAAGAGGCTAAGCACGTTCCATGTTCCCATTTTTAAAGCGTTGTCCGTGTACAATTTCCGAGGTCGAGTTTGTAATGAATCCGATATGGTTATCCGAGGCCTTTGTTTAGGGTTCATAACTTGCCGCTCAACCCGCTTGTTACGTGTGTGGGTCACGTACTGGTGAGAATCTTGAGGCATCCAGTCCTACCTTGAACACATTTATATAGCGAGCCGCTTGATACAAGAGACGCCCGCTTCAGCCGCTCCTAACCTGGAAAGCAGACGCTGGTTTGGCATTGGTTTTGGGGCGCCAATGGCTCGCCCTGACATGTAGTGTCCATGACTATAAACAGGATTTAGCTGCTCGTCTCCACTACACCGCCTGATTCATTTAGAGTTACCCAGAGAGCACCGCGAGGAAGTATGAATCTCGGACTTCACCCCCCCAGATCTTCCATCTATAATTCAAATTAAATTCTAATTTATCCGCGATCCAGCGTTAAAGGAAAGAAAAAGTATGGAGTGGTTGGGAAGTTGATTGTGTATAAGTAAGTATGAATTATCATAGTCGTTGTCATACAGATTTGACGCCAAATGGAAGAATTTCCTACGAATGTGTATTTAATTCGAGATATACTGAAATAGACCAATGTACGGAACAATCACAACAAAACCATTACAATAAAAAACAACAACAACGTAAAATATAAAAGTAATTTGTACACAACGAAAAGTTAATTGGTAAAAATGAAGTATAGATGGAGAATATGAAAGAATCGAATTTCGTACGCTATGCAGTAATTCGCTAGTACAACATGGTATTGTTCTATATATACTATATATAACTATATATGACTATATATACTATATATAACTACATGGTATTGTTCTATATATAAACAATATTCCTATGTAAAAATAACAACGTCAGTCGCCGCGGCCTGATGAGATGACTGATTTTTTCAAATCAATAATATCATTAAGTTCGAAACTGAATGTTGCGATTCTTGCAGATCTTCCATCTATAATTCAAATTAAATTTTAAATAATTCTCAAGTCTAATGAAGTTTATCAGAGTATGTACTCTTATCAAGGCCGCTTTATGGCTGTTGCTTTTATGCTGTTCAGTCGAATAAATCTTTGTTCAACAATCAGTGATTCCCTAGGCATTTTGTATTTATATTACTAATACAGAAACATTGTATTCGTCCTGGGTCTGCGTGCTTTTTGCTTCATTATCTATTAATAAATGTTTGGTCCAGTAAAATGAAAATATTTTATTAGGCCTTGCAGGTTTGCCTTTAACTTAAAGAGATTCTAGGCTACTTTGGTTTAGTGAGACAGCGCAATCACTCTAGTCTAATAAGAGGTGGCGAATTATTGTTTCTGGTGTTATTCTAGAAAAATACAGAATTTCTAAAGGAGCAGGACAAACAAAACCTGGGACTAACAACTGATAGAATGATTATCTTTAACCAAAATACCGACTCGAAACATGTATTTTTGCATCTTGGTATACATAAAGCGTTTGTTCTAAACTTAAAACCTCTTGGGTTTAAATCATTTTATGTCTTTGGTTATAATTCCTATAAACGTCTCTCAAAATGAACAGAAAAGATCAGGAGGAACTACAGCCCATCGTAAAATCTTGATTGTAATGGCTGGTGTTTAGATTATACAGGTAGATCCGTAGCAGCTCTAAAGCGTCTTCATTTGTTTGGAACAAACCCAATATCATCGTATTGATAAAATTATACATTTCGGAATACCAAATTGAACGCACTGCTTAATAATACACTTAATTCTATTCTAGAATGATATATTCAGAACATAGCCCATATTCTCAAAGTCATTGTACATACCCAATATCATCATAATCGGAAAAGAATTAATTCAGTTCCGTCCATGATGTGAAAAGCCAGAATCTACTTTAATATAAGTCCTGCTTACTCTTCATTGACAGATACCTATTTAAAAAAAACTAACAAAGAGTGAGTTGGTTACACTAACAATGCAACGTAAATTTGATTTTTTTTTTGTTAATTTTTTTTGTTTCTGCACCAACACACTTATACTTAGTTATTTAAAAAAAATTACTATGGAAAAAAATTCCCAATACATCTTTACTTAGTTATTGTTTATTTCATATGTGTGGAGTTAGCACGACTTATATTTAAGTAGATTCTGGCTATACACGCAGTTAATATCACTTTTTAACTCCTATTTGATAATTTTGGTGTAAATTTTTAACTTCTATTTGGTAGTATTTGTATACCGCCAATAGAAATCGAATATGACACATTTGTTCTAGATTTCTCGTTTATGTTTATCCAAACAACAAAAAACAAAACAGATTTAAAGATCAAATATGTGAAGCCACGCCTCATTCATGCATAAAAAGACTAAAACAATAATGACTCAGTGTGAATAATCAGTGAAAAATAGAAATAAAAAAAAAAAATCGTGATCGAAATGCACTTTCTAATTATTTTATAACAAACAAAGCACATCCACTAGTTTTTGTTTTCTATTTTTTCCTTTAACCCTTTCTGGGCCGCAATGCGAACCATACTTTTCTTGAATTTCTTTTTCATTTTTTCCATTCTAATAAACATAATGAGCAAAGCACATTTCAAAAATCTTATTTCTTATTAAAAGGTGAGAGAGTAAAGGATGAGGTACTGCATTTGAAACATGATATACCTGAGTATACTATAAGCTAGTTTAGGCATTAATTTTTAAATTTGTGGTATATTATATACCAAAAGGCCGCAAAGGGTTAAACATTTTTTTTATGTAAATGTATTTTCGAAACATATGCACAACTTCGAGTAAATATAGAGAATAAAATTTCATGTTCGTATAAGCACAATACAATTAAACAGAAGTGAAAAATTACATGTGTGTCGCAACAATACGGCTTATAGAATATGATTGTGTTTGGTTTTGTACATACATATTTTATTTAATTTTAGTGTGATCTATCAGTGCACCTAGAATACTAGGTGCACTGGATCTATGCACATGTGCATTGTACTTTTGTGTGTGTATATGGGGAAAAAAAGCAACGTGCGCTTATTGCACTGTTATTTTTTTAACACGTTCGCGTAAACAACTACTATAGCATTCAAATTTGTGTTCCTGAATAGCACACACATTTAAAAAGTGTTCCTCAATATGTTAAAAAAAATTGTTGTAATATTTCTTATTGTTCTATATAAATTTGGTTTTTGATTTTTTTTTCGACAGAAAAAATTGTGTATAATATTTTTGTTTTGTTGTTTTGTCTGGTTTACGAAAACACGTTTACGAATTCCAAATGCATCAAGCAAAAGTGTGTGCATAATTATGTATTTTTTTCTTTGATAGGATTTAATGTGCATTGCATAATTGTCAATGTATATGAGAGAAAAAACAATTTGGGTTTTGTTAATATTAATTTTTTTAAATAAAAATTGTTGTAATCTTTTCTATTTGTTGTGGTTTGGTTTTAGAATATAAAAAGAAAAATTTTTTATAATTTAATTTTTGGGTTTATGTAGTTCCAGAAAACAAAAATGATCAAATGTTTTTGCTTTGACTGAGTTTCGAAAACAAAAGTAATCCAGCAAAAATTCCAACTGATCTGGTTTAGTCATACTTATATGGTCTTTTTTCTTCAATTAGGAACTTATTAATTATACATTTACATTCTATTGATCGCTCGGGTCTATACATACAAGAATTGTATATACTGGAAAAATTGTTTTATTCGTATAATTGCCGTCTTTAAAAAAGATAAAGTTAAAAAGTAAATCTGTGTAGAAATTACTTTGTAAGGTTTAAATTTATTGTTAGAAATTTTTATCTTATGTATATACGCATAAAAAAATCGCAGAGGCAGATATAATGTGATTCGTTCGTTGGTTTTGAAGCCCACAGGAAGCAAACACCTATAAAAGCGGATCAATTAATTCACGTACTCATGTTGTTACTCAGTCCAATCTGGTATCATCTGGATAAGCTGAGTAGTTTCCCTTTTCCGAAAGATGTTACGAAACATGAGAGATAGAGTATCTCCAACACGAACACCAGAATTGACAGAAAACATTTTCGATAGCCTGTGCTCAACATTTACACATCATTGGGCGGTTTCAAGACACCCAATAGTTAGGAACATGTTGAGTAAAATCGCGGCCGACGCTAAACGTTTAGTACTATGAAATTATCAAATCAAATTGGCGATGATTTTACAAATCATGATAGGGGAGCTGAAAGCGCCCATTATGACTATGTCTTTTTTTGATGGCGGAGGAGATGTTCAAAATAATTTACACTACATATAACTGTACATACTAAAGACTTTTTCATTTTTGCCAACAAAAATTATCTCTATAATAGCATTGGGGACTGTGTGAGTTCTCTCGTTGGTTGAATACATAATAGATGTTACTACTCGGAATTCTGCCGCTACGTTTGGTTAATGTCTCTACTAGTCACATATAGATAGAGGCATAGTTGTGTGATAGTGTTTTTTTCTTTCTAGCAACATAAACACCGAACAATTTAATTGTTTTTGTTTTTCCCCATATAAAATTTGCGTTTGTATTATATATCAACTATTTATTACATAAAAAAATATCATTTTGAAATGTTACGACTGCTATTTCACTTACTTTTACCAATTGTACCATCAATATAATATAATAAAATAAAGACAGAAAAACTATGAAAGGAAGAAACTTATGATTGATCAAAAGGTGTAGGTAAAAATATGAAAATTAAAAAATTATTGCTTTTGAAACATGTATATAACGCTACTGTTTTATAATGCAATGCAAGAAAAAGAAAACTTGTGCAAATGATAAATAATGTATGTTGTATGATCAGATGATTTTGGAAATCATGTTTTTATAATTAAAACTAATTTTGAGGTCTCCCTTAAGATTAAATCATTTAAAATCATATTAACATCGTTTTTCCGTACAAGTTTTCAGGTTTTATAACACCTAATTATAGGATTTTTGGTTTGTATGTTGTTTACATAAAAATGGAAGACTGAATATTTGTAATATATCAAGCGTAAGAGAAATAAATATTTAATTAACAATAAGTTTATTGACCCGCTAAAAATAAATAAATTTTAGTATTTACATTGCATATTGAAATTTCACTTTTCCAATATTAGTAAAATATTTGTGGCATGTAAAAAATAATTTTATTTAGAAATTAAAAAAATTATAACACAAAAATTAAAAAATTGTACAGTGCAAGAATATTGCGAATACCTAAATATTCCCATCGCCATATTATCTGTAAAAACGTCATGTACAACCTCCACACATATGGTTGGAACACTACTGAAAAAATGAAAACAGAATAAAGAACATATTAAACACAATTTCTATTTATTTGTGTCATATATATTGCATATATTCAGTTGAGAGAGAGGAAAACACATTCCATTCTATTATTATTTTTTTTGTTAAAATTTCTAGTGGTGTGGGTAAATAATAAATCAAAAATATGTTTTACTCCGTTCTAGCAGCTTTGAATTAATTGGGTCTATCTTTGTTCTTCTTAAACCTACATGAAGTGAGTTATGCTCTTCTTTTACAATGTGTAAGAAGCAAGAAAAAATCAAAATTGTTGTTGTAATTCGCAGTGATATTATCTATATGTATTCAATCAACGGTTCTCTTTAGGAAGCAATGCAAATCTCAGTTGTTAGTGCCGATTACCAATTTTTAGGTTTGGTTTGATGAAGAAAGCCTCTTGCTGTTGAGCAACAGAATATGGCCCATATTGACGTTCCATAAACCGATTTACAATCGCAGGTAAAGTAAAGCTAAAAAAACTGTACTCGCTAGAGCAGCAAGGCAAATTTGAAAATGGAAAAAGTGGAAATGGCGGAAGATCGAAGTTCTGAAAGTACGCAATTTGCGAAATTTGTTAGGCTAAATTAAATCTGAACATTATTAAGATCCATCCTACGATGAATTCTCTAATTCGGCGCTCTTGTTGTTCGGAGGAGAAACATTGTACAACCGTACTTTTGACCATATTTTTCATATGTCATGGCGAAGCGAAGTTATGTTTGATTGAAAGTGAGCGCGATGTGCCTTATATTCAAGAAGGAAGACCGCTTGAAATGTGAACTATCGCAGTATAGTTCTCCTTTCCAAAACATACAAATTGCAGTGCTACATACTATTTGATAGGATTAGTTCTCTAGGAGAAAGCATGATCGGTGACTACCAAGGAGGAAATCCAAATCACAGTCAGTTACTCATCAGGTTTTTTTGGATAATGGTTCATCCACTTGTGACGAAATATTTAAAAATGGTATTGCATTATTGGTCAGTCTATTATTACCGACATACTGTTTCTCAAAATGCTTCTCGCATACAAAATTATATTTGTTTATGTGTTATTGTTTGTCTAAAATTTTGTTTTCGAAAATCAGTCAAAGCAAAAACATTTGATCATTTTTGTTTTCCGGAACTACATAAACCCAAAAATTAAATTATAAACAATTTTTCTTTTTATATTCTAAAACCAAAACACAACAAATAGAAAATATTACAACAATTTTTATTTAAAAAAAATAATATTAACAAAACCCAAATTGTTTTTTCTCTCATATACATTGACAATTATGCAATGCACATTAAATCCTATCAAAGAAAAAAATACATAATTATGCACACACTTTTGCTTGATGCATTTGGAATTCGTAAACGTGTTTTCGTAAACCAGACAAAACAACAAAACAAAAATATTATACACAATTTTTTTCTGTCGAAAAAAAATTCAAAAACCAAATTTATATAGAACAATAAGAAAATATTACAACAATTTTTATTTAACATATTGAGGAACACTTTTTAAATCTGTGTGCTATTCAGGAACACAAATTTGAATGCTATAGTAGTCGTTTACGCAGACCTGTTAAAAAATAACAGTACAATAAGCGCACGTTGCTTTTTCCCCATATACACACAAAGTACAATGCACATGCGCATAGACAATGCACCTAGAAGACAAGGCAATACTGCTTGTTACGTCATCAAATTTATGTCTAAATAAAATTTATTTAGACATAAATTTGATGACGTAACAAGCAGTATTGCCTTGTACATTGTGTATTTAATACATAACATTTAAGAGTTTAACGAAATGTTTAATGCATATTTTGATAATAATATAATATGTAAATTATTTTTTACTAAATATAAAAAAACTCGGATCATTTATTTGACTTTAATGCCATACCAAAGATTGAAATCGTCGACATAAAATGACGTCATATAGCAAAATTTTTAAAGCAATGAGGCCATTAGTATATAAACTACTGATAATAAACTACTAGTAACAAACTGCTGATTTACAATATAATAATTAGGGCAATAATTACGCGTGGTAGCCAAATTTGGAGCCACGCTGCTTATACGCATAAAAAAGCGATTACAAATTGTACAGAACCGTTGTTTAAAAATTATAAGAGATCTCCCACGTAGATATGCAACAATCACCTTACACACTGAATGTAATCTTGAGACCTTATCAACATATATAGCCAGATTAAACGAAAATTTTCTTTGTCCTGTTTATTTTCGGAGAACATAATTAGAAGTTTAATTTTTCATGTTTATTGTTTAGTTTTTAATTCTATACAGTAAGGTTTTTTTTAAATACAATTTTTCCTTAAATACTTTCATTTGAATTTACAAAATATCTAAAATTATATAATGAATAAATAAAAAATAAATGTAAAAATTAAACAAAGTTGTACGTGATATCAATTACAGAGCTCTAAAAATGTTTAAAAAAAAAAAACTAATTATTGAGCATTTATTTTATTTGTCATTCGAATTTTTAACGTAGGCGATGGGATAATAAATTGTAATGCAAACTATTTTATCCTCGGGGTCCATTATGAAATTTTCGACCGCGTTTTTTTTCGACGTTGTCGAAAATTTGGTATTATGAAATATTTTCGACCGCGTTTTTTTCGACGTTGTCGAATTTTTGTATTATGAAATACTCGACACGTTTTTTTTAGATAACGTCGAATATTTTACGACAGCTCTTGAGGTGTCGAGTATTAGAAAAGCGTTAAATGTTGAGAAATAAAAAAAGTTTGTTAGTAAAAATAAATTAATAATTTAAACTTATAATTTTCCTTATAGGACCGGAATGAAATAGAATGAAAGAGAAAATTTTTATTTTGATCTGATATGGTTTTTTGGTATTCACTTTTTATTATTTTGTCTTTTGAGGAATAAAGGAAAAAATTAAAAAAATATATTTGCGCTTATGCTTTTGGTCCCTAATTATAAACGAGTAACACAATTTTATTTTTGAACGGATTTTTTTTTGTTTGTGTGTTAAAACCAAAATTAAAATCTAAATTATGTATACTAAATTATGTATTAATGAAACCCTCAAATTTACAAATAAAATGTGTTTGCATATTTTCTTGTTTAAGCACCTTTCTCAAAACACCATAATGAATAAAAATAATTTTACGCATATGTTGTATGCAATTGTGCATTTTCCTTCAAAATTATTCAGCCTGACTGACTGTCTGTTGTCGAAAAAATACGCGCGTCGAAAATTTCATAATAGACCCCTGCTTTGATACTCTCCTCTTACAATAAAGATCGGTTTAGACGTTAAATTTGATTTCAAATATTGAAAATAGAGAATTCAGTTGATTTGCGCTCTCTAGATAGTAGGTTCTCATGAACATATAACAAAAACTACGTATATCCCGCTTCCCAAGTATAACAAAACGAAAGTAAAAATTGAGCACAGTATTTTCCTTCGTTTTCATCCAAAATTAACGAAAGTTAAACTTCACATTTACCGTGTTTCTTGACGCTCATTGATCCGGATCAGTTCAAATTTTATATGGAAAACGTGATCCAAATTTTGTTTTAGATCACGAATTTTGATTTTAAATCTAGCAAGCGCCTTTGTGTTGTTTCACGAAACATGAACTGAACTATATCAGATCAAGCGTCAAGAAACACAGCTATTATAATGATAGTGTTTGTAGCGTATACGTATTATATACGTATACAAATGGCGTTATTTAGTTTATTGTGAGAACGCTAAGTTTATAGTAACTTTTAACGATGCGGATACATTTGTCAACTTTGATATTAATTTAATTGAAGATAGGGAGGCTGTAAAACAATTGGTAATGTAAAGATTCATTCGAGATAATTTGGTACAATCTATTATATTTTGTTTTCCTATTTTATATTTAGAAATCATTATTTATGAAGCAAGATGGCCACGAACTAAAAAATGCATTAGGGCAAACTTTACAGAGCTGTTCACCGAAGAGCTTAGCTGCAAGTTTACGTTTAACGGTCAATAAAGATAATGTGAGGTATGGTTTACGTTACTCCGTGTTAAATTTAATAATTATAATATTATTTTCAACATTTTAGATTGTACTATGGAAAAATTTACGGACTCTATCGAAACCGATGTAATATCCACAAATTACTTTTATTATATCCCAAGTATAACAAAACGAAAGTAAAAATTAACGAAAGTTAAACTTCACATTATAATGATAGTGTTTGTAGCGTATACGTATTATATACATATGCGTATACAAATGGCGTTATTTAGTTTATTGTGAGTACGCTAAGTTTATAGTAACTTTTAACGATGCGGATACATTATTGTCAACTTTGATATTAATTTAATTGAAGATAGGAAGGCTGTAAAACAATTGGTAATGTAAAGATTCATTCGAGATATTTTGGTACAATCTATTATATTTTGTTTTCCTATTTTATATTTGAACCGTTGTTTAAAAATTATAAGAGATCTCCCACGTAGATATGCAACAATCACCTTACACACTGAATGTAATCTTGAGACCTTATCAACATATATAGCCAGATTAAACGAAAATTTTCTTTGTCCTGTTTATTTTCGGAGAACATAATTAGAAGTTTAATTTTTCATGTTTATTGTTTAGTTTTTAATTCTATACAGTAAGGTTTTTTTTAAATACAATTTTTCCTTAAATACTTTCATTTGAATTTACAAAATATCTAAAATTATATAATGAATAAATAAAAAATAAATGTAAAAATTAAACAAAGTTGTACGTGATATCAATTACAGAGCTCTAAAAATGTTTAAAAAAAAAAAACTAATTATTGAGCATTTATTTTATTTGTCATTCGAATTTTTAACGTAGGCGATGGGATAATAAATTGTAATGCAAACTATTTTATCCTAGGGGTCCATTATGAAATTTTCGACCGCGTTTTTTTTCGACGTTGTCGAAAATTTGGTATTATGAAATATTTTCGACCGCGTTTTTTTCGACGTTGTCGAATTTTTGTATTATGAAATACTCGACACGTTTTTTTTAGATAACGTCGAATATTTTACGACAGCTCTTGAGGTGTCGAGTATTAGAAAAGCGTTAAATGTTGAGAAATAAAAAAAGTTTGTTAGTAAAAATAAATTAATAATTTAAACTTATAATTTTCCTTATAGGACCGGAATGAAATAGAATGAAAGAGAAAATTTTTATTTTGATCTGATATGGTTTTTTGGTATTCACTTTTTATTATTTTGTCTTTTGAGGAATAAAGGAAAAAATTAAAAAAATATGTTTGCGCTTATGCTTTTGGTCCCTAATTATAAACGAGTAACACAATTTTATTTTTGAACGGATTTTTTTTTGTTTGTGTGTTAAAACCAAAATTAAAATCTAAATTATGTATACTAAATTATGTATTAATGAAACCCTCAAATTTACAAATAAAATGTGTTTGCATATTTTCTTGTTTAAGCACCTTTCTCAAAACACCATAATGAATAAAAATAATTTTACGCATATGTTGTATGCAATTGTGCATTTTCCTTCAAAATTATTCAGCCTGACTGACTGTCTGTTGTCGAAAAAATACGCGCGTCGAAAATTTCATAATAGACCCCTGCTTTGATACTCTCCTCTTACAATAAAGATCGATTTAGACGTTAAATTTGATTTCAAATATTGAAAATAGAGAATTCAGTTGATTTGCGCTCTCTAGATAGTAGGTTCTCATGAACATATAACAAAAACTACGTATATCCCGCTTCCCAAGTATAACAAAACGAAAGTAAAAATTGAGCACAGTATTTTCCTTCGTTTTCATCCAAAATTAACGAAAGTTAAACTTCACATTTGCCGTGTTTCTTGACGCTCATTGATCCGGATCAGTTCAAATTTTATATGGAAAACGTGATCCAAATTTTGTTTTAGATCACGAATTTTGATTTTAAATCTAGCAAGCGCCTTTGTGTTGTTTCACGAAACATGAACTGAACTATATCAGATCAAGCGTCAAGAAACACAGCTATTATAATGATAGTGTTTGTAGCGTATACGTATTATATACGTATACAAATGGCGTTATTTAGTTTATTGTGAGAACGCTAAGTTTATAGTAACTTTTAACGATGCGGATACATTTGTCAACTTTGATATTAATTTAATTGAAGATAGGGAGGCTGTAAAACAATTGGTAATGTAAAGATTCATTCGAGATAATTTGGTACAATCTATTATATTTTGTTTTCCTATTTTATATTTAGAAATCATTATTTATGAAGCAAGATGGCCACGAACTAAAAAATGCATTAGGGCAAACTTTACAGAGCTGTTCACCGAAGAGCTTAGCTGCAAGTTTACGTTTAACGGTCAATAAAGATAATGTGAGGTATGGTTTACGTTACTCCGTGTTAAATTTAATAATTATAATATTATTTTCAACATTTTAGATTGTACTATGGAAAAATTTACGGACTCTATCGAAACCGATGTAATATCCACAAATTACTTTTATTATATCCCAAGTATAACAAAACGAAAGTAAAAATTAACGAAAGTTAAACTTCACATTATAATGATAGTGTTTGTAGCGTATACGTATTATATACATATGCGTATACAAATGGCGTTATTTAGTTTATTGTGAGTACGCTAAGTTTATAGTAACTTTTAACGATGCGGATACATTATTGTCAACTTTGATATTAATTTAATTGAAGATAGGAAGGCTGTAAAACAATTGGTAATGTAAAGATTCATTCGAGATATTTTGGTACAATCTATTATATTTTGTTTTCCTATTTTATATTTAGAAATCATTATTTATGAACCAAGATGGCCACGAACTAAAAAAGTGCATTAGGGCAAACTTTACAGAGCTGTTCACCGAAGAGCTTAGCTGCAAGTTTACGTTTAACGGTCAATAAAGATAATGTGAGGTATGGTTTACGTTATTCCGTGTTAAATTTACGAACTCTATCGAAACCGATTTAATATCCACAACTTACTTTTATTATATAAAAGACAAACAAGGAAAATTATTTTAAAAAAAATTCTAGTGTAAATATTAGAAATTAAAAAACTGAATAATTTAATCGAAATGTCGCCAAATATTTCTCGATACGCATACACATGCAATAAAAAACGCATACACATGCAATAAAAGTTTCGTCCAGTTTCGAATTTTCGCGACACGCTTC